>JAYKKM010000480.1:340000-392500 GCA_035772405.1 Chrysogorgia sp. JL179-B06 | reverse complement strand
TTTTAAACATAACTTAATTTAAAAGTTACTGTCCATGAGCTAACGTTTCGATACTCCAATCTAGTGTCGTCACTAGGGGTGATCGTTGTAAGTAACTTAAGTAACTTTAAGAATATATTTTGACATCATTGAGTGCAAAGCACAAAAGACTTAATGACGTCGAAATTGAATAGAAAACCGCCGCTGTACATCGATTTTGAGCCGCCGAGCAAGCTGTAAAATGGCGGCGTCAAGAAGCATACAATACGAGAATGAAAACGTTATTTCTCGAGTACAAGAGAAGATACTGCAAAACTATGAAAGTGCATATAACGTCTGTGGGCATTTAACATATTTGTAATCTATGGATTGTCCTGAGATTTGTTGAAATACAACTTGGCAGCTGAAAATTTCATCTTCATAGACTTTTTTGCTGTTAACGTTGACGGAAGTGATGTCATAGCGGGTATCTGTCCACATGAAAACCTGTCAACGTTAACAGCAAAAAAGTCTATGAAGATGAAATTTTCAGCTGACAAGATATATTTACAGCAAATTGTAGTTCATCGTGGTGTTTCAGAGCTTCAGGTAATACATAATTAATATAACCAATATGGGTAATAACACTATTAACTTAAATTGCCAATCTCACGTTTGGGGATTTTACATGTTCGTAATATTGGGTCTTCCTGAGCAAAATCATAATATATATTGTCAGCCGAAAATTTCATCTTCATGGACTTTTTTGCTGTTAAAGTTATCGGATGTGATGTCACAAGAGGCATTTTTGTGGGAAGTAACAAAAGAAAACTGGTTTGGAATGCCTCTTGTGACATCACATCCGATAACTTTGACAGCGAAAAACTCCATGAAGATGAAATTTTCGGCTGACAATATATATTATGATTTTGCTCAGGAAGACCCAAATATTACGAATATCAGAATATGTTGAATCTCCAAACGTGAGATAGGCAGTTTAAACATAAAGATTATAACCCTCCAAAAGATTCTTTAAGTGGCACTACGATGGAGCGTTGACTGCGCATTGTTTATTTACGAAATAAAAAACGTGTCGCGTGTGATTATCGAGTTATAATGGCACGAGAGATGCGTGTAAAACACGAGGCGATAGCCGAGTGTTTTACTAGCTTCCCGAGTGCCATTATAACTCGATAATCACACAAGACAAAGTTTTTATTTCTTTTATAAAAGAACACCATTAAATTAACAATAAAGCCATGAAAAATGTAGATTTACCTGTTATAAGAGACGTTGCTAGCACATAGCAACGCACGTTGCTAGGAAGCCTTTGATGAAACACGTTGGCGATTTTAGCGATGAAAATGCACTCAACGTTGCAATTAAAACATTCTGTTGTGTTAGTACCTTGATTAGCCTTGTATCCAGGTGTTCTTTGACTTCCTTTTGTGATTTAAACTACTTAAAATCCGTCAAAAACGACAAAATCCACGCGAAGTATCACGTCAGCTTATGCTTTATTGAGTTATAATGACACGTTTTGAGCTCATTGACCAATCAGAGAGCGTGTTCTCGCAGATTTACTTCCGGTTATTTTATAATGTATGATCGACACTCGATTAGATTTTGCTTCTTTCTGACTAGGCTGTGATGAACCGACGAAAGAACTTAAGTGAAGAAGAAGATGTAAGTCGTTAATGTGCTCGAGAATAATATACAAAGCGAATATTATACGGTTGCGAGACCGTGTGATGTTCTATTTATTATACGGACAATAAATACACTTCATGGGCCAACACAAACTTCTTTACAATCAACTGAAGCTCACGCGGCGCAATCTCTTTTATTTCCCTCTCCTCGTTACTGTAATAACTTGAAAGAAACTCCTTGAAAATACGCAGGTCGTACAGCGTTTTTTCTTCGCATTTTCATTCTCTTGCTGCTCGCAAAAGTAATTTACTTCCTCGTCACTTAATTTTACAAAACGCCCACCGGTTTCGGTTGCCATGTTTTGGCGGCAATTTTCAATATGCCACTCGCGAGCGTTACATACGAGAAATACGCTACTCTGTTCCCGGATGTAGTGAAATATGGATTCTACGAGTGTTTTAGTCCCTAGTAAAACACCCTTCTCCATATAATAAACAGTGAAATGTAGGCGAAGTTGACTGCATGAGCTGTTAACCACAGTAGTTACCACAGTAGCTTGAAGAGTACTTGGAGAGTCGACGTGCACTAATATTTATTTATTTATCTACTTATTTATTCACAAGCTTTGCCACATTGAGTAGCAGGGATACCCCACAGAGCTTATCGCCCCATTACGGGGTCCTTAAGATAAAAAAATAAACTATAACAGCACATTTTAACAAGAAGACTAGACAGAGGACGACACAGGTGACATTTTACACATACGGTTTTAAAAGTTTGCGGAATTTCGACATCGTACACGTGTTCGGTAAGGTTAACATCTCAGATGTGATGTTAGATATGAAGGGTGATTTCCGCCAAAATTCAACTTTACATTATGCAATTAACAAAGGCATTTCGTTGTGTTGTTTCGTATTTCATTATGCTATTTTACATTTCATTATGCTGTTTGGTATTCTATTATGCTGTTTGGTATTCTATTATGCTGTTTCGTATTCTATTATGCTGTTTCGTATTTCATAATGATGCTTACGTCATGGCCTGCATGACTCTCAGTAACACGTTTTAGCCTTTTGCGGAAGTACGGAAATTACTGGTATGCGAGGGCCGAGTGAAGGTTGGGTTGCCGCTAATTGTGTAAATCAAAATGGCGAACAGAGACGAAGGAAACATAAGTCGTGCCATGGGTTTACTACGTGAAGCTGCGGCCGTGTTAACTCAAAATTCACCAGAAAACAGAGGAAATACGTCTTCAAATAGCGGTGGTACCCCTACCCCGAATGCAGCGGAGCACTCGAATATTAATACATCGAATTCGGCAATACCTTCATCATCTACGCCGGTGACTACATGTGCCAATACACCAAGCACGCCAGCTGGAGCGCTTCGTAATTTCCGCACCCTTTTTGCCCCATACGCAAGTACTAGTACATCTCGGGGAATTTCTCACCGACCGCCTCCAAGAGTGTGTAAAAGGAAGGAAAATAAAGGCAAGGCAAACGTGGACACACGAGATGTTTTGTCTGGCCAACACTGATGAAGAAGCGACACCAACACGTGAAAGGAAGGTAACACTTCAGCTTGCTGGCCTTGGAAGAATTAAGATAAAATTTGACGCCAATGCCAATGCGGTCGAATTTAAAAGGAAATTAGAAGAGGTTTTTCTAAAACTCATGTGGGGAGGGGGGTGCGAGCTGCTACGACGCGCCTCATCTGGAAATGGCTTAGTTGTAATTCACCAGCCAGCAAGTGGCTATTCAGTCGAGTATTTGAGAGACGTGTCTGGCGTAGGACAAGCCTTGATATACATCCGGCCTCTGCAAATGAACCTGGACATATCAACAGAAGACTCGATAGGACTCAATTCAGAGGTAAAAGCTTTTGATTTTAGTCATTGAGGGGATAGACGACCTGGGGGTGGATTGCGTCTGTATTATAAATTATTGAAACTTCAAATGTTGAATTCTTTTTACTACAGTTACACATGTTATTATTTAGTTTAAAAAAATGTTGAAATCGTTTTTAAATGAATACATATACTATACTCTGTAGTGGTGTAGTTCAGTCAGAAGGGGGGGGGGGGGGGGGGGGGGGGGCCTGTGCAAATGATGACCCGGGACTAGTTCTTGGTAGGTCTATATATTACGTTGGGACCTCCTGATTTAGCCTTTACTGCCTAAAATGTGTTAGTCATTAAATATTGGCTATTAAAATACTAGTTAGTTATATCAGGCTTTTAGCCAGGATTCTGACACACCTCTGGTGGGGTTCTGGTTTTTCCCTCCATGGAAAACCTTTGAATTTTAAGTCTCGTAAACAGCACTAAAGTTTGACAGTACTTCATGTCAGCATGTACATACTGTACTATTAAATGCTCATTTGAGATTTTTAGGAAGTCTTTGAGAATGATTTTGCTTTCCCCAGCATCCCCTGCTCATATAATATAATATGACTGAGCTCATGTGTTAGTGTTAAATATATTATTTTTAGGTTGTTGAAGATGCCCAAGAGTCCTTTGTGTTCACTGCAATTTAAATATTCCAGTCACTTTAGTTAGGAGCCATCAAGCAGAATGTATTAGGTGAGTGTAATGGACCAGATATATATCACTTATATATATATATATATATATATATATATATATATATATATATATATATATATATATATATATATATATATATATATATATATATATATATATATATATATATATATATATATATATATATATATATATATATATATAGAACACATATTATACGAAGAACACATATTTGTACAAGTCGAGATAATGATTCATGTTGACTTTACATAACTCGGCCAAGGGACTGGGTACTAGTGAAGGCAGTGTGTGACTTCAAGAATAGTGTGCTGCCAAAAGTGTGTTAGTGGGAAATGCTGTTTAATTTTTGTCTTTGCTCATTAATTATTTAAAATGTATTGTTTGGATTTAGAATGCCACCAACTTCAAATGCCAGGAAGAACAATGGCACCAATAGCGATGAAGTATGTACAGCATATACATGTATAATACTAATTTTAAATTTGAATTGCAAACTAATTTTACAGTAAAAATATTATCTATCTATGCGGGTGGGTGATTTCATCATCATAAATGATACAACATTCTGTATTGGTGCTCTGTGGAAATTCCATTTGTGACTCAGAAAAAACAGAAAATGTCCATGCTATGTACTGTAATACTCAAATAATAGTAATAAGGCCTGGCACAACTCACAGGTAATAAACAATCTGTAAGTGATAACTGTAATTACTGTATACACAAATGCTAATGCTATGATAAAAAAATATTTTTCCAGGTGCCCGACATCAGAATGGCAATGTATTTGCCTCAGCTGAAGCAACTCTTCCCAAACCAAGATGACTCTCTATTACAATCTGCCCTTCAAGATGCTGATTTCAACTTGCAAGATGCTGCCGAAATAGTTTTAGCAGGAGGTACATGGAGGTCATTCTGTATAAATGTAAATTTATCACTGATAAGATGACAATTAGTTTGGTTGAAACTATCATGTGCACCATCTAGATGTGTTTTGATCAGGGAGTTGCTCAAAATACTCAATGTTAAATACATGTAAATTACTTTTAGATACTCAGGATGAGAGTTCACCAGAGTCAAGTGACATTGAAATGTTACTAGATTGTCCTCTTGTTTCGGCTCAAGGTAACGTTTTTGAGGAAGATCCAGTTAAAGTTTTGGAAGAGGCTACTGCAGGCAGTGGAGATGACACCACGCCACACCAGGCAATGATGATGTTCAAACGAATCACAATAGACACCGATGTTCCTCGTCAACTGTTTGCTGTGTGTAGAAGTGAAGGTGGTGAACAGCTCAAACTGGACATTTTAGGTGCGTACAAGAACCCCAGAACCAACTTGAAAGCAACGCCAAGAGTTCGTTTCGAAGGTGAAGAGGGAGTTGGGACAGGCCCTACAAGAGAGTTCTTCTTTTTAGTAGTTAAGATGGTGGAAGAAGGCATTGATTTCCCTACCAAACCCATCGTATATTTTGAAGGAGAAGGTGGCCACAGAGTTCCTGTTCATAATCAAGCATTGAGGCAAACAGGATGTTTCAAAGCTATTGGAAGAATTCTAGGACATTCGTTCTTGCATAATGGACCAAGTTTGGGTGGGCTTTCTCCAGCAGTAAAGCATTACTTCTTGTGCAAAACAGACACCATAGAACCACCACCATTGGACATACATGACGTGCCAGATGTGGAGCTTCGCGCACTGGTGGAAGCAGTAAGTGTACAGTTACTACACAGTACAAGTTAATACAGTAAAAGTTTTACATACTGTAGTGTATTATCGTGTGTTTAATTATTTTGTGTAGATGCTTGATGTGTCCAGCAATGAATCTTTACCAACGGCTTTACTGGAATAACTATCCCCGTATCTAATTGACGCTGGCATTGAGTTGGAGCTGTTGCACTCCTGTAGACACATGGTAGTGCAAAACCTTTTTATGTATTTTGTGATTGAGAAAAGGAAGTTGGAACTCGATGATATCTCTACTGGTAAGTTTGTTGGGGTTTAACTCCAAACGGCAAAGGCGTTTGAGTACAGGGACATACTCAACTAAAGTCCAGAGAATTATGGTACAATAGAACAAACTTCTGCATTTGACAGATGCACAGTACAACAGAATTGCACCTGTGCAGAACTTTAACCAATCGTGATTTACCAATAATTGGGAACGTAATTGGGCTGATTAATTATCGCCTTATGGCTAGAAAATCAGACTTGACCAAAACTTTTATTATTTCTGATTGTATAACGGATAAAATGGTATGTATTACAATTCTCTGCTATAAATATAGGCATTCTTTATCTCATGTAAGAAAACTCATAATATATATTGTATTGTACAGGTTTGGAGGCTGTGGGTTTGAAGTCGTTTCTGCAACGTTACCCTCAGATCATTGGTCAACTTTTTCCAACTTTAAAAGACTGTAAAATATCTGGAAAAGAAATGAAGAGAAAAATTATTTTTAATGACGAAGTAACTGAAGCAAACAGAATAGCAAAAAACTTCTTCTTGGATTACATAGACCTAATTGAAAATAGGAATGAAGGTACGTTCATGGAACACTACCATGAATGTAAAACCTGACATGTGTGAAGTTACATGTAACCAACACCTAACTCGTTCTTAATTACATGTTGGTTGCAAAGTTCATAATGTTGGTTACAAACACTTATTCAGTTATTGTTATACAGTAACTGTGAAGTCTTTGATTATAAATGCATTTTTATAAGCGAAGCCCAAGACAAATTTTCAATTGATAAAAATATTCATCAATCGAAACCTGTTTCTCTTTTGTAGATGGCGCAGGGTTACCAGATCTATGCTGCTTTTGGACCGCCACAAATATGTTACCACCTCGGTCAGAGATGCTGAATGTCACATTTGACAAAGAAGGTAGCATGGTGTTGCCCATGGCTGAATGCTGCTTTCTGAGTTTGGTTTTGCCTGTAAAACATGCCACTTTTGAAGATTTTACAAGTAATATGGATTTGGCCTTGAAATATGGCTCGCATGGGTTCACTTTCTCCTAGAGCTCTTCGAGGAACAGACAATGACAGACATGCATTTTAATTTTCGCCTACTATATGTAATACATTGTGTTTGGAAGGGAATTGTTTTCGTTAGATGGTGCTATAGGAATACACTAAATGTCGTTCTTGTTTTTGTTATTTTAGGGTTGTAGTTAACAATAAATTTCCCAAAACAATTTTCAAGGTTTAATTTTAAAAATAGCTGACATATCATAATTGAAACTTGCAACAAACCCAGCAGGCAGAACCAAACATGGAGTTTATAGTCATACTTGAAGCATGTTATAGACTGTGGTCGTCATAGCAGCAGCCTGCCCCATGAGCAATAACATATCTTTCTGCTAACAGCAATAACTCAAAGGGAACAATAGACATATCACCGAATTTGGTACATATGTTTGTCAGGTCAAGAGCTGGGAAAAAGCAACTCTCGCTCTCTTCCAGTACTTACTGTTTTTACATTCTTTCGGTAATAAACTGCAGAACTTCCATATAAATATCCACACCATGATAGGCAGAAGGACGATTTGGATTAATATTTTGTTGAAGCTCAAGCCATGTATTTTCATTCAATGGTACCATTGTTTCTGGAACTTCTACATGAACACTCTCGTCTTCTGTCGCGATTGGACCTTCCCAATCAATTCCAAAATTTTCTGGGTTTATCTACATAAATGTATACACATATATACTGTCTTAAATATACTGCATAGGTAAAAGAACCTGTAATGAGTAGTAACTATAATTATATTGCGTTCGTAAAGCCTGCCGCAAACGAAAGCAACTAGATGAGTTAATCACTTCAATAGGTTGTTAGCTCACTTTATTACAAATGTTGTTCTGATATTATTTACCTCATTGTTAAACTCATGAGCGACTGTTCCACCTGAGCTTCTATTTCTTAGCATCCCATTTATCCAAAGCTGCTCTGGACTTTGGTTTCCTTCTGTGCTGATAGGTGCACTGCTATGCCCAGCTTTAAATATGTCCAAACTTTCATTTGTTCTCTTTTCATATACAAAATGAAGAGCAGCTAAGTGACACTCATTGGAAGCATCCAGAATACCAGACTCTTCCATGTGGTAAAATAGATAATAAAACAAAGTTGTGCAGCCAGAAACACGTCCCTCCATAACCTCTCGATCCTCTGATTGTGTACGCTACGCCCAGTAATGTGACTGCCCCTGTTAGGCCCACGCAATGGGTGGGTCAACATATACCAGGCAACATCAACATTCTCGCCCCCTTTGTCGGATCTGACTCGTGAAGGTAGGCCAAACTGAGCAACCGCTTGCTGGAAGTGACCGAAAACTGTGGTAGCTCTGTTATTGGTGGAACAGCACAAAAAAACAATCATACGTGAAAATCCATCAATTCCACCATGAATCACAAATCTCCATCTATAATCATAATGAAGTGAAATGATAAGAGAAAGTATGTGCCTGTTATACGATTGTAATTTCCCCCACTGAGAAATGTTTGGAGCAAACCATGATCTCCACCAGCAAAAACCCTTGGTGTAGACTGTAGATGATGGAACAAGGATAGTGTCAAAATGCCCCAAATCGCCATGTTTATCTTAACTTTTTTTGCCTAAGCGCACTGTCCAGTTACTCTCCGGTAAATCATTAAGCTCAGTGTTCATGCACATCAGGAATGGAAATCTTTTATATCTGTTTGGATGCTATGCCTATCTTCTCACCGCGTATTGCTTTGTTTCTTCATTGTATGGTGATTGTCTCGTGTTTGTTTAAGGATAGTAGGCAACACTAGTTTTGCTATTGAAAGCATCAGATTTTTGTTTATTTTGCTTTAGCTCAAATCAAAAATATGCTACCGCCAAAACTTTGACTCCTTATATTTAAAGATGATTGTTTTATATGGATACTTTTTCTATACAAAGTGGATTTATAATGAAAATAAAATGTTATAGGTAAAATATGCTAGTATGACCGAAGATTGGTTTTGCAGAAGAAGCTTCTTATCCAATCACAGCACATTTCACCAGAAGTAGCACTTGCCATAATAATTATACAGTAATAAGATATTTATTATTTTATTATACAATCAGTATGTAGTCAGAGCCAGAGGATACAGTGCTGACCACCTAAGTAAAATAATTGTACTTCGTCGCATATTGAAAATAATCAAACAATGCGCAAACAGACTTTGTATATATTTGAAATAAGCCCCTTCTCTATTAAGACCCCCCCACACCTCAAAAAAGTTTGAAAAAATAAGCCCCCTGGGAGCCTAATAGAGAAATTATAGTATACCGCTTCAATGTCATGAACAAATAAGCAATTTACCTGATCAATTTATGGTTGCCATCAATGTGCCAAAGTGCTAAAGGAGATGGAACTGAATAGCACCTACGATTAATCACATTCAACTCTAGTGCGCGTATAAGAGTTCCCTCCGGATCTACGCGACGCATTGACTCACGGACTCTTCCTTGTTGAACCCTGTGACCTCGAGCAGCAAGGTAACCTGTCTACTTTTATATCCAGTGTAAGGCAGAGTTCTTAATATTTCCCTAACCGTCGAGTCCAGCTCCTCCACAGTTACATTTGCATATGTCCCCCTTATTGACATACCAAAGTGCTGTAATCGTCGCTCGACTGTACGCTCACTTACACCGAGTACGGCTGCGATTTGCTTAATGGTAAACCGTCTCTCCACAAGAAAGCTCAACTGTTCGTAAGGAAGACTAAACCTTGGTCTTCCTCGATTGCCTGTGAAAATAACTTCGGGCTCGACGCTAATATCTTCTGAGCTGTCTATTGAAGTTAAATTAATCAAAGCTTCGGCAAGAAGATCGATAACATGACGATCTATAAAACCGCACTGATAGTATCTTGTTACGACACCAAATAGCCATTCTAGTCTAAAGAGAGCATTTTCTCGGCATTCATCTTCTCCACCGCGCGCTTCGACTTGATGTAAAATGTTTAAAATACAACATCTAATGCGATTTCTTATAAACTGCCGTCCTTCCAAACCATCGGCCATGTTTATACCATGTTTATAAATATATCTTATTTTAATTTAGTTCCAGTTTTGCGCGGTCGTGTGTGCTACGCTAAAACGTGTTACTGAGAGTCATGCAGGCCATGACGTAAGCATAATGAAAACAGCATAATGAAATACGAAACAGCATAATAGAATACGAAACAGCATAATAGAATACCAAACAGCATAATGAAATGCAAAATAGCATAATGAAATACGAAACAACACAACGAAATGCCTTTGTTAATTGCATAATGTAAAGTTGAATTTTGGCGGAAATCACCCCTCATAGTTAGAAAGTTGAATATCCTAGGGTTCTACAATAGAAACTGTTCTGAAAAGTTACGCCATTCACTACTAGGGATATTTAAAACAAATTCATTTGATCGGATAGTACGTCTTGTTACACGGCTGGAGGACTTAATAGAAATGTAAGAGTCACATGAACCAGCTAATGCTTTAAAAAGGTATACCAAGTCCAGGTACTCATTCCAGTAGGACAGAGGTAGCAGTCCCGTTTTTTAGTCTATCCTTAAAGTTGACATCAGATCTGAATGGCAACAATAGAATAAACTTAATTGCGCGGCGTTGGACTAGTATGTGAAAGTACTCAATCTCAAGGGGGTACTCCATGCAGTAAAAATACAAGTATATGAAAGATCTTACTTACTTTAGTTTATTTCCAAAGTTTCAGCATTCCTTAAGAAAATTCAACCCGGGGCAAACCTAATAAATAAATAAATAAAATGAAGCACAAAATGACGTCATATTTTCAAAACAAATATGGCGTCAAAAACCTGTTATGACCTAGTGGTTACCACACATGTCTATGAGCTGGGAGACACAGGTTCATATCCTGGATCGGACCACCACTCAGGGTCTTAAAAATACATGGGGAGAAAGTGCTGCCTTTGCAACAAAATCATCAAATGGTAAGACTTTCGGGTCTTCTCGGACAACGACCTTAAATCGTAGGCCCTCGGAACCCCTGTCAATTGGGCTCCTAGCCTGTTGGGGTATTCCGTTCACCAAAGAGTGATAAATCTAATAAACTAAACAAAATTAATTTCAACTTCAACTAGCCATATCTTCTTGAGCGTGGTTGACAGAAAATGCGTCTCCACATACACAATGACTTGGCATTTCCGACAATGGCATGTCATAACGCATTCTTAACGAGTCCTTGAATTCTTCTTTGTTGAGGGTCAAGCCTTGTTCTTCAACTGGTATGGCGTTTAAACATTTAGCCAGAATGTTAATTCAGTTATGAAATCTTTGCCAGCTCTACCGGATGGTATTTTAAAAATATTTCTTCGGAAATGAACGATCTCATCGTATATCTGGCCCACTTCACAGCACAATTCTCTGTGTGTTATTTTCCCCCACGTTTTCTCTTTTATTTGGGATGGCAGCACGTTAATCTCGGGCAAATTTGGCAATAAATTGCATAATGCACTCTCTTCTTCATTTCCTAATTCCTCTGGGACTTGCTCACTAGTAATGTTATGTAAATTTGACTCCGGTCTCGATTCGTTGATTCCGCCGCTTGCTTCGATGTCTTCAACAATTTCGGCAATTTCGACAAATTCGTCTTCCTGAGTTGCATTCGATTCACTATCGCGGCCGTTGGTAGGATGGGTCTGGATCTTTTGAAGCCTCGATGCTTGATCTCTTAGGTTTTGTCCCGTTAGGCCTAAACCTCCATAACCTCGTTCTTCCCAAAGTTGCTTCATGAGCTGTATATAGCCCATCTTCCTGCCCGTTGTCTTGTTAACATTTAGCAATGGGTTTTCTGATGATGATAATTCCTGTGCTCTTTCTTTGCAAGCTAGAACATCCCTGTTCATATCTTCCGACCATTTCGTTCTCTTCTGTTTCCTTGACATCGCTTTGGTTAACCTTTTATTTTCACCTTTCACCTGTGACAACAGCTAAACGACCGGCCATGACAAGAATGCTCTTTGCTCTAATGATAATAATAATAATAATAATAATAATAATAATAATAAAGACGTATTAGGAGCATTATACAATAGTCTCAATGCTCTTACAACAATATATTCCTAATGTTATACTTATAAAACTAATTACAGTTTCATTATAAGATAAAGCCTACTACATATATTACCACTATGAACAAAAAACTATTAATTTAAAAAAAGAAAAGTCTTAAGTGCTGACTTAAAACTACATAAATTACAATGCTTCTAATTTCCTGTGGTAATGAATTCCACAGTTTTGGTGCGGCAACTTAGCCCCCGTACACACGGAAACGTTTTCCTGCGTTTTTGTATTGTTTACTGTTCTCAAGGAAATCGAGAACAACCAGCTCATTACTTGAAACATTACAACGCTGCAAAACGTTTCCGTGTGTACGGGGCCTGAGAATGTTCTGTCTCCATGAGTCACCGTTTTGGATTTGTAGCAGATTTCGGTTGGATGATGTTAAAGTACGAGTAGGTTTATATTTAGTTAGTAAATCAATAATATAAATAGGTGCCTGGCCATGTAAAGCTTTGAAAGTAATTATGAGTATCTTAAAAACAATCCTTTATCTCACTGGCAACCAGTTAAGATTACGAAGCACATCACATTACAAAGCCTATCCGGGGTTTGGGGATTCTACATATTCGTAATCTTTGGGTTCTACCAAGAAGAAATGTAAAATATCTTGTTGTTACGACGTCAAAGCAGGGACACGCGAAGTCGTTGCACACTAATTCAACAGTGAAATACAAAGAAAGTTTGGCTCTGGACTTTAAACACACCTGTTTATTCAAAATTCGCTCAATTCCCAATCTTTCATTGTATTTCACTGCTGAATCAGTGTGCAATGTTTTTGCGTGTCCCTACTTTGACGTCATTTCCTGTGAATAGTAAATCACTTTAGCAGGGAGAAAAGGTATGAAGATGAAATTTTCGCACGACAAGCTATTTTACAATTCTTCTCAAGAGATTCCAAAGATCACAACAATGTAAAATCCCCAGATAGTCACTTTAAATAATTATCAAACACTCGCATAAAGTGGGTTAAAAATCAGATCGTATCTCCCCTGTGCTTAGTAATCTTCACTGGTTGCCAGTAAGATCAAGGATTATCTGGTATTTCAACAAAATCAAACGTTTTAACACGTCAAGCGTGCTTGATATTACCCATATAACGCCATGCAACAAAGATCAGCTTTTTGGTAGTGGTGGGCGATACCCGAAAAATCGTTTCGATACGATACCGATTACTTTTGATGTTAGGTATCGATGGTATCGATTACTCAAACGATTACTGTGACATCAGTGTGACGTCACACCTGTATCAGTATGCTATTGCTTATATATGTTGTTAGAATGTTGAAAAACATCGTTGCACAACAAGCACTTCCTTCGACTTTGTTTCATCTGGAAACTTTTCAAAATAGTTCCACACAAGACCACGCGTTGCAGTACAATGTGAAAGACGAGAAAATCAGAAAAAGTCCAAAAGGAACGCAGGCTCAAGTAATCGAAAGCATGTTCGACACCAGTCCCAGTATCGATTACTCGCGTTAGTGGCTTGGTATCGACGGTATCGATTACTCAGTAATCGGTGATCGCCCACCACTACTTTTTGGGCTCAAATATGGCGTCCGGAACGATGTACCTGTACAAAGTGAAACCGATTTAAAACAATACTCCACTGACAAATGTTCTTCCAACGAATATGTACAAAATGAAAAACCTCAGAAAAAGAGGATTTCGCCGATCAAGCGGTAATGGAATCTCCAGAACGCGAGGAGCTAAAGTATCGTCAAAAGTCAAAAGTAGAGATTTTTCAGATTGGATCTTGATTAATCTCAAAGCTTTGCATGGCCAGGCACCTATTTATATCAGTGATTAACTTACTCGATATAACCTTACTTCCACTTTGACATCATCAAACTGAAATCTGTTATTTGTAGCAAAAACAAAGACACAGAACATTGTCGGTTGCCGCTGCAAAATTCTGTAATTCATTATCAGAGCAAATTAGAAGAACTGACTGTTTAAATAGTTTTAAGTCAGCACTTAAGACTTTCCTTTTTTCAGGGACTGCGGAGCATTTTTTGGATTGGGGGGCTAGTGAACGCCGAAGGCGTGTGCCTTCTAGCGGGGTCCGGGGGTATGCTTTCCTGTCAAAGGCCCCGAAAGGCAATCAAATTTACCAGTTGCGGTTTTAAACGTTCTTACAAATTCTTACAAAAACAGTGGAAAAGCCCAGCAAACGTCTCTAAAACAAGCCATTTTGAAAGGAATAAAATATGTTTGCTTACATTTCCTTAAATAGATTATATTGTTTATTTTAAAAATGCATTTACCATACTTATCTATCGCTATTTTTCTTACAAACACTTTCATGGAAAGTGCGAGACTACTAATGCATAGGAGGAAACCAATAAATGCAAACAAACACCAGCGTACTAAGGCAAACTGAACGAGGCAAACCGCAAGCAAACAACAACAATTTTTATACATTATATAATTAGGGCTATATAAAAATCGCTATATAAAAATCACATGTTTGGAAAATTATTGGGGGGAGGGGGGGCTAAAGCCTTCGCGCAACTTGATGTTCGGTTGGTGTTCATCAGCGACAGTTGTCTACACCCAGGAGACTAAGGTGACACTGGGTTGTTTAGCTTTCTAATGTTTTTCTTAGTATCCTTGCTGTTCCAAGTAGCGTCGTTTTCTGGATTTGCTCAATCTTTACCTTGATTCCAATCTTTTCTATCCACTGTTCAAACTTTTTACTCAGCTCCTAGAGCTCCAACTACAACTGGAACTACTTCTACCATCCTCATCGACCACAGTCTTTTAACCTCTCCCTTCAATTCATCATATTTCTCTATCTTTTCTCCTTCCTTCTTTCCGAATATGTTGTCTCCCGGGATAACAATAACGATTATCATGCATTTCCGCTCTTGTTTGTCTACTATGATGTAATATATGAACAACGAGAGCGAGTGTTTCACCGGGATATCCACGAGATTAACACGAGAAAATAATGGTGAAAACACGAGCGCGCAGCGCGAGTGTTTTTGTCCATTGTTTTCGAGTGTTTGGATATCCCGGTGGGACACGAGCTCGAGTTGTTTATATAGCTTCTGAAATGAATGGAGAGGTAAGAGAATGTTTTCGTTTGCTGATTTGAATAGAATTTCTAACGAAGGATATCGTAATTAGGAATTCTATTGAGATATTACACAATGCATAACTGAAGTGGGTTTTCCACGATGAATAGATAATGATAAATTAAATAGTGGAGTTGAGATGATTGTGATGCATGGTAGAGGGTTTTGTTTCTGCGAGTATTAAACTGGACAAGTGTGTGTTTACTGGCTGTAACATTAGATTTGTGGTAGACGACAAAGAGTGAATAAAGGAATTTTGTGTGTGAATTTGTTTGCTGACTTGATTTTGCATACGTAATTAAGATATTTGATCCAAACACTAGTGTTTGGATCAAATATCTTAATTACGTATGCAGCTGAAATCTTTTGTCTGGCGGTGTTTGACCGGGGTATCCAAACAGCATCATCTGACCGAATGCTTACATGCTATTGGTTTAATTACTCATGAATTATTAATGAATTTTAGAATATTATATCTGGTCTTCTACACTCTATGTAGTGGTCACAGTGAATCATAAAATCCCAAAACATATTTATCTTATTTGATTTCACCACCCCTTCGTGGGTATGCTCGTACCACTTGTCTACTCTTTCTAGATCATATTTTCCACATAGTGTCCAATGAATAATCCTTGCAACATTATCATAGCGTCGTTTGTACTCTCTTTGAGCAAGCTTTGTACATTCACTGATTAAGTGTCCCACGCTTTCTCCTTTTTCTCCACAGAGTCTGCACAACGGTGATTCTACTGTCTTGTCTATGTTGAACTTGATGTAGTTAGTTCTTAATGCCTGTTCCTGGGCTGCACATACCAAAGCTTCTGTTCCTGGCTTTAGATCACTCTTTTTCAGCCACATCCTCTCCTTGTCAATGTGGATAAACTCGAAAAACTGAACGATCGTGCTATAAGATTTGTCTTTAACGACAAAAAGTCTTCTTATCAAGATCTCCTACAAAAACTAAGTATGTCCAACCTGGCAAATAGAAGAAATCAAGACTCTTGTATTGTTGTATATAAAGCTCTCAACAACCTGGCTCCAAAATACATAAGAGAACTTGTAAAAAAGAGACTGAACTTAAAGAATTTACGAGGCAAAGACAAATTGGAGATACCTAAAGTAAACACGACAACTTATGGTCTACACTCTTTTAGATATGAGACTACGAAACTATGGAATTCTTTATCTGATACTATACGAATAACCGAAACACTTAAGTCTTTCAAAGCCATGATTAGAAAAATTGATTTCACTGAGATCAATAACTTTTAAATATTTATAACAATCTTTTCCATTAACTGATTAACTATAATAGTATATATGTATTTATTGTCATATGTTATTTTCTTTTTTCTTTTAGAATCGCTTAGCAATTCCATATTTTAATTATTGTAAATTTTATACGGGAATTAGCTTTTTAGCTAGGGCCTTAACCGGCCTACCACTGTATTTAATAACAGTTTCTATTCTATTATTATTATTATTATTATTATTATTATTATTATTATTATTATTATTATTATTATTATTATTATTATTTTTGTTGATCTTCCGGAATTCAAAAGCCCCGCAATAATAACTGGTGACAGATATCGTCCAGATTTATTCCTATCTACTTCAAAGGATTTGAATCCAACCTTCAAAACAACGTAGAACGCAAAAAATCCAAATACACAGCAATAGTTAGACAACAAAGTGAACACTTTAGCACTGTTAAATTTGTCAATCTCTCGATTAGTTCACTCGGTGTTTTCGCAAAATAGTAGTGTACCTCCTTCATAGCAATGTTAAACGATGTAGGAGTTGATGTGAAGCACCAAAATTATTGTGTGAGAAAAATGATATCCATTGCCATCAAAACAACTTATTATATCTTTTGCTGCAGAAATAAGGAATGGACGAATCCTGACTTACTGAACTTTTAATTTTCTTAGTTGTGATTCAAGTAGCCGATTGTAAATTACCTCTATGAGTGGCCAATCAGTTGTTCGTGACTAAAATAAGCCGCGACTGTGTTCCCACAAAATATCTTCTCTTTAACATTCTAAACTGTTTAATTTTTTTCTAAATATCCAAAGAAGAGCATCGAGAGTGGCACTTAAACAGAAACGCGGGGATATGCCTTATGACCAACGCTGTAAATTATTAAAATGGAACTCCCTTGAAAAACGTAGAGTTTATTTATCTCTAGTTGAATGTTATAAGACAGTATTCAATCTTAATGGTATAACATTCGATGAAATTTTTGAATACAAACATATTAAAACAACAAGAGCTAATCATAAGTACACATTATATACTAAATTGCCTAGAATAAACTGTTATAAGCATTCCTTAAGAATCATTAATCAATGGAATGCCTTGCCAAGTAACGTTGTTGAAGTAGATAATTTTAGAAAGTTTAAAAGTCAACTTATGTTGCACATGGATTTGTATTAGGTTTTAGTTAGTAATTTTAGTTTAGGTACTTTAATTTAGGGGATCTTATTATTGGGTTAACCTCCGGATTCTCCTTCAAGGACCTTGATACATTTATTATTGTGTATTAGTATTTTTTTCTTTATTAATTTTATGTATCTAAGGTATCTTGAATAAATTGATTGATTGATTGATTGATTGATTGATCGATTGATTGATTGATTGATTGAAACATAAATAACTGTTTAACTTTGCAGAATCCCAATGACCATCAAGTCGACGATCTTCTTCGAGAACTCGAACACCAACAGGAACTTCTTAAGGTTCGTACGGTAGCATCATTTTATTGTATCACACGCTTTTCTTTCGGACACACAAGGTTTAGCGAGGACACTTTGTGAATTGAAAACAAAAAATAAAATTATCTGAGGACATTACTGTTGCAGTTCGTAAAAGCTGTTTGCGTCAAACAGGAGCTGTAGTCAGATACTAATTTTTTTGCAAAGGTATTTACGTAACTACTCGTCTCAGACCCCTGATAATTTGTCGCATAAATCAGGGTAGAGGGGTAGAAAGAGTAAATGGAAAAGGGATTTTCCAATGGATTGTTTTTACTTTAACAATATTTTAATACAGAATCTTAGTTTTGAATATTTTCCATTTAAAAATATCAAATAAAAATATTCGTTTCTTAGGCACTTCAAGTAAAAGATATTTTTCTTGTACTCGAGAAATAACGTTTTCATTCTCGCATTTTATGCTTCTGGACGCCGCTATTTTAGGCGTTTGCTCGATAGCTCAAAATCAGTGCTCAAACTCGATGTTCAACCGTCGCTGACATCGAGTTTGAACCATCGACAAAACTCTAAAATGGTTTAAAATATTATTTCCAGGATCAACAAAGGCAGTTGAGTGAACTTCGCGCACAACAGAAACAACAAAAAGAAGAAATTATGAAATATGAAGTAATGTGAATATAGGATAGGATAGAGCAAGATAGATAGGATAGGATAGAGAAAGATAGGATAGGATTGAGCAAGATAGGATAGGATTGGATAGAGAAAGATAGGATATGATTGAGTGCGATAGGATAGGATTGAGAAAGATATGATAGGATTGAGCAAGATAGGATAGGATAGGATTGAGCAAGATAGGATAGGATAGGATTGAGCAAGATAAGATAGGATTGAGCAAGATAGGATAGGATTGAGCAACATAGGATAGGATAGGATTGAGCAAGATAGGATAGGATAGGATAGAGCAAGATAGGATAGGATAGAGCAAGATAGGATAGGATAGAGCAAGATAGGATAGAGCAAGATAGGATAGGATAGAGCAAGATAGGATAGGATAGAGCAAGCTAGGATAGAGCAAGATAGGATAGGATAGAGCAAGATAGGATAGGATAGAGCAAGATATGATAGGATTGAGCAAAATATGATAGGATAGGATTGAGCAAGATAGGATAGGATAGAGCAAGATAGGATAGAGCAAGATAGGATAGGATAGAGCAAGATATGATAGGATAGAGCAAAATAGGATAGGATAGAGCAAGATAGGATGGGATTGAACAAGATAGGATGGGATTGAGCAAGATAGGATGGGATTGAGCAAGATAGGATGGGATTGAGCAAGATAGGATGGGATTGAGCAAGATAGGATGGGATTGAGCAAGATAGGATGGGATAGAGCAAGATAGGATAGAGCAAGATAGGATAGGATAGAGCAAGATATGATAGGATAGAGCAAGATATGATGGGATTGAGCAAGATAGGATAGGATAGAGCAAGATAGGATGGGATAGAGCAAGATAGGATATGATAGAGCAAGATAGGATAGGATAGAGCAAGATATGATAGGATAGGATTGAGCAAGATATGATAGGATAGGATTGAGCAAGATATGACAGGATATAGCAAAATAGGATAGGACAGAGCAAGATAGGATGGGATTGAACAAGATAGGACGGGATTGAGCAAGATAGGATGGGATTGAGCAAGATAGGATGGGATTGAGCAAGATAGGATGGCATTGAGCAAGATAGGATGGGATAGAGCAAGATAGGATAGAGCAAGATAGGATGGGATAGAGCAAGATATGATAGGATAGAGCAAGATAGGATAGGATAGAGCAAGATATGATAGGATAGAGCAAGATAGGATGGGAATCTTAGTTTTGAATATTTTCAATTTAAAAATATCAAATAAAAATATTCGTTTCTTAGGCACTTCAAGTAAAAGATATTTTTCTTGTACTCGAGAAATAACGTTTTCATTCTCGCATTTTATGCTTCTGGACGCCGCTATTTTAGGCGTTTGCTCGATAGCTCAAAATCAGTGCTCAAACTCGATGTTCAACCGTCGCTGACATCGAGTTTGAGCCATCGACAAAACTCTAAAATGGTTTAAAATATTATTTCCAGGATCAACAAAGGCAGTTGAGTGAACTTCGCGCACAACAGAAACAACAAAAAGAAGAAATTATGAAATATGAAGTAAGTGAATACAAGATAAGATAGAGCAAGATAGGATAGGATAGAGAAAGATAGGATAGGATTGAGCAAGATAGGATATGATTGGATAGAGAAAGATAGGATATGATTGAGTGCGATAGGATAGGATTGAGCAAGATAGGATAGGATAGGATTGAGCAAGATAGGATAGGATAGGATTGAGCAAGATAAGATAGGATTGAGCAAGATAGGATAGGATTGAGCAACATAGGATAGGATAGGATTGATCAAGATAGGATAGGATAGGATAGAGCAAGATAGGATAGGATAGAGCAAGATAGGATAGGATAGAGCAAGATAGGATAGAGCAAGATAGGATAGGATAGAGCAAGATAGGATAGGATAGAGCAAGATATGATAGGATTGAGCAAAATATGATAGGATAGGATTGAGCAAGATAGGATAGGATAGAGCAAGATAGGATAGAGCAAGATAGGATAGGATAGAGCAAGATATGATAGGATAGAGCAAAATAGGATAGGATAGAGCAAGATAGGATGGGATTGAAGAAGATAGGATGGGATTGAGCAAGATAGGATGGGATTGAGCAAGATAGGATGGGATTGAGCAAGATAGGATGGGATTGAACAAGATAGGATGGGATAGAGCAAGATAGGATAGAGCAAGATAGGATAGGATAGAGCAAGATATGATAGGATATAGCAAGATATGATAGGATAGAGCAAGATATGATGGGATTGAGCAAGATAGGATAGGATAGAGCAAGATAGGATGGGATAGAGCAAGATAGGATAGGATAGAGCAAGATAGGATAGGATAGAGCAAGATATGATAGGATAGGATTGAGCAAGATATGATAGGATAGGATTGAGCAAGATATGACAGGATATAGCAAAATAGGATAGGATAGAGCAAGATAGGATGGGATTGAACAAGATAGGATGGGATTGAGCAAGATAGGATGGGATTGAGCAAGATAGGATGGGATTGAGCAAGATAGGATGGCATTGAGCAAGATAGGATGGGATAGAGCAAGATAGGATAGAGCAAGATAGGATGGGATAGAGCAAGATATGATAGGATAGAGCAAGATAGGATAGGATAGAGCAAGATATGATAGGATAGAGCAAGATAGGATGGGAATCTTAGTTTTGAATATTTTCCATTTAAAAATTTCAAATAAAAATATTCGTTTCTTAGGCACTTCAAGTAAAAGATATTTTTCTTGTACTCGAGAAATAACGTTTTCATTCTCGCATTTTATGCTTCTGGACGCCGCTATTTTAGGCGTTTGCTCGATAGCTCAAAATCAGTGCTCAAACTCGATGTTCAACCGTCGCTGACATCGAGTTTGAGCCATCGACAAAACTCTAAAATGGTTTAAAATATTATTTCCAGGATCAACAAAGGCAGTTGAGTGAACTTTGCGCACAACAGAAACAAAAAGAAGAAATTATGAAATATGAAGTAAGTGAATACAAGATAGGATAGAGCAAGATAGGATAGGATAGAGAAAGATAGGATAGGATTGAGCAAGATAGGATAGGATTGGATAGAGAAAGATAGGATATGATTGAGTGCGATAGGATAGGATAGGATTGAGAAAGATATGATAGGATTGAGCAAGATAGGATAGGATAGGATTGAGCAAGATACGATAGGATAGGATTGAGCAAGATAAGATAGGATTGAGCAAGATAGGATAGGATTGAGCAACATAGGATAGGATAGGATTGAGCAAGATAGGATAGGATAGGATAGAGCAAGATAGGATAGGATAGAGCAAGATAGGATAGGATAGAGCAAGATAGGATAGAGCAAGATAGGATAGGATAGAGCAAGATAGGATAGGATAGAGCAAGCTAGGATAGAGCAAGATAGGATAGGATAGAGCAAGATAGGATAGGATAGAGCAAGATATGATAGGATAGGATTGAGCAAAATATGATAGGATAGGATTGAGCAAGATAGGATAGGATAGAGCAAGATAGGATAGAGCAAGATAGGATAGGATAGAGCAAGATATGATAGGATTGAGCAAGATAGGATAGGATAGGATTGAGCAAGATAAGATAGGATTGAGCAAGATAGGATAGGATTGAGCAACATAGGATAGGATAGGATTGATCAAGATAGGATAGGATAGGATAGAGCAAGATAGGATAGGATAGGGCAAGATAGGATAGGATAGAGCAAGATAGGATAGAGCAAGATAGGATAGGATAGAGCAAGATAGGATAGGATAGAGCAAGCTAGGATAGAGCAAGATAGGATAAGATAGAGCAAGATAGGATAGGATAGAGCAAGATATGATAGGATTGAGCAAAATATGATAGGATAGGATTGAGCAAGATAGGATAGGATAGAGCAAGATAGGATAGAGCAAGATAGGATAGGATAGAGCAAGATATGATAGGATAGAGCAAAATAGGATAGGATAGAGCAAGATAGGATGGGATTGAACAAGATAGGATGGGATTGAGCAAGATAGGATGGGATTGAGCAAGATAGGATGGGATTGAGCAAGGTAGGATGGGATTGAGCAAGATAGGATGGGATAGAGCAAGATAGGATAGAGCAAGATAGGATAGGATAGAGCAAGATATGATAGGATAGAGCAAGATATGATAGGATAGAGCAAGATATGATGGGATTGAGCAAGATAGGATAGGATAGAGCAAGATAGGATAGGATAGAGCAAGATATGATAGGATAGGATTGAGCAAGATATGATAGGATAGGATTGAGCAAGATATGACAGGATATAGCAAAATAGGATAGGATAGAGCAAGATAGGATGGGATTGAACAAGATAGGATGGGATTGAGCAAGATAGGATGGGATTGAGCAAGATAGGATGGGATTGAGCAAGATAGGATGGCATTGAGCAATATAGGATGGGATAGAGCAAGATAGGATAGAGCAAGATAGGATGGGATAGAGCAAGATATAATAGGATAGAGCAAGATAGGATAGGATAGAGCAAGATATGATAGGATAGAGCAAGATAGGATGGGAATCTTAGTTTTGAATATTTTCCATTTAAAAATATCAAATAAAAATATTCGTTTCTTAGGCACTTCAAGTAAAAGATATTTTTCTTGTACTCGAGAAATAACGTTTTCATTCTCGCATTTTATGCTTCTGGACGCCGCTATTTTAGGCGTTTGCTCGATAGCTCAAAATCAGTGCTCAAACTCGATGTTCAACCGTCGCTGACATCGAGTTTGAGCCATCGACAAAACTCTAAAATGGTTTAAAATATTATTTCCAGGATCAACAAAGGCAGTTGAGTGAACTTCGCGCACAACAGAAACAAAAAGAAGAAATTATGAAATATGAAGTAAGTGAATACAAGATAGGATAGAGCAAGATAGGATAGGATAGAGAAAGATAGGATAGGATTGAGCAAGATAGGATAGGATTGGATAGAGAAAGATAGGATATGATTGAGTGCGATAGGATAGGATTGAGAAAGATATGATAGGATTGAGCAAGATAGGATAGGATTGAGCAAGATAGGATAGGATAGGATTGAGCAAGATAAGATAGGATTGAGCAAGATAGGATAGGATTGAGCAACATAGGATAGGATAGGATTGATCAAGATAGGATAGGATAGGATAGAGCAAGATAGGATAGGATAGAGCAAGATAGGATAGGATAGAGCAAGATAGGATAGAGCAAGATAGGATAGGATAGAGCAAGATAGGATAGGATAGAGCAAGCTAGGATAGAGCAAGATAGGATAGGATAGAGCAAGATAGGATAGGATAGAGCAAGATATGATAGGATTGAGCAAAATATGATAGGATAGGATTGAGCAAGATAGGATAGGATAGAGCAAGATAGGATAGAGCAAGATAGGATAGGATAGAGCAAGCTATGATAGGATAGAGCAAAATAGGATAGGATAGAGCAAGATAGGATGGGATTGAACAAGATAGGATGGGATTGAGCAAGATAGGATGGCATTGAGCAAGATAGGATGGGATAGAGCAAGATAGGATAGAGCAAGATAGGATGGGATAGAGCAAGATATGATAGGATAGAGCAAGATAGGATAGGATAGAGCAAGATATGATAGGATAGAGCAAGATAGGATGGGAATCTTAGTTTTGAATATTTTCCATTTAAAAATATTAAATAAAAATATTCGTTTCTTAGGCACTTCAAGTAAAAGATATTTTTCTTGTACTCGAGAAATAACGTTTTCATTCTCGCATTTTATGCTTCTGGACGCCGCTATTTTAGGCGTTTGCTCGATAGCTCAAAATCAGTGCTCAAACTCGATGTTCAACCGTCGCTGACATCGAGTTTGAGCCATCGACAAAACTGTAAAATGGTTTAAAATATTATTTCCAGGATCAACAAAGGCAGTTGAGTGAACTTCGCGCACAACAGAAACAAAAAGAAGAAATTATGAAATATGAAGTAAGTGAATACAAGATAGGATAGAGCAAGATAGGATAGGATAGAGAAAGATAGGATAGGATTGAGCAAGATAGGATAGGATTGGATAGAGAAAGATAGGATATGATTGAGTGCGATAGGATAGGATTGAGAAAGATATGATAGGATTGAGCAAGATAGGATAGGATAGGATTGAGCAAGATAGGATAGGATAGGATTGAGCAAGATAAGATAGGATTGAGCAAGATAGGATAGGATTGAGCAACATAGGATAGGATAGGATTGATCAAGATAGGATAGGATAGGATAGAGCAAGATAGGATAGGATAGAGCAAGATAGGATAGGATAGAGCAAGATAGGATAGAGCAAGATAGGATAGGATAGAGCAAGATAGGATAGGATAGAGCAAGCTAGGATAGAGCAAGATAGGATAGGATAGAGCAAGATAGGATAGGATAGAGCAAGATATGATAGGATTGAGCAAAATATGATAGGATAGGATTGAGCAAGATAGGATAGGATAGAGCAAGATAGGATAGAGCAAGATAGGATAGGATAGAGCAAGATATGATAGGATAGAGCAAAATAGGATAGGATAGAGCAAGATAGGATGGGATTGAACAAGATAGGATGGGATTGAGCAAGATAGGATGGCATTGAGCAAGATAGGATGGGATAGAGCAAGATACGATAGAGCAAGATACGATGGGATAGAGCAAGATATGATAGGATAGAGCAAGATAGGATAGGATAGAGCAAGATATGATAGGATAGAGCAAGATAGGATGGGAATCTTAATTTTGAATATTTTCCATTTAAAAATATCAAATAAAAATATTCGTTTCTTAGGCACTTCAAGTAAAAGATATTTTTCTTGTACTCGAGAAATAACGTTTTCATTCTCGCATTTTATGCTTCTGGACGCCGCTATTTTAGGCGTTTGCTCGATAGCTCAAAATCAGTGCTCAAACTCGATGTTCAACCGTCGCTGACATCGAGTTTGAGCCATCGACAAAACTCTAAAATGGTTTAAAATATTATTTCCAGGATCAACAAAGGCAGTTGAGTGAACTTCGCGCACAACAGAAACAAAAAGAAGAAATTATGAAATACGAAGTAAGTGAATACAAGATAGGATAGAGCAAGATAGGATAGGATAGAGAAAGATAGGATAGGATTGAGCAAGATAGGATAGGATTGGATAGAGAAAGATAGGATATGATTGAGTGCGATAGGATAGGATTGAGAAAGATATGATAGGATTGAGCAAGATAGGATAGGATAGGATTAGATAAGATAGGATTGAGCAAGATAGGATAGGATAGGATTGAGCAAGATAAGATAGGATTGAGCAAGATAGGATAGGATTGAGCAACATAGGATAGGATAGGATTGATCAAGATAGGATAGGATAGGATAGAGCAAGATAGGATAGGATAGAGCAAGATAGGATAGGATAGAGCAAGATAGGATAGAGCAAGATAGGATAGGATAGAGCAAGATAGGATAGGATAGAGCAAGATAGGATAGGATAGAGCAAGCTAGGATAGAGCAAGATAGGATAGGATAGAGCAAGATAGGATAGGATAGAGCAAGATAGGATAGGATAGAGCAAGCTAGGATAGAGCAAGATAGGATAGGATAGAGCAAGATAGGATAGGATAGAGCAAGATATGATAGGATAGGATTGAGCAAAATATGATAGGATAGGATTGAGCAAGATAGGATAGGATAGAGCAAGATAGGATAGAGCAAGATAGGATAGGATAGAGCAAGATATGATAGGATAGAGCAAAATAGGATAGGATAGAGCAAGATAGGATGGGATTGAACAAGATAGGATGGGATTGAGCAAGATAGGATGGCATTGAGCAAGATAGGATGGGATAGAGCAAGATAGGATAGAGCAAGATACGATGGGATAGAGCAAGATATGATAGGATAGAGCAAGATAGGATAGGATAGGATAGAGCAAGATATGATAGGATAGAGCAAGATAGGATGGGAATCTTAGTTTTGAATATTTTCCATTTAAAAATATCAAATAAAAATATTCGTTTCTTAGGCACTTCAAGTAAAAGATATTTTTCTTGTACTCGAGAAATAACGTTTTCATTCTCGCATTTTATGCTTCTGGACGCCGCTATTTTAGGCGTTTGCTCGATAGCTCAAAATCAGTGCTCAAACTCGATGTTCAACCGTCGCTGACATCGAGTTTGAGCCATCGACAAAACTCTAAAATGGTTTTAAAATATTATTTCCAGGATCAACAAAGGCAGTTGAGTGAACTTCGCGCACAACAGAAACAAAAAGAAGAAATTATGAAATATGAAGTAAGTGAATACAAGATAGGATAGAGCAAGATAGGATAGGATAGAGAAAGATAGGATAGGATTGAGCAAGATAGGATAGGATTGGATAGAGAAAGATAGGATATGATTGAGTGCGATAGGATAGGATTGAGAAAGATATGATAGGATTGAGCAAGATAGGATAGGATAGGATTGAGCAAGATAGGATAGGATAGGATTGAGCAAGATAAGATAGGATTGAGCAAGATAGGATAGGATTGAGCAACATAGGATAGGATAGGATTGATCTAGATAGGATAGGATAGGATAGAGCAAGATAGGATAGGATAGGGCAAGATAGGATAGGATAGAGCAAGATAGGATAGAGCAAGATAGGATAGGATAGAGCAAGATAGGATAGGATAGAGCAAGCTAGGATAGAGCAAGATAGGATAGGATAGAGCAAGATAGGATAGGATAGAGCAAGATATGATAGGATTGAGCAAAATATGATAGGATAGGATTGAGCAAGATAGGATAGGATAGAGCAAGATAGGATAGAGCAAGATAGGATAGGATAGAGCAAGATATGATAGGATAGAGCAAAATAGGATAGGATAGAGCAAGATAGGATGGGATTGAACAAGATAGGATGGGATTGAGCAAGATAGGATGGGATTGAGCAAGATAGGATGGGATTGAGCAAGATAGGATGGGATTGAGCAAGATAGGATGGGATAGAGCAAGATAGGATAGAGCAAGATAGGATAGGATAGAGCAAGATATGATAGGATAGAGCAAGATATGATAGGATAGAGCAAGATATGATGGGATTGAGCAAGATAGGATAGGATAGAGCAAGCTAGGATAGAGCAAGATAGGATAGGATAGAGCAAGATAGGATAGGATAGAGCAAGATATGATAGGATAGGATTGAGCAAAATATGATAGGATAGGATTGAGCAAGATAGGATAGGATAGAGCAAGATAGGATAGAGCAAGATAGGATAGGATAGAGCAAGATATGATAGGATAGAGCAAAATAGGATAGGATAGAGCAAGATAGGATGGGATTGAACAAGATAGGATGGGATTGAGCAAGATAGGATGGCATTGAGCAAGATAGGATGGGATAGAGCAAGATAGGATAGAGCAAGATACGATGGGATAGAGCAAGATATGATAGGATAGAGCAAGATAGGGTAGGATAGAGCAAGATATGATAGGATAGAGTAAGATAGGATGGGAATCTTAGTTTTGAATATTTTCCATTTAAAAATATCAAATAAAAATATTCGTTTCTTAGGCACTTCAGGTAAAAGATATTTTTCTTGTACTCGAGAAATAACGTTTTCATTCTCGCATTTTATGCTTCTGGACGCCGCTATTTTAGGCGTTTGCTCGATAGCTCAAAATCAGTGCTCAAACTCGATGTTCAACCGTCGCTGACATCGAGTTTGAGCCATCGACAAAACTCTAAAATGGTTTAAAATATTATTTCCAGGATCAACAAAGGCAGTTGAGTGAACTTCGCGCACAACAGAAACAAAAAGAAGAAATTATGAAATATGAAGTAAGTGAATACAAGATAGGATAGAGCAAGATAGGATAGGATAGAGAAAGATAGGATAGGATTGAGCAAGATAGGATAGGATTGGATAGAGAAAGATAGGATATGATTGAGTGCGATAGGATAGGATTGAGAAAGATATGATAGGATTGAGCAAGATAGGATAGGATAGGATTGAGCAAGATAGGATAGGATAGGATAGGATTGAGCAAGATAAGATAGGATTGAGCAAGATAGGATAGGATTGAGCAACATAGGATAGGATAGGATTGATCAAGATAGGATAGGATAGAGCAAGATAGGATAGGATAGAGCAAGATAGGATAGGATAGAGCAAGATAGGATAGAGCAAGATAGGATAGGATAGAGCAAGATAGGATAGGATAGAGCAAGCTAGGATAGAGCAAGATAGGATAGGATAGAGCAAGATAGGATAGGATAGAGCAAGATATGATAGGATTGAGCAAAATATGATAGGATAGGATTGAGCAAGATAGGATAGGATAGAGCAAGATAGGATAGAGCAAGATAGGATAGGATAGAGCAAGATATGATAGGATAGAGCAAAATAGGATAGGATAGAGCAAGATAGGATGGGATTGAACAAGATAGGATGGGATTGAGCAAGATAGGATGGGATTGAGCAAGATAGGATGGGATTGAGCAAGATAGGATGGGATTGAGCAAGATAGGATGGGATAGAGCAAGATAGGATAGAGCAAGATAGGATAGGATAGAGCAAGATATGATAGGATAGAGCAAGATATGATAGGATAGAGCAAGATATGATGGGATTGAGCAAGATAGGATAGGATAGAGCAAGATAGGATGGGATAGAGCAAGATAGGATAGGATAGAGCAAGATAGGATAGGATAGAGCAAGATATGATAGGATAGGATTGAGCAAGATATGATAGGATAGGATTGAGCAAGATATGACAGGATATAGCAAAATAGGATAGGATAGAGCAAGATAGGATGGGATTGAACAAGATAGGATGGGATTGAGCAAGATAGGATGGGATTGAGCAAGATAGGATGGGATTGAGCAAGATAGGATGGCATTGAGCAAGATAGGATGGGATAGAGCAAGATAGGATAGAGCAAGATAGGATGGGATAGAGAAAGATATAATAGGATAGAGCAAGATAGGATAGGATAGAGCAAGATATGATAGGATAGAGCAAGATAGGATGGGAATCTTAGTTTTGAATATTTTCCATTTAAAAATATCAAATAAAAATATTCGTTTCTTAGGCACTTCAAGTAAAAGATATTTTTCTTGTACTCGAGAAATAACGTTTTCATTCTCGCATTTTATGCTTCTGGACGCCGCTATTTTAGGCGTTTGCTCGATAGCTCAAAATCAGTGCTCAAACTCGATGTTCAACCGTCGCTGACATCGAGTTTGAGCCATCGACAAAACTCTAAAATGGTTTAAAATATTATTTCCAGAATCAACAAAGGCAGTTGAGTGAACTTCGCGCACAACAGAAACAAAAAGAAGAAATTATGAAATATGAAGTAAGTGAATACAAGATAGGATAGAGCAAGATAGGATAGGATAGGATAGAGAAAGATAGGATAGGATTGAGCAAGATAGGATAGGATTGGATAGAGAAAGATAGGATATGATTGAGTGCGATAGGATAGGATTGAGAAAGATATGATAGGATTGAGCAAGATAGGATAGGATAGGATTGAGCAAGATACGATAGGATAGGATTGAGCAAGATAAGATAGGATTGAGCAAGATAGGATAGGATTGAGCAACATAGGATAGGATAGGATTGATCAAGATAGGATAGGATAGGATAGAGCAAGATAGGATAGGATAGAGCAAGATAGGATAGGATAGAGCAAGATAGGATAGAGCAAGATAGGATAGGATAGAGCAAGATAGGATAGGATAGAGCAAGCTAGGATAGAGCAAGATAGGATAGGATAGAGCAAGATAGGATAGGATAGAGCAAGATATGATAGGATAGAGCAAGATATGATAGGATTGAGCAAGATATGATAGGATAGAGCAAGATATATTATAACCCTCCAAAAGATTATTTAAGTGGCACAACGATGGAGTGTTGACTGTACATTGTTTTTTATTATATGATCGACACTCGATTAGATTTTGCTTCTTTCTAACTAGGCTGTGATGAACCGACGAAAGAACTTAAGTGAAGAAGAAGATGTAAGTCGTTAATGTGGTCGAGAATAATATACAAATGGGATATTATATATATATATATATATATATATATACAGGGGCGGATTTAGCGTAGGTCAAACCGGTCATGCGACTGATGTAATTTTTTGCTAGCATAAAAAATTCCGAATCGACCTTCAGCAGTCGCTGTAAAAATTGCGCAATTACAACAAGGTCCAGTTGTTTCATAATCATTCGTGATTTTATTCGTAATTCATCGGCACTGACGGCACAGGCTCTCTCGCCCGCGTCTTTCCCGCGGCGGAGGTACAAATAACAATGTGAGCAGTCTTCAGTCTTCTTCTCAGCGGTCTTCCGCATGAGCTTTGACCGATCTGAGTCATTTTCCAGCTATTTGATTGGTCAATACACCGATCTCCATGGTGATCGGCCAATTTGACCGATCTGCGGGGCGTTCTGACCGGTCTTGGTGATCAGGGTCTCATACATGAGCCACCTGATTGGTTAATTCAGACAAATACCGTGTTCTTATTCGCTACTCCATTTGACCGATCTTGACCAATTCACAGCGTGTGGTACCCATCAGTTTACTGTATTATTCAGCAATGGCTCGCGGTATTTACGAAACTGTTTCTATCAGGGTTTGAAAGAAACGATGAACATTGTCTGCAAGAAGTGTACGATGATCTGGTGAGGCAAATCAACGTTTCGCGCAAGAGTTCTGTCGACGAACTACTCAGTGCGGTAAACAGCACTTCAAGCTTTCTTAGCAGGAATTTTGGCGCAGAGAAACTAATCCAAAATATGTCCGCGATCGGAAAGGCAAGGGTTGTACAGGCCACGGCGATCATGTAAATGTATATATTGATTGATAAACTACTGTCTTACTAGTCTTAAACTAGTGTATTGATAATCTAGTATTGCTATTGCGAATTGTGCGTCTCTGGCCCGCTGGCCGTAATCGTTGCTCAATTTACCATATAACATATATTTACATATATACCGTCGACAAAACGACGATTAAGATTTAGCTATATTCGATTCGAGTTTACCGGTTCCGTGTAACCTATATTTAAGCGTTTCCGTTATTGACTTTAAAAAGGTTTAAACTTCATATTGACCGATTGTTGTTGAACCTCGTTGTCTGGTGTATGAAATACGACCTGGCTATTCATTGCCTTTGGACAGGAAGTTGAGAATAAATAATTCATGTTTTATCAAAGTTCGAATTGGACAAAAAAACTTATAAAAAATAATAAAATGTTTCATAAAAACATGTTTGAAAACATTAAATCAAATGCTCAAAAAAGTGCTGTCAGATCGCGGGAAATGCCATTTCAGAGACCCAAATTCAAAAAATTTTCCGGGGGAGAATCCCCCCGTACCCCCCTACATATATGTGTACCCCGCCATTTTTGACTAACGTATAAAAATTCCTAGATCCGCCCCTGTATATATATATATATATATATATATATATATATATATATATATATATATATATATATATATATATATATAATATATATATATATATATATATATATATATATTATATATATATATATATATATATATATATATATAACTACAGACGGTACCGTTTCGGCCTTTTGGGCCTCATCAGTGTAGTGCTGATGAGCAGGATGAAGGTAACTGGTATTTACAGTCACACTTGATGCCACACAAATGTGGGACAGAGCAAGATATATATATATATATATATATATATATATATATATATATATATATATATATATATATATATATATCTTGCTCTGTCCCACATTTGTGTGGCATCAAGGGTGACTGTAAATAGCAGTTACCTTCATCCTGCTCATCAGCACTACACTGATGAGGCCCAAAAGGCCGAAACGGTACCGTCTGTAGTTATATATATATATATATATATATATATGTAATGTTTAAAACACGAGGCGCAGCCGAGTGTTTTATATCTGATAAAACACCGCTGCGAGTGTTTTAAACGGCTTAAAAAACGACCAGCATTTGGTAAGTTCGTTGGCGTAGTAATTTTGAAAAATAACGTTGTCTAAGCCGAGAAAATCAAAGCTAAAGTTTATGTAAATTAGGATGAATCTTTATCATATATAAAGATACGACACGGTGGTGATTTTCCTTTGAGGTTTCTCGATATAGTTAGGATTTTCTTTCTCCATATACCCACCTCTTTTTTGTTCTCTCAGTACTCCCCTCTGTCTTTCGCAGTTTGTCCCTTTTTCCCTATCTGCGAGAGATCAGACCAACTAATATTCAATTCTCATGTGCATAATTAAACATACAGTTTAGAAACTGTTATATTTACATATATGAAAGGAACAGATTATGATAATGGCCTATGAGCCAGGCTATCTTGATTAGCCGGGCTAATTCTCTTAGTAAAGTTCTTCTCACGGCTACTGTAGACACTCACAATGATATTTCAAAGCAGAACTGGCTTATAGGTTGGCTGTAAGAAGAGCATAAAGTTAATTCGAGTGGTCTTCTTGGATCGGAGGAAAGATTATCGTGACAACTTAGACCGGTTATCCAGGCTAGCACGCATATCATATATATAAACAGCCTCTTATACATTTGAAGGGCGACACTTCAAAAGGTGCTTGCCACTTTAGTATCAGTTTGATTTCTCTTGTGCGGCTTTGGTGATACCATCATATTTTTTTTAAAGTCACACTTGAACAAACTGGAGGGCAAAAATGCCAAGTAATAGAAATTCCGTGGGACTTGAATTGTTAAATATTAATTTGATTGTTGTTTAAATCTGTTAATATTCAAGAGTGTGGAGCCAGTTAATGTGGGAACGGATATTCTGGAGAGTTGTGAAAGTATTTTGCTGCGTAGGCATACTGCCAAAATAGCGCGGAGGAAGTCGTTGGACATTAGGCGAGCGAAGATCTTTCGTCAGAGACTGAAGTGTTATAATAATTTCGTCAAATTAGAGCAGGCAGCAACCCAAGTGTAATAAATTTTGTTCCTCATCAATGTATAAACAGTAACTTATCAACGATCCTTCATTGTCAGAGTAACTAGAACTTGGAACTCATTACCGGACTTTTTAAGATTCAAAAACATTCAAGTTTAGTTCATTTAACTAAGAAAACCCTACTTGAATACTATTATGACGCTCTTTTATTCCATCTATAACTGCAGGACGACCCACATATATACGTGGAAATCCATTTGCCTAAAATGTAACTCGACACGTCGCCTCGAGAAATCCCTCACTTGTTGTTGTTGTTGATTTTTGCTACAGACTTTTCTTTTCACCTTAGTTAATGTGCTTAATTTATGTAAATATAACCTCAATTTTTATTTTATTATTATTTTTTCAATTTTACACGGGGCCACAGTAATTGTTGTAAGCTGTAGTGGTATCCCTGCCAGACTTATATTTTATATGTTAATTTACCAATGGCGAATCGTAGTAAATAAATAAATAATCCAGCTCATATCCTCAGAAAAATGATTCTGAGTCCCGGACAGGAATCGAACCTGTTACCTTCTGATTGCCGCGGTGAGACGCTCTAACCATTGAGCTAACGAGACTCAGATGGAGAGTGAAGGTTACAATGATGTACTGCCTATATGCGGCAGTCACTATATATCGGTAATGCTTGGATGTGTCAATATACACACTACTGTATTGAATGGGAGAGCTTGGCGTAGACAGACGATACATGGACGATCGTCAAGCTCACAGTATCATATCCCCAGAAAAATGATTCTGAGTCCCGTACAGGAATCGAACCTGTAACCTTCTGATTGCCGGGGACTGATATACAGTGACTGCCGCATATAGGCAGTACATATATCAATCGAACCAGTACATCATTGTAACCTTCGCTCTCCATCTGAGTCTCGGTGGCTCAATGGTTAGAGCGTCTCACCGGCAATCAGAAGGTTACAGGTTCGATTCCTGTACGGGACTCAGAATCATTTTTCTGAGGATACTGTGAGCTTGACGATCGTCTATGTATCGTCTGTCTACTCCAAGCTCTCCTACATTCACTACGGCAGTGTGTATATTAACACATAAATAAGTAATAATAATAATAATAATAATAATAATAATGTACATCTATATAGCGTTGTTTCCTAAAGTCCAATAGCGCTTTACAATAGAATAATAATTAATATACTAACAAAAATACAATAGTAATGTTTAAAATAGTTACATAATAAATAAGGTAAAATCACTAAAAGAAATGTTACAAAGTAAAAGCCTCCTTGAAAAGGTATGTTTTAACACTAGATTTAAAAACAATTATTTCTAAAGGTAAAGAGTTTCATAGCATTGGTGCACGGACTGAAAAGAAAAACGCACTTTAACATTTGCGTAGAACTACTCAAATTTTGAGTAAGGCTACTCAATATTTGTGTAAAACCAACAGTTTACTCAAAATATTGAGTAAAAATACCCACAAATTTGAGTAAAGGTTATAGCATGAATATTTTTACGCGATTAGTAGAAAGTTACTCAACGTTCTGTGTAGAATTTGTAGAATTGAGTAATATTACTCAGACAATGAGTAGAAAATCCTCTATATATGAGTAAGGTTACTCAATCTTTGTGTAAAACCACCAGTTTACTGAAATGCTGAGTAAATGTACGCAAAAACTCGAGTTACTGACAACACAGTTTTACAGAAAGACTAGACAAAGGACGACATGAATGACATTTTACACAGACTGTTTTAAATGATTGTGGGACATCAATGTCATAGATTGTTGCTGCAAGGTTCTGGTAATAGATTAGTAGAGTACAGTATATGACTGGAAGAACGTAGTGCACGTGAATGATATTAAGGTACTAGAAGTTCAGATAAATATGAAATTCTAAAACGGACTGGTAACCAATGAAGTTCTCAAAGAGTGAAATGCAGGGCCTTTGCTTGCATCCTGTGCATTATATTGGCAGGACATCAACATTTTGTGGCATTCGTCTTGTAAAATTACTAGTTGCAATTTCCGATTTTTAACGACGATTTTGAACGTGTCTGCGATGTGGGAAATGCATTTCTCACATTTCGAATAAAATCAAAGAATCTTATTCCAAATATATGAAATGTGACTTGCAGCTTGGTTATCTAAATATAATAAATTGTTTGCATACTCAAGCTTTAATTTGATATTTAGATATATACAGACATATCGAGACTGTTGAGTTATAAGTATATCGCACGTACGAATTACTAGTATACACAACGTAGCCCTCCCGATCTTAAATGTTGATTTTACAGAGGGGGGAAACCGGGGAACCTGGGGAAAAACCACTCAGAGAACAGGAGAGAACCATGCACTACGTACTTTACTCACATGAGTCTGACGTTCAGAAGTCAACACGGCTATACCCAGATGAGATGGTCACCCATGATCCAAGTATTAACACCGTCCAAGAGGTCTTAATAACTTCAAACCTCAGTAATGAGGGGCAACGCGCTTTACTCTAGGTGCTATATACGTGCTTCCCAAACCCTTCCTCCCCAAACACTTCCTTCCCTCCCCAAATACTTCCTTCCCTCCCCAAACGCCTTCCTTCCCAAACTTAGAAATCAGTAGAAATGCCATTAGCATTGATGGCAGTGTGTCAATGTAGCTTTAGTCTTTAATCTGACCATATCTAACACAGTTTCTGTTTGCATTGTCATTATAGATGACTGGGAAAGCCCAGACCGATTCATCGTCCGGTATGTGAAATCTTGATATATGAAACACGAGCGAACATTGAGGACGACGTCTCTAAACAAATGTATTTTTTCATCTAAAACATCTAAACCTCGTTTTCGAGTAGTCATACGGTACACATAGTCATACGGAATACATAGTCATACGGAACACATAGTCATACGGAACACATAGTCATACGGAACACATAGTCATACGGAACACATAGTCATACGGAACACATAGTCATACGGAACACATAGTCATACGGAATACATAGTCATACGGAACACATAGTCATACGGAATACATATAAGTCATACGGAATACATAGTCATACGGAACACATAGTCATACGGAACACATAGTCATACGGTACACATAGTCATACGGAACACATAGTCATACGGAACACATAGTCATACGGAACACATAGTCATACGGAACACATAGTCATACGGTACACATAGTCATACGGAACACATAGTCATACGGAATACATAGTCATACGGAACACATAGTCATACGGAACACATAGTCATACGGAATACATAGTCATACGGAACACATAGTCATACGGAATACATAGTCATACGGAATACATAGTCATACGGAACACATAGTCATACGGAACACATAGTCATACGGAATACATAGTCATACGGAACACATAGTCATACGGTACACATAGTCATAGTCAAATACATAGTCATACGGAACACATAGTCATACGGAACACATAGTCATACGGACACATACATAGTCATACGGAATACATAGTCATACGGTACACATAGTCATACGGAACACATAGTCATACGGTACACATAGTCATACGGAACACATAGTCATACGGTACACATAGTCATACGGAACACATAGTCATACGGAATACATAGTCATACGGAACACATAGTCATACGGAACACATAGTCATACGGAATACATAGTCATACGGAACACATAGTCATACGGAATACATAGTCATACGGAATACATAGTCATACGGAACACATAGTCATACGGAACACATAGTCATACGGTACACATAGTCATACGGAATACATAGTCATACGGAATACATAGTCATACGGTACACATAGTCATACGGAACACATAGTCATACGGAATACATAGTCATACGGAACACATAGTCATACGGAACACATAGTCATACGGAACACATAGTCATACGGAATACATAGTCATACGGAACACATAGTCATACGGTACACATAGTCATACGGAACACATAGTCATACGGAATACATAGTCATACGGAACACATAGTCATACGGAACACATAGTCATACGGAATACATAGTCATACGGAACACATAGTCATACGGAATACATATAAGTCATACGGAATACATAGTCATACGGAACACATAGTCATACGGAACACATAGTCATACGGTACACATAGTCATACGGAATACATAGTCATACGGTACACATGGTCATACGGAACACATAGTCATACGGAACACATAGTCATACGGTACACATAGTCATACGGAACACATAGTCATACGGTACACATAGTCATACGGTACACATAGTCATACGGAATACATAATCATACGGAACACATAGTCATACGGAATACATAGTCATACGGTACACATAGTCATACGGAACACATAGTCATACGGTACACATAGTCATACGGAATACATAATCATACGGAACACATAGTCATACGGAATACATAGTCATACGGTACACATAGTCATACGGAATACATAGTCATACGGAATACATAGTCATACGGTACACATAGTCATACGGAACACATAGTCATACGGAATACATAGTCATACGGTACACATAGTCATACGGAACACATAGTCATACGGAATACATAGTCATACGGAACACATAGTCATACGGAATACATAGTCATACGGTACACATAGTCATACGGTACACATAGTCATACGGTACACATAGTCATACGGAATACATAGTCATACGGAACACATAGTCATACGGTACACATAGTCATACGGAATACATAGTCATACGGAACACATAGTCATACGGAATACATAGTCATACGGTACACATAGTCATACGGTACACATAGTCATACGGTATACATAGTCATACGGAACACATAGTCATACGGTACACATAGTCATACGGAATACATAGTCATACGGTACACATAGTCATACGGTATACATAGTCATACGGAATACATAGTCATACGGAATACATAGTCATACGGAACACATAATCATACGGAATACATAGTCATACGGAACACATAGTCATACGGAATACATAGTCATACGGTACACATAGTCATACGGAATACATAGTCATACGGAATACATAGTCATACGGAATACATAGTCATACGGAATACATAGTCATACGGAATACATAGTCATACGGAATACATAGTCATACGGAACACATAGTCATACGGAATACATAGTCATACGGTACACATAGTCATACGGAACACATAGTCATACGGAATACATAGTCATACGGTACACATAGTCATACGGAATACATAGTCATACGGAACATAGGAAAACGATACCCTAACCTTGATCCTAACATTAACCCTAATCGTAGCTAACCCTAACCTTGCTAAAAATCAAGTCCAGACAAAACCAGAAAGGTCCTTTTGAGTCATCCCTTTCGCCATTTCCAAGAAACACAAAGGAAGATGAACTTTATTGTAAAGTTCGCTTGAGCACTTTGTAATAGTAATGAATTATCTGTTCAAGACTTGAAGTTCATGTGACAATAATTAACAATTAGACAACGAGCCCGCGTTTTCTATGAGCAGATAGTCAACGAGGCGGAGCCGAGTTGTCTATCGCTCATAGAAAACAAGGGCGAGTTGTCTAATTGTTTCAGTATAAATTGACAAGTTTCTAACCCAAGAAATAACTTTTATTTCGTATTTTTCATGGGAAAAAAGTAACTATTCTTTCGAAATCAGGCGACATTTTCCCCAGAGGTTTATATCAGCGGATAGTAACTCCTCCGATAGCCAATGAAAATTGAGGATTTGTGATATAAACTTGTCAATTTATACTAATACGAGATATAAACTTGTTCATGTGTTAATGAGATTATAGAGCAGAATATCGAAAGATGACAAACCAGTATCACGAACAAGGAAGTACAATACAGGATTAGCCAATCGGAAACTTAACCTTCCTCTTGACCTCTGAGTATTTGGGATATCAGGACAATAATTATACAATCGCTCCTACGCCACAATATTTAATCACAAATGCTTTTTGAAACCAGTGCTTACTGCTTTGGTGAGTCCGTAACTTCTCTTTAATAATTTTTTGCTGCCACTGTTTTTTAGGTCAGTCTTCCAAACACCCGACTGCTCCTGCTAGAAGCAATTTCCATGTTGAGGTAGGTTAGAAACGTGATGGTTCGTCTGTTTAACTCAATATTTGGAGAGCTTATCTTCGGAGGGATTATTTTCGGAGGGCTTATTTTCGGGGGAAAAATTTTCGGTGGGCATGTTTTCGGTGGGATAATTTTCGGAGGGTTTATATTCCGGGAGCTTATATTCGGTGCGCTCATTTTCGAACGGCTTATATTCGGTGGGCTTATTTTCGTGTGTGGGGCTTATTATTGGAGGAAATTTGCGTTTCAAAATAGCTTGGGCTTATTATTGGATGGAATTTTGTTATAAAAAAATGAGTATCGATATAGTCAGGGCGTGTATATTTACACTTGCTATGGCTTCTGGACGCCGCCATTTTAGAGTTTGCTCGACGGCTCAAAGTTGATGTACAGCGGTACAAAGACAAGCACTCAATGACGTGCGACGTCAAAATTGCTCTAGAAGCATAAAATAGTCAAGAGGCCAACTATTAACATTTCTAAACATAACATTTGAAGGTCTTTGATTTAAAGTGCTTATAAACCCAAAATGGGTTTTTGGTGATTCGGATAGAGCATAAAAAGTTAGTTAATAAGTTCTGGATTAGTTTTTGCGTTAAACTTTTAGTTTCGGAGATATAACGGCTCAAACATGCAAATTGTGCCATTTTTTGGAAAAAAGTAGCGCCACCAAAATAACACACAGGGACCTGGATCCGAGGAACCCATCTTCAACAACAACTAGGCTTTTGTGTAGGAGAAGACAGCTATCTTAAGAGTTTTTATTGAAAAATGCCCAAACGATTTGTCTTTACGATGTTACCTTGTCTACTCGAATTGTAATATATTTTTATAAATATTGAAACATAACACGTTCCTCGGATCCAGTCTCCCGGCCTGCGCTACTTTTTTCACAAATTGTGACTTTGAGCACAGAAAATGGTTGGATACCTGAAAATTCTAAGACCTAAATAGTTGGTTATAAAAAATCATCACTTCTCTGAAGGGTTGGGTGACCATTTATATAAAAAAGTCATTTAAAATTGAAAATTCTCTACCCTGCACATGACGTCAGAGACCATCTCATTTACATATCAAACAAACTGAAATATTTCAAAAACGAAGTAAAATACCGAAAAGTTGTACTGAGGTCATCGTCGAAACGTCAGTCACCAACAATAGTCTTTCTCAAGACTACAACAACCTGGACGATCAACTTCACACTTCTTAGTTATCTAGTTACCTTAGTTGTTCTAGTTAAGTCACACTGGTTATCCTAGCTATCCTTAGTAACCCTGTTATGTTAGACCATATATAATGATATATAGTGACCGCCACATAGGCGAACTGTACAACATTGTAACCTTTGCTCTCCATCTGAGTCTTGCTAGCTCAATGGTTAGAACGTCTCACCGGCAATAAACCATAATAATGGACCAGTCATTAATTATTTCTGCGGTGGGGGCCGAAGAGAAAATGGTAGGGAACTGAAAATTCTAAGACCTAAATGGTTGGGTAAAAAAATCACTTCTCTGAAGAGTTTGTAGCAAAATTTTCATGACCATTTACATAAAAAAATTAAGAGTTCATTATTTAAAATTAGAATCTCATCATCAGTTCTCCTTAGTCATCCTTGCACATTAGCTTTTGTTATTGTATTCCTCTCCTTGTTTTCCTTGGATTCCTGCTCTGTATATGGAGATAATAATCTGAAAATAACAGTAGGATCTGTCTATCTATTTGGGTTTGTTGTTAAAACTTGTATCGACGATATGCTGGGAATTGGGCTTTATCTAACTTTTTTCTTTTTGAATTGGGTAAAAAATTTTCTTTACCCATAAATGGTTGGGACGGTTAAATTTCTGATCTTAATTTGGTTGGGTAAAAATGTTTCCAGCACCAAATCTATTTCTCTGCGCCCCCCCCCCCCCCCCCTAATGAAACGTAGGTGGTTGAAACCACAAAATGAGAGATAATATTTTTGTCACCATGCAAACGTTCAAAATAGTTTAATACTAATTTTCCTCTCGTTTTATGACTACTCAGCATTTAGCTTCCTTTCCACCTGGAGATAATGTTGTTTCTGCAAAGGAACGTGTTGAAAAGGAAAAGGCAAGTGTTTTAATTAGCTATGAATTTACACACTGTGATTAATCGGGCCGTTTACGTATCCCTAGTAACAAGAAGCATTCGCGGGCTCATGTCTCAATTGTAAGAAAATGAAATCGGCCCGCTTAATGACTGTTACTGTACCTCTAGGTTTCCTCCTGTAGTGATACTAGACCGAGAACAGTTTAGATATAACTGATAAGGTTATCCAGGTACTCTGGTTACCTCCTGTAGTAACAATAGACCCATGAGGGATGGCCCTTACTGGACCTCTAGGGAGAACAGTTTAGATATAACTGATAAGGTTATCCAGGTACTCTTGTTTCCTCCTGTAGTGATACTAGACCGAGAACAGTTTAGATATAACTGATAAAGTTATCCAAATACTCTTGTTTCCTCCTGTAGTGACACTAGACCCATGAGGGATGACCCTTACTGGACCTCTAGGGAGAACAGTAACAGTTAACTGATAAGGTTATCCAGGTACTCTGGTTACCTCCTGTAGTGACACTAGACCCACGAGGGATGACCCTTACTGTACCTCTAGGGAGAACAGTTTAGATATAACTGATAAGGTTATCCAAGTACTCTTGTTTCCTCCTGTAGTGACACGACACTAGACTCATGAGGGATGGGAGATGCTAGCGGGTCCTGATCTCGGATCGAGTTTATTCGTTTATATATATATATATATATATATATGTTCAACGGCCGTCCGCGCGACATCGGAAAATGTGGTCCTGGTAACTAGATACTCTTGAATTAATATGCAAACATTGAAACGGATTCAAAGGTTTTTTTTTGAAAAAGAGACATAGTTTTTTGAGGAAATAGAAATCCGAGTCCGAGTATGTATTTTGACTCACTAATTCCAAATCTGTTTTCAGAATTGAAAACAGTTATATATTGATCGAGATAACGTTCAAAATAATATTCGACGAAGTGACCATCTAAAAGCCGACTAATTTCTAAGTACATAAACCGTTTTTACGAAGGGTACTCACGTTCTCGTAATATAGTAAACACGTATGTTATGTGTTGACTCGCTAATTCCAAATCAACCTCGTACCCAGGGTCTTCTCAGTGCCCGGGATGGGAGAGGAGTGGAACGAGGGGAGAGAAGACCCTGGTAAAGGCTGGTCACGTGACTCCAAGGATATTGGATTATTTTGTAACCTGGCTTATTCTCGCTTATATCATCCGGGGGGCCGGATCGCTGTGAAAACATACCACAAACTTGAAAGTACAGTATCAGTATATAGATAATTTAAAAATATAACCACACCAGAAATTTGAAGTCCCTATAAATGCTTTCAGCACTTTTAATATTTAAAATAATAGTCACATAGTCAGACTGTAAATTCGAACTGTGCAGGCGTTGATCATCGTTTATCTTTAATATGACACTATGACAAAGTCGCTTGAGCAGCAAATCGACGGATGCTACACCCGACTACTTAGGGCAGCACTGAACATCAGTTGGAGACAACACATGACGAATGTTGAGCTTTATAGTACAATACCACCCTTATCAACAACATTACGTGAGCGCAGACTACGATTTAGCGGGCACTGTTGGAGAAGTAAAGATGAAGTCATATCAGATTTACTCTTCTGGCAACCAGCGCATGGCAGACGTTCTCGTGGAAGACCAGCTACAACATACATTGATAAACTGGAAAGTGATACTGGACTCGGGAGATATGAAATAGCGAAAGCTATGGAGAACCGAAAGGTTTGGAATAAACTCATCTGTACTGTCCGAGCTCGCTCGACCTAGATGATGATGACACTATGATAGCAACAAATGTCCAGTAAATCAACGTATTTTTCGAAGTAATCCACCATCATTCAATTTCTGTCTGCAGTCCGTACTGTCTTTCCAATAAATTGTAATATTTTTAAATTATCCTTATACTGTACTTTCAATTATAAAAGTTTGTGGTATGTTTTCACGGCGATCCGGCCCCCCGGATGATATAAGCGAAAATAAGCCAGGTCACAAAATAATCCAATATCCTTGGAGTCACGTGACCAGCCTTTACCAGGGTCTGCTCTTCCCTCTGCTCACTCCACTCCGCTCCCATCCCGGCCCGGGCTCTCCCTCTGAGAAGACCCTGGGTACGAGGATGATTCCAAATCTGTTTTCCGAGTTTAAATCGGTTAAATATTGGCCGAGATAACGTTCAAATATTTCTTCGACGAAACGGGCTTTTGCAAATTGTGAATTTTTGCAAAACACAAATACGTGCGAGGTCTGGGCACCATAGATGGGAAATTCCCGTGGGGGGAGGGGGGAATAGAAAAGGCGGGCGAGGGGTTTTATTGCGGATTCGTATTTCTAGTTTATAGATGTACAGAGCTGGTGCATAGATGACGTCAGAACGTAGTCGAGTAGGTCACTGATGTTCTTACCACGTTCTGACGTCTTCTGTGTATCTATAACTGAACAGACAACGGCAAAATTGAATCTATTTTAGAACTTCAGCATGCAGAGCCCATTAATATAGAACATGATAATATCGGACCGTTGGACATGCGACGCAAGTCAGTGCCATTAATACACACAGATCAACCGAGTCGAGGGAAATATTACCTTGACGAAATACCGAAATAGTGTGTCGGAGGTCCGGCGTTTCGATCGAAGGCCATTCGTCAGAGAGTAATATGTAAAGTTACAAAGGCCTTGGCTCGACAGGTAATCAAAGAGTATATTCAATTTGTATTTCGCAACGCTCTTAAATCGTACTCGTCACCAAGTACAATCACCGGATTGTCCGTCGAATGATTTGCCCAACCCGTTCGAGTTATCGAGTGGACAAAACTCAAAAGGTTTCATTTCCTTTAAAAATAATAATCATCTTTCTAATTCGTACGATCAGTTGTTTACCACTGAAGTGGTTCTATATATATATAGTGACATTCTTGGAGAGATAATGGCAGCAAACTACGTCATAATCACATCAATGTTGATTTCTCTTCACATAAAAAAGCCTGATCATAACGAGAATAGAAATTCGAAACCCACTGACGAATTGATGATGTAATAGCCTGTATCCGGTCCATGAATTAGCCAAGGAGCGGCCCGACAACAACACTGTTTTGCTGCGTATATGCCATTGGTGCACTGCTGAAATAATGTGGCTCTATAGCGTCCTCCACAGACAATTCTGTGGCTTCTTTTTCCCGAATCAAATAGCTTCCAACGATGTGTTGGACATTTTTGGCCGAACCAGAGAAATGCGCCTCTTCGTCGACCAATCCCTTCGCAATCCCTATATTTCCCTGCAATCCCAGCCAAAACATTGCTCGCACAGGCTTGGAAGTACCGCTTGGAAGCGATTTGACTCGGAGAAGCCACAGAGTTGCCTGCGGAGGAGGCTAATGTGGCTGTAATGTGACGAACTATGGGGCCTTCTCTCGAAACCTTAGACAAGCTCCTACAAGATTTCGGCAGTACACCAACCTTTTAGATTATTCAAGGCGCCAAACCCACTGAATCGCAACACATCGAATTGCCCAGTCCGAAATTCCTCAGTTCTGTTCATAAACCGTTGGAATTGGACGCGAACTAATGTAGACAAAACAAGAGTTTCCTCGGTAACCGGAACTCCGTTTGCCAAATCCGTAATCGATATGCGTGTTCCTGTGCGAGGTTGAGGCCCGCCGAACGCCGCAAAATTAATCCTTTGCAGCGTTTCAACACATAAACTGTAAATATATATTTTTAGTGTTGATATTTTGCGACATAATTTCGCCTAACCTGCGCGTTGACAACGTGCAAGCCCTTATCAAGTTTCAAATACACTGTTGTGTTTATCTGAATATACCATATAACATAACTCATAAGCATTGTTTTTTTATCAGTAAAACTAAATTCGGTGCATTTCTAGTATTCTACGCTGTTAATATACAGCATGGAATTCCATACGTTAACAGTTCAGCAGGAATCCAGTAAAAACGACTATGCTGTTAAAATTTTTATCTAATATTTGCACACGAGTCATCGTTCACATATATCAGTAGCCTGCGTAGCAGACGGTTGTTTGAGGGGAGTGGGTTATATTCGGGACGCGGAACACAGCGAGGCGGAAAACCCGCGATGAGGGGCGACAGCGAGGCGGATATAACCCCCTCCCCCAAACAACCGTCTGCTACGCAGACTAATATATCAGCCTCTTTAATATCAGACGACGTAAACGTCCGTGGGACGACTCGAGATTCTCATAAATGTAACCCGTGGTGGAACAAAACACAGACCTTAGAAAAATACAAGATATAGACTCGTACATTAGACGCATGTAGCAAATAAATCAATTCCACCAAATGTATTATATCTATATGCCGGTCAGCCAGTATTGCTGCATGGACGCGACCTTCACCTCTACAATATATACAATATAACATCACTGAAAATAACAAGATATATATGTATATACAAACCGTTTTTTTTGCCACTCTAGATTTGCTGTATTCTGTCAGTTAAAACGTGTATTATTTCGGTTTACATGGGTTATCCAAAGAACCAGAGGGACAGCTAGCTCTATACCGTTTCCTCTACACGATTTTTTACAAGACTTAATTTGCTACTATAACTATTCAAAATGTGTTCAAGTCCTGACGTACTGACTCGCCTATTATAGTTAGATGGTTTGAGAGTGAGATCCCTTGCATACATTAGTCTGTGAGATTCATGTGCGCCGGAGTCTGTTCATTCAAGGTTTTATGTATCTTGCTCACTGAAATCACCATAGCTTGTTGAAAAAGCCGTTAATTATGAAGTATCAAAGCCGACGAATCCAACAAAACAACAAAATAATTATTCACACGTCCGCCTAAGATCGTAGCTGGAGCCAGCCGGCTGCGAAATGTGTGTATTACCAGAGGGATGATGTCCAAATGTGTTAGTAAACGTGTAGCTTAGGCAGTGTAGATACTAGAAATACGAATGGAAACCGCTCTAATAGGTTTAGTATACTACCAAGTACTATTAGTGTATATATACAGTGCATACTAATACTATATGAGGTCTGATATATTGCGAGTAAAAGTCCTTTGTGTTTTAACGAAAGCTCCGAAAGATTGACTGAAGTTTTATATATGAATCCCGAATTCAAAACATAGCCATAACCGTAAACCTTACCCTAATCCTAACCGTCTGCGTTCACAGTAGATGCCTACCAGCTGTTGTAGTCTAGTTGTTATCACACGTGTCTATGAGCTGGGAGACACAGGTTAATTCATATCCTGGGTCGAACCTCCACTCATGAAAATAATCGAGGAGAAAGTGCTGCCTTTGCAATAATATCAGCAAATGGTAAGACTTTCGGGTCTTCTCGGATAACGACCTTAAATCGTAGCCTGTTGGGGGTATTCAGTAAAGAGTGATAAATAACTAAACTAAAAACTAAACCTGAGCTGGGCGCCTGCAGGGCCTAGCCTAAAACCCGTTGGCCAGGGTTGGTTTTGGTGGAAAATTGTGCCGCTATTTTTTGATATTTTTAATTGAGCTCGTGATTCCCTTTCAATATATTGTTGACTTTTCTCAAAAAGATGATAATTTCACTGCCTCGTGCCAGCCCCCCTGCTTCCTACACCGGTGTGCTAATATATGCTAATATATTAGGGTTAAACCAGACGGAGGATGAGCACGCCATTTATCCCAGTCAGCGGCAAGCAATCGTCTTCTGCGCAAGTACTTCATCTTGCAGCGATATAGTGAACCCATACCAGGGTGCAGTATAGTGCAGTAGAGTGCAGTCTACTAAACAAGAGATTAAGGTTCGAAAAAACTCATTAGGCGGGGGGTTAGGGTTAGGGTGTAAGTTGTTTTGGGGTTAGCGGTTAAGTGACAAAATTTCCCTCAATCTCTTGTTCAGCGGTATTGATTCGCTATATCCTGCAAGATGAAGTACTTACCGTCTTCTGGACGATCCTTTTATTAGTATTAAGGTTAGTAATTGGATTTTTACTCAGCTCCTGTATCACGGGGGTTAGGGTTAGGATCTAAGTTGTTTTGGTGTTGGCATGCAGTTCGATGATGTATATTGTAATATAGGCATCTCTCGCGGATACTAAAAAAGATCGTCCAGAAGACGATTGCTTGCCGCTGACCGGGATAAATGGCGTGCTCAAACCGTTTTACCCAAACCTTTCTAACTTTTGTCCGCCACGCCTTTAAGAAGCTCCTGCGTGGTTACAAAAAAATGAAAATTAGGTCAAGTATTTAGTCTGAAATTGAATACACGTGTTCAAAATACATCTACACGTGAACTATTTAACGATACAGAGTATATAAGGAAGAAACTATTTAAAAAGTTAAAAATTAGCCAAATTGACCTTTGCAAATGCATGTTAAAACCCCAGGAGAGAATTGGGCAATACAATAATTCAGACAAAAACAGCAATGTTTTTCATAAGGAAGTTTTCCACTTATCATTTGCAAAAACATAATTTTGCTCATAAAAAATGCATAAAAAAGCACACAAGTGATTCAGAACCAACGGGAAAAAAAAGAAAGAAAAAAAAAGAAAACAACGTTTAATAAGAACATTTACATAATACTACCAAGTGTTTCAAGTAATCTAAAACCTAAACAGTCTACATACATATTTTTGTTTTATAAAAAGACGCGTTAAATTGAGCGCGATGAATCACTGAGCCATATGACAGCTATATAAGCAAATCCCGAGGGTATGTCGCCGGGATGGTTCACCGGCAAGCAAAAGCTCTCTAATTCCCCGCGCGGTCTCTGGGGCACGTTTTTGCAACAAATCCCTTACCACACCCGTGGGTTGCCCTTGGGTTCCTTGGGGGTCGACTCCTCGGGATGGCCGCTGATACCTGCATATACAGGCGCGGTGTTACACCCACTGATCTCTAAATAAAGACTGGATTGAGCTAATTTCTATTGTATCTGATGAGCTGATTTTGAAGCCTGCATATTTGCATAATGTAAATTAACGAGAGATCATTAGAAACTCCGAGTTTACAAGCAAATCAAACTGTGACGCTAGCAAAATAGGTTTAGCGTCTGGCAGGTTAATATAGTTTCTTTATCAAAGTTTTGAAGCTTGGCATAACGATGTTTAATGTAATAAAATCAAAAGTTTGCGGTTATACACCATGTTTATTTTAATGATAAAATTTGCTGAGCTTTCGTCCCGTAAACTCAGGACTTCGTCAGAGCGTGACTAAACGTGAACTGGTAAAAACAACAATTACCAAATTATTTGTACACGTCAACAAATTACAACGAAATCGCGCGCGCAAGCATATATGCTTGCGTCACCACATAAAACTTTTAAAAGATATTTCTAATTGATTTAAATTGGTAAATTCTTTCGCTAACATAGAGCTGTTTATTCGTCAACAAAATTAACTGTTAACCAGTTCACGTTTAGTCACGCTCTGACGAAGTCCTGAGTTTACGGGACGAAAGCTCAGCAAATTTTATCTTTAAAATAAACATGGTGTATAACCGCAAACTTTTGATTTTATTACATAGTTTCTTTGTTAACATTAAATGCATAAAATCTTCAACCTAATTTGACGTCTCATATTAGGCTTCTCTCACTGGATAATTAGAGCCAACGGCGGCCATTGCTAAGGGACCAAAGTCGCAGCCCAGTAATTTTAAAAATGTTTTCTGGTCCTCTTTATAGTAATATTATTTTATTTTGTCGATGGTAAGAGCACATAAACCATCAAAAAACCTCATAGGATTCTCAGTTGGTCCCTTAGTAATGGCGAACTTCCGGCTTCATTTTCTGAAGAATAGTTGCTCGATCCAGTCTTTATTTAGAGATCAGTGGTATGGAGTTAGGGAGGGGACATAATTCACAACTGGTATCGTAGGGCCGATTCGTGATGTGGGAACGCGTTTCATATAGTCGATCTCGTGTTGTCGGACCGCGTTTAATTCGTCAATGCGCGTTTCAGGTTGTCGATTTGCATTTCATGTTGTCGACGCGCGTTTCATGTTGTCGGGGCGGTTCGTGTTGTCGTGTCGAACCTTACGGTATGTAGTGGTCTGCGGCTTTTCCCAACAGTTGGGGTAAGTACTTCAAGTAACCAATGCCAGTTCTGTTTAAAATGGCGGAAAAGTCAATGAGTCAACCATGTGGTCTCATGTGACGCCAGCTGTCTGAAAATGGAGATGGCGTGCAAATATTTCCCATGGGATGTGCCTTAACTATTCAATTCTACAGTATTTGCGATTTGAGAAAGATTAAATTACTGTTTGTTTGATATGTCAACAACTGTAAGTTCGTTGGTGTCTCCTGGAAATAATTTGAAGCAGTTCATTTGCAATAACCTGTTTGAAATCATCAGGCTTTTCGAAGGAGTATCTTTAAATAATGACCGAAGGCAATTTGAATATGCCTTATACAAGCTCGAACAGGTTATTCAAATTGGAATCAGTAGTGATGAACAAGGTTTATGGCTTCAAGTATTTCCCGAAAATCTGCTGGACACACTCATTGATGCCTTCAATAAATTAGTCGAGGAATCTGTGGATGTTCTGCCAAGTGGTGTAACGAGGTCAGTAACAAGGAGACCAGCTACTGTGGTTAAAGAATCCGCTGGTCGTCCAGCATTTGAAATACCAAGAGAAACTTTAAAACTTTTCCTTAGCTACGGGTTTTCATTGGTTAAAATATCTGAAATGTTGGGTGTCAGCGCCAAAACAATAAGCCGGAGAATCAAAGATTTTGGTTTAAAAGAAGAAATTCCCAAATATACCAATATTTCAAATGACGATCTTGATGTAAGAGTATCTGAAATATATAGAGAATTTCCTAATTGTGGAATTAGGAGAATGAAAGGATTTTTAACTGCAAGAGGCATACATTTACAATGGGAGCGTGTAAGATCGTCTCTATGGAGAATTGACCTAGAAGGCATAATAATGAGAACAATGCAACTAAACATAGTTAACCGAAGGCAATACTTTGTACCTGGACCACTATTCCTATGGCACTTGGATGGCAACCACAAATTAATAAGGTGGGGGTTTGTCATCCATGGGTGTGTTGACGGTTTCTCTCGGAGAATAATGTTTATGAAGGCAAGCACCAACAATAAAGCAATAACAGTGTTCAATAGTTTCATGGAAGCAGTTAACAATTTTGGTCTGCCCCGGAGAGTTAGGGGCGACCAAGGTGTAGAAAATGTAGATGTTGCTTGGTATATGCTATCAAACCCTGCCAGAGGCCCTGATCGTGGTAGCTTTATAGCTGGGAAGAGTTGCCACAACCAACGTATCGAAAGACTTTGGAGAGATATCTTTCATGGCTGCACATTTATTTTTTATTATGTTTTTTGGTATCTAGAAGAAAATGGTTATCTAGAGATCGACAATGAGCTACATTTGTTCTGCTTGCATTTCGTCTTTCTCCCAAGAATCAATCGACATCTGGAGCTATTCAGAGAGGGCTGGTTGTATGGTTTGAACAGTGTTAATAACCATACATCCACTTTAGAAGTAGAGCTGAACACATATGGTATTGATTTTGAAGGACCATTACCTTCCCAAATGTACGATGGTGAAACATGGAATGATATTTCTATTGAGGTTCCTCCTATTGTGTGCCCTTTAAATGAAAACCAGCTCAACTTTATCAGTTCAGCTGTTGATCCATTGGCAATATCATCAGTGTATGGACTTGACATATATTTAAACACAGTACAGACTGTTCATGATCTTCTTCAACCTGTTGTGTAAATAACTACTTTGGCTGATGTATCATATATGTAAGAATTTAGAGCTAAAATCAAGTTTAGGGTGTTGTTCAGTCCAGAACTGAAGGTAATTAGTTACTAAAAAGAAAAAAACATCTTCAGGGCAATTTAAGCAAAGGTCCTTTGTCAGAGTACTAAACAAAAACAATGGAACCAGAACATGGTAACCATCCTACTAACTCTCTGAAAGGATATTTTCTCAAGAGGTCAGCTATTTTTCTCTTATAGTAACTATTATTATTAGCTAGGGCAACATGGTCAACATTTCAAGACTTTCCCTATTGATATGATGGGTTATTTTAGCAATGTTTTGTAATAACTTTTTTAAATATTCTGAAAATGGTTCACATTGTAATGTCCATTAATGGCAATTAGTTAACATATATCTTTTCGTGAATAATTCATAACTTTATTACAAATATGTTACTGTTTCTTGTGTCTGCAGATATCTTAGATCTGATGATTGACGATTGTTGCATACTTGCATTGATCGCAAAAATGTAACTGCAGGCAAGATTGTAAAAATGTAACTGCAGGCATCCAAGGCTTGATGGTTGACCATCAAGTCATTAATGTCAAATTCTTGAACTTCCCACTCCCAGACATGCTTAGAATTTAGAGCCATCAGTAGAGTGAGATGAAACTAAATGTCGAAGCATCGAATTCAGTGCAGGAATATATCAAGCAGATTAGAGTAATAGGGAAAACAATACAAGGACAAAAGGGTAATAAATTCTCCAACATAATTGCAATATGGTAAACAGGACATACAGTAAGTGCTCATGTCAAACACCTTTGCCTGTATCGTAAAATAACAACAATATATTTCTTATCTGCTAGTAATCATTTAGAGTTTGCTGGTCTTTCAAAGTGTCATATCACCTAGTTTTGAGGTAAGTGGCAAATT
>JAYKKM010000480.1:0-315000 GCA_035772405.1 Chrysogorgia sp. JL179-B06 | reverse complement strand
ATTTCTTGAAATCGTGGTTTATAACCGTTTATAAAGGTTTATTAGGGATCGAGAACAACGATCACAAGCAGAGAAACAAAACAGAAACAGCGATGGAGACGTTCGAAGGAATATCTAAGATACTCGAAACCAAGATAAAGCTGTTACGCTTTACACAAGAAGACGCACCAAATACAGAAAAGGAAAACCGTCTACCTTCGATGGATAGGCTGCGCAACGTGCTACAATTCAAAATAGATGAAGTTCACGGAACTGAAAGTGAAACTAACCGAACTGAGGATCCAGAAGGGCGAAGAACTCGACGACATAGGTTAGTGTAACCAGACGATCGCAGCAGATATGGTTTGTATAGAAGAAACGATAAACGGATTTGCTCTTTCTCTATGTATGCATGTCCTCAAATATAGAGGTGTGTCTATATGTGTTTATAACTACAGCGTATATAAGCTATAGATGCTATAGAACCTATAGATGCTATAGAACTTATAGATGCATGTTATAGATTAACCTATAGATGACATAAAACCTATAGATGCTATAGAACCTATAGCTGCTATAAAACCTATATAGTTGTTATAGAACCTATAGATGCTATAGAATTCAAACATATCGCTATTGAATGAAACTATATATTTTTGCCTCGTTCTATTTCATAACAGGAAAAGTTTGCAACTCAAATACGAAAACAACGTTTCGAAGAAGAAATGCAATTATCACGAAGGCACTCACACAGATTGGCTTCGATTTTGGAATCAATTTGAGTAGGAGATTGACAACATCGATATCCCGAAAGTAACCAAATTTTCGTATCTCAACTCTCATGCAGGAACTGTTGAAACCCCAAATTCGAGCCGCCGTCTATGGGCTTCCGCGGTTCAGCACAGAGGGTTACGAAATGGCAAAGAATACTTTGAAGATGAAAAGTTTGGCAGGCCAAGCGAAATCGTCAATGCGTATGTCAACAACATCATCTCCTTGCCAACCATACATCATGGATCTAATTCCACCAGTGAAGTCCACGAATTCTACGACAAGCTTGTAACATTCATTAGAGAAATTGGGAAAGCGTAAAGAAGTGAACGGCTATGTGAGAAATACATTAGACAAGCTCGATGGAATAAAAGGAGACTTGGTTCGCACAGATGACGATTGGCAGGAGTGGGAATTTCCGCAATTGTTTGCGCAAGTGGACAGAGAGAAATCCACCGAAAGTATACAAGACAACCGAGAAGAAAAATGAAAGAGATTCAGAGAGACTGAGACAAGGAAGAACCTCACTACCAGACGAGACAACAAGAGTGCAAAGCACGACGGTGCGTGTACTGTGAAATTAGCAGAGACCACAAATCGACCAAATGCGATGAGATAACCAACACCGAAGAAAGGAAGAAATGCCGAAGCATGAAGCAACTGTGTTTCAACTGTACAGGTCCGGCGAGACACAGAGTCGCGGATTGCCGAAGCAAGTCCGGATACCAAAATTGTCAAAAAGGCACCATACATCTCTACCACTGGTAAAGGATCAGTCACGTACCCCGTACCCAAGACTGGCAACGAACGAACAAGGGAGTTTAAGACGACTGCAAGGGTCTGCTCTATAGTAACTCGAGAGTCAACCGGACATGTTGAAAAGATATGACGACGTCATACAGGATCAAATGGAGCAAGGAATCGTGGAGAAGGTTGAAGACAAACCAAATGGCAAGGAGTTTTATATCCCACACAAGCCGCTCGTAAGAGAAACAGCGGAAAGTACTAAACTCCGAATCGTGTAGGATGATGGATCAGCCCGCGCCAATGAGAAGTCACCATCCCTCAACGACTGTTTGGACCTCCGCTACAAAATCGTCAATAGAAGTCGTTCGCAATCGATTTTACCCTGTGGCCATTACGGCTACTAACCGAGCCACAATATATTATACTGCAATAGATTACGGCTATTAACTGAGCCATAATATACTATACTACCGTACATTACGGCTATACTAGTCGAGTAATAATATATTATACTAAATTAAAGCACATCACGGCTACTAGCCGAGCGATATTATATTATACTACAATAAAGCCCGACAAAAGTATTTAAACGCTGCATTTCCTGTATATTTTTAGTGTAGTGTTGTCTTGTTAGTTGTAAATATCTGATTGTCATATAATGTTCAGTATCTTTTAAAATCCGTTTATTTTCGTGATTTTAGTTTATTTACTTTTGTTAAATTTTATTCTTAAATGAGGAAATTAGCAATTAGCCGTGAGACTTTATCAAAATCTGCGGTGGCCGAACCGGTAAGGCGTGTGACTGCGAGGTCTCACAACACCTATCGGTTCGAGTGTCCGCCGAAGTTCGGAAGAAATTCCGAGCCACAAAATAAAGAAAAAAAGATAGAAAAAGAAATAAAAAAAATAAAAAAAATAAAAAAAAAAGAATAAAAAAAAAGAAATAATGAAAGGTAAAAATGAAAGAAACAGAGAAACAGATAGGAAAGAGAAATAAAAAGAAAATGAAGAAAAAAATTTCGTTTTGAGGTTGAAGCATTATATATACTGACCCAGGATTTGTACCTGTGTCTCCCAGCTCATAGCATTTGTGGTAAACCACTCGACCAAACCAGCGAGTTAAATATTCACTCTATTATAGGTTTTAGTTATAGTATATTATGGATCAGCTAATAGCCGAAATCTATTGCAGTATAGTATATACATACACTCACACAGATTGGCTTCGATTTTGGAATCAATTTGAGAAGGAGATTGACAACATCGATATCCCGAAAGTAACCAAATTTTCGTATCTCAACTCTCATGCAGGAACTGTTGAAACCCCAAATTCGAGCCGCCGTCTATGGGCTTCCGCGTTCAGCACAGAAGGTTACGAAAGAGCAAAGAATATTTTGAAGATGAAAAGTTGGCAGGCCAAGCGAAATCGTTAACGGTCAACAACAACATCTCCTTACCAACCATACATGGATCTAATTCCACCAGTGAAGTCCACGAATTCTACGACAAGCTTGTAACTTGCGTGCAGTCATTAGAGACATTGGGAAAGCGTAAAGAAGTGAACGTATATGTGAGAAATACATTAGACAAGCTCGATGGAATAAAAGGAGACTTGGTTCGCACAGATGACGATTGGCAGGAGTGGGAATTTTCGCAATTGATTGAGACGTTGGACAGAGAGAAATCCACCGAAAGTACAAGACAACGAGAAGAAAAATGAAAGAGATTCAGAGAGACTGAGACAAGGAAGAACCTACCAGACGAGACAACAAGAGTGGAAAGCACGACCGTGCGTGTACTGTGAAATTAGCAGAGACCACAAATCGACCAATTGCGATAAGATAACCAACATCGAAGAAAGGAAGACATGCCGAGGTCCGACGAGACACAGAGCCGCGGATTACCGAAGCAAGTCCGGATGCCAAAATTGTCAAAAAGGCACCATACATCTCCATGCGATAAGGAATCCTAGCAGAACATGGTCTCCACTGGTAAAGGATCAGTCACGTACCCCGTACCAAAAACTGGCAACGTTTAAGACGACTGCAAGGTCTGGTCTAGTAACTCGAGTGAAACATGTTGAAAAGACGACGTAACAGGATCAAATGGAGCAAGGAATCGTGGAGAAGGTTGAAGACAAACCAAATGGCAAGGAGTTTTATATCCCACACAAGCCGGTCGTAAGAGAAACAGCGGAAAGTACTAAACTCCGAATCGTGTAGGATGATGGATCAGCCCGTGCCAATGAGAAGTCACCATCCTTCAACGACTGTTTGGAGACTGGACCTCCGCTACAAAATCGTCAATGGAACGTTCTCGTTCGCAATCGATTTTACCCTGTGGCCATTACCGGAGACATGAAACAAGCCTTTCTTCAAGTGAGAATTCGTGAAGACGACAGGGACGGGATGTGGTTCCATTGGTTAAAAGACCTCAAGACCAAAGAAGTTGAAATCTTGAAATTTACTCGTGCACTCTTTGGACTAGCGCCATCGCCATTTTTGCTGGGAGGAGTACTAGATGAGCATCTCAAAAACTGCGAGTCTAAATATACAGAAGAAGTCGAAGAAATAAAATAATGTACGTTGATGATTTCATTGCTGGCGGAGAAACAGTAGAGTAATTAGCTAAACACTTGAGTCTGCCCAAGTAATCTTCAACGAAGCAGATTTTGAACTCGATAAATGGCATTCGAATGTAGCAGCCCTCGAAGTGGAAGATTCACATTCATCATCATCATCATATCGAGTCTCCTCGGACCATAACACACCAAACTCTTTTATCCTGCATGAAACTTTTGATCTCGTTTGCATCTTCGAGACCGGTATCCCTCTTTAACATTTCCACATATGTAAGTCGTTGACCACCACGCGTTGCCTCACCATGTGCCGGTTCCCAAAGAATAAGGTCACTCACAGCGAGATTGTTGTTCCTCAAACAGTGGCCAGCTAGCTTAAGCCTGCGGGTCCTGATCTTCTGTGTAACACTGGGTAGATCTCCATATAACACCTTGTTCGTAATATGGTCTCGCCAACTGACATTCAACACCATTCTCAACATGCGAGAGTCTCTTCTCCGGTTTCACTGTGAGAGTCCATGTTTCAGAACCAATAAAGAAGAATAGACTCAACTGTTGCAACAAACAGGCCTTTCTTGACGCAGTAGGATTGGAGTCACCAATAACGTTGACGGGAAAAACTCTTTATCGAGAGGCTTGCGAAATCGGCGTCGCTTGTCGCTTGGGATAAACAACTGCCAAGGAACTAGTGGTGACGAAATGGAATCGTTGGGAAGAAAGCTTACCGAATGACGCAATATTTCAAGAGAAAATAGAAGCCATCGACTAACATGCCTTCGAAGATGCGAGTACGAGAGGAGTATATTCAGCAGTTTACGCTGTGGTTCACCAGCCATCAGGAAGCTCTCAAGGTCAGAAGGTCTGGTCGCTGCCAAGTCACGATTATCAAAGAAAGGATTGACCATCGCGAGACTGGAGTTGGTGTCAGGACACATATCTGCCAACCTGTTGCGCAACGTCAAAGAAGCATTATAAAACCTCCCAGTTTTCAACTCCTATTGCTGGCTACATAGCACCGTACAGCCCTTCACTGGATAAGAGGAAGAGGTGAATATGTACTGTAGTATAATATATTTTGACTCGGATAGTAGCCGTGAAATTTAATCTTTAATCTTTAATTAAATTTCTTTATACACGGTAGCCTATTCAGTAAAACTGTTCTTCAAAGGGCCGTGCTATTATAGTTAAAAATAAATACATCATAAACCTAACTATATAAATATATCAATAAACAATACTAAAATAAAAATACAAATGTAAGTCAATATATACAATTATATTACAAGTCGTCAGCTATTCAATTATGAAAGATTCTTAAGTCGTCGTTTGAATGACGAGATACTAGATAGACTTTGATAATTGTCAGTTACTTCATTGGACAGTTCAGTTCGTTCCACGAAATTGCAGCCCTATATGAGTAACTTCTTTTAAGGTAATTAGTATTTGGTTTTGCCAAAGTAAGTTTAGTGCCATTACTTCGTAAATTGTAATTTTCATTATCACAAGTATTAAATAAGTCAACAAGATAATTTGGTAATTTCGATGCCAATGCTCTAAATGTCATTAAAGTTTGACGATTTCCTAGAATCTCGTGAATTGACATCCAACCAAGTTTTTCTAAAATTTCAGTGGAACGAACATTGTAAGTATCACCAGTTATAACACGATGTACTGTAGTATAATATATTATGACTCGGATAGTAACTGTGATGTACTGCAGTATAATATACTATGGCTCGGCTAATACAGCCGTGTGTGCTACATATAATATATTATGAGTCGGATAATAGCCGTGATGTGCTGTAGTATAATATATTATGACTCGGATAGTAGCCGTGATGTACTATAGTATAATATACACCCTATACTAGAAATTACTATCGCAAGGAAAGTGCTGCCTCAAAGGCCATTGCATGCATGGATGCAGTGTAGTCAGTTTTGATGAAATTTCAAAGGTGAACCCTGGGATTGATTCAGATTGTATAAATTGTAACGGACATGTTAATAACGTAGGTCTCATGTTGTACATGTAGTCGTGAACGGATTGGAAAGATAGGTGATGGCAAGAAATCGCAGATATACCTCGCAGTCACTGAGCCATATTTCCGTTTGGTGAGCGTTAGGTGAAACTATCTTAGTCGTCTTACTTTGACAACAGAATACTTCCTCACTGAAGGCAGAACAGATCGTTCAAACTTCCCAGCGTTGACAAGTTCCGAACGGCGAAAGGTAGAAGTTTCACACGTGTATTAAAGTTCTACGTCACAAAACGTCATAAAATGGAACAAATATCCCGACATCTCGACAGAGGGCAATTTACACAAATCGAGATTGCGTTTACGAGGTCAAGATTAGTGTGCTGCCTACGGCAGCAATTATGACTCGGATAGTAGCCGTGATATAATATATTATGACTCGGATAGTAGCCGTGATGTACTGTAGTATAATATATTATGACTCGGATAGTAGCCGTAATGTGCTGTATAGTATAATATATTATGACTCGGATAGTAGTCTTGATGTACTGTAGTATAATATATTATGAGTCGGATAGTAGCCGCGATGTGCTGTAGTATAATATATTATGACTCGTACGTAAGCCGTAATATGTACTGTTAATATAATGTATTATGACTCGGATAGTAGCCGTGATGTACTGTAGTACAATATATTATGGCTTGGTTAGTAGCCGTGATGTGTTGTAGTATAATATATTATGGCTCGGATAGTAGCCGTGATGTACTGTAGTATAATATATTATAGCTGGGATAGTAGCCGTGATGTGCTGTAGTAATATATTATGACTTGGCTAGTAGCCGTGATGTGTTGTAGTAATATATTATGACTCGGATAGTAGCCGTGATGTACTGTAGTATAATATATTATAGCTGGGATAGTAGCCGTGATGTGTTGTAGTATAATATATTATGGCTCGGCTAATAGCCGTGATGTCCTGTAGTATAATATATTATGGCTCGGCTAATAGCCGTGATGTGTTGTAGTATAATATATTATGGCTGGGCTTATAGCCGTGATGTGCTGTAGTATAATATATTATGACTCGACTAATAGCCGTGATGTGTTGTAGTATAATATATTATGGCTCGGCTAATAGCCGTGATGTGTTGTGGTATAATATATTATGACTCGGCTAATAGCTGTTATGTGTTGTAGCATAGTATATTATGACTGGGCTAATAGCCGTGATGTGTTGTAGTATAATATATTATGGCTCGGCTTATAGCCGTGATGTGTTGTAGTATAATATATTATGACTCGGCTAATGGCCGTGATGTACTGTAGTATAATATATTATGGCTCGGCTAGTAGCCGTGCTGTGTTGTAGTATAATATATTATGATTCAGGGAATATCATTAACTTGTTATGATATTATCGTTATGGACATGTCTGTAGTTTGTCAGTTTGTCTTGCATAATTTTTGTTACCTGCACGTTCTTTTAGTCAGTTGGATTATATAGCTATGGAGCTGGTCAGCTTGTCTTGTCCAAGTAAGGTATTGTCGTTAGTCAGTCATCGTGTTCGTTGTAGACTAACGTCTGCAGATTCACTTGTAGTCTTCAATAAAGTTTAAAGAAGTAACATTTGTTGGAATCGTGGTTTATAACCGTCGCAGCGGTTCAGTATATAAAAAGATTACGCTCGGTTACGAGAGCTTCGCGCAGCAGAGAAACTTAACGTCTCGTAACAATATTATGGCTTGGCTAGTAGTCGTAATGTATACTGAAGTATAATATATTATGGCAGGGATAGTTGAGTGAAGGTGTTGGAGGTAGTTGATAAAGTACCGTGAATGAGCGTTTATTTCGAGTGAAGGTGTTGGAGGTTGTTGAAAAAGAGCCGTGAATGCATGAGTGAAGGTGTTGGAGATAGTTGAGAAAGGGCCGTGAATGAGTGTTTATTTAGAGTTTGGTATTGGAGGTTGGTTGTGTCAAACCTTGTTGTTTTTGCCGTCCCACAATAAGGTTAAGTTGGACATCTTGACAAGAAATAAAACAGCGTTGCACTCTTGTGACCCATGATGGAATAACGTTGTGCCATTGCGGTTAACTTTATTACCAGTTAATTTGGGAAAAATGAAATATATTTTACAAAGAGAAGTTTACCCAGAAGTGTCCCACAATAATTATCAAGGATAACTCTCTTTACAAACGAGTTCTTTTGATAACATAAGGATGTTATCAAACACTTCGCTAAAACTACACGTCTTATTGAGTCATAGTGACAGCTTTAGATGAAATACTAAAGCCTAAAGAATAAATAAAAATAAATGGAATATTTCCGCTAAAGTGAGCGCCGTTATATAACAGAAAAAACTTGAATATTATATTTTTTTAAAGAATCCCACAATATTTAACACGAGGACTTCTCTTTAACATAGCTATAGTTCTTTAGTGTACGGCACTGAATAGCGACATGGTTGTCTTTATAAATGCACAGCAGACGTAGCTATGTAGAGCTACATCAATCTTCAAACAAAATAAAAAAGCGGAACTATACTGCAGATAAATAATCAGGTTCAATGTCTTAATAAAAACGTCGTACGTAATAAAAATTGAATATGGTAATTAGTTGAAAGAATCCCACAATATTTAGCACGAGAACATCTCTTTAATAAGGGGTGATTACCGACTGAAATCGGGTTCATATGTACTGACAGTTATTAAATGTGTTTCATAAATGCATTACGTAGCTAGTTTAGTACCACAGTGCTGAATAGCCACAGGTTGCATTTATAAATGCACACAAGTCCTGTAGCAATAGTAAGTGCCGAGGAGAGAAGCTCCAGCATATGGAACTTCTAATCCAAACAAATAATACTGTAAATATATTTATTATCCTTGAAAAAATATTAAAAATTTATATTGTCAATTATAACATCTTTCTTTCTTCATTTCTTTTGCCACCTTATGCCTTTTCTATGTCTCTACTTCTTCCTTTTCTGTGTCTCTACTTCTTCCTTGTGTGTCTCTACTTGTTCCTTGATCTCGCAGTCACACGCCTTACCGCATCCGCCACCGAAACTTGCGATGAAGACTCTTGGCAAATTGCTAATTTCCTCCTTTAAGAATAAAATTAAACAAAAAAAAAATTAAACTAAAATCACTAAAATAAACGGTTTTTAAAAGATACTGAACATTATATGACAAGCAGTGATTAACAAGACAACATTACAACAAAAATGTGCAGGAAATGCAGCGTTTAAAGACTTTTATCGGATTTTATAGAGTACTATAGACATAGTTCAGTGACATCAAACACGTGTGGTGGGGTCACGATGGGAAACTGGGTGGGGCGGGTGGTCACCAAACTCGAAGGAGACGCCATTTTGGAGAAGTTTCGAATCCCATAACTGTAATTTGGATGGGAAATAATGGCTATAAAAGGAACCTAAGACGTCCGAAAAACTCTTAAAAGGAACCTAAGACGTCCAGAATGCCGAAACTGAAGTTTTGAAGAAATCCGATGAAAGACTTGTAAAAAAAATGGCTTTATGAAGAGACCATGTGCGGACGACAAAGATGGCCGGCCGAATCCTCAAAGATTTCAAACATAAAAAAATCATGATTTTACTGGCAATAGAAGACATCGATATAATATCTCAACTAATCTGTAAGTAAAGTTTCTCAATTGGAAAACATTTGAACCTTCTTTTTAATTTTAAGCAAAATTTTATGAAATTCCAAATTTCACCCAGACTAATTTGCGACATTTTGTCTGAGCTAATTAATTATTCATGTTCTTCTTGCAATGATCTGTTCACCTTGCTTCATTTATTTATTTATTAGTTTAAAAACATTATTATGCAGTTAAATAATTTCTGTTCAATTAAATAAATTCTGTTAAAATAAATGAATTATTTAGAACATTAGCCAGAGTTAAAAAATTTAAAAGATTTAAAATTTAAATTTAAAAAATTTAATTTTAAAAAATTATAAAAGATTTTAAGCAATAAATTATGTTAAAAGCAATAAATTTTCTTAATTAAAAATAACTAAATTCTGTTATAATAAATACATTTAGTTAAAATTTAAACCTTGATATTTTGATGTCATATTGAAATCAAACTATTAAATCTTATGTAGTGCTGCGTAGACAGTGTTTTTGATATATAGCAAAGTTAAAAGGTGGTAAACTGCCAAGATTTTTAGTGACGAAATACTGATGTTTCGAGCGGAACCCTTCATCAGAGTAAGACGAGATGAAATAAAATAAATAGGGCTTATAATTATATATATGCCAAAAGGGTGTCACAAGTAGAAAGTGGCCAATCAAATGCACGGGAGATAAACAAACTAATAATTAATGAGATGTGAAAAGTTAAATCATTTGATATTTTACAGTAGATCAGCAAACAAACTGAGGGGGAGGGAGAAATGACAGGTCCAATATTCAAGGGGATTAGGCAATAGTAAAGCAGTAAGAAATAAAAAACTTGAAAGGAATGAAAGTGCATAAGCTAACAATAAAAAAGTTCGAAGCAAACTAAAATAACAAAAAACTTGTAGGAAATTAAATAAAAGAAAAACGTTCGTTAAGACCAAGAGGATGTGTGGTGCCAAGTTTAAAAATGAGACACTTCTCTCGCCGTTTGTCTCAGGTGGTAACGATAACCACAAACGGCAAGAGAAGCGTCTCATTTTTAAACTTGGCACCACACATCCTCTTGGTCTTAACGAACGTTTTTCTTTTTTCTTTTATTTAATTTCCTACAAGTTATTGTTATTTTAGTTTGCTTAGAACTTTTTTATTATTAGCTTACGCACTTTCATTCCTTTCAAGTTTTTTGTTTCTTACTGCTTTACTATCGCCTAATCCCCTTGAATATTGGACTTGTCATTTCTCCCTCCCCCTCAGTCTGTTTGCTGATCTATTGTAAAAATAGCAAATGATTTAACTTTTCGCATCTCATTAATTATTAGTTTGTTTATCTCCCGTGTATTTGATTGGCCACTTTTTTTTGGTTTTACCCTGTGATGAAGGGCCCTCAAAACCTCCTACACATTATTTCGACAGTACTCCAACCTTTTAGAGTATTAATTTAATAAATCTTACTGTGGAAATCACCAAACTATAGAAAGGGTCAAATCTTCAAATCACTGCCACACCCACAAATGTTCAACAAACATTTGAAATTATGCCTAACTTTTGAAAATATACTTTGTAAATAAAGGCAGCAGAATAATTCTGCAAAGAAAACAATCCCATAGAAATCTCAAAGAAAAACTAACTATTTTGCTAACTATTTTGTCGATATTAACAATTCTATCAGGTAGTTAATTACTTTTGTCTACCTTCTTATAATTCCCTATTCTTATTGATATTATGTGACTTATAATCCAACAAGAATACATTAGCCTCAAACCAGTACAAAACTATCAAAAGTAACTTTGCTATGCCACCTGAGTCCTGGTAGCTCAGGAGTATCCCGCTAGCAATCAGAAGGTTGTAGGTTCGATCCTTGCTTGGCACTCAAATTTTTCCGAAGTTATTTACAACTTCTACAGGGCGATTCTCCCGTCACACATGTGACATTGCTATTCCTTTGGGCTTCACACTAAGTGTGAAGTCCAAAGGAATAGCAATGTCACGTGTGTGATGGGAGAATCGCCCTACAGCAACAGTCTAACAAGTTACAAATATCAAGCTGAAACTTTGTTTAACTTGTTTGTTTTCAAATCCTTGTTTGTGGGTATGGCAGTGATTCAAAATGTTCTTGCCTTTCCATAGTTCGAGGATTTCCATAGTATTTAATTAACTTATTTTTTTAATTAGTATTTAATTAACTTATAATAATTAATTAACTTATTTATTTAGTAGATGTTATACATTTGGCATTATTAATTCTAATCATTTTGTCATTATGTTTTCAGATTTACGTAAAAAGATGGCAAGAGAACCCAAGAGACAAGACTTCATACAAGATAGCCCTAAAGACAAGACCTCGTGCCAAGTCAATCCTAAAGACTCCATGCATGACAACCCTGAAGACAAGTCCTAACGCCGTGACACAAAACTGAAATGCAAGACCGATATTAAGCCCACAAGAGTGATTGCCAACACTGGTGAGTTCCTACAATAAGTTTAATGCAGTATTATAGTTGACATATTTCAATGAGATCAAAGAGAATCTGTTACCTCTTAATAACATGGTCCTTACATAATTATTTTAGCATTGTGCCCATGAAACGAAAATTAACTTTGTCTTATTTTAATGAACTCTTTAATGAACATTTTAGGAATGGTAATTTAGAGCTTTTTCATATCTTGTGTCGTTCTTGAGATATATTTAGACTTATGAATAACCCACGACATAAAGAGCTTTACACATTTTTAGAAAATCAAGTATATCTTTGAAATTATTCTACAAAATCACTTGAAACTTTGCACATTTACAACACTTTGTGAAACCTAACATTATTACATGAAAGAGTTCTAAATTACCATTGCTAATAATTTTCAGAGTTCATTTAAATAAGACAAACTTAATTTTCATGTTATGAAATGTGCTCTAAACAAAAATAATTCTAAAAAAAATTAAATTACAAATTCTAAAAAAATATTTATGAAATGTGCTCTAAACAAAAGCTATTGTTATTTGAACTTGAACCGAGAGCAGACTTTGCAATTATTTATTTGGACATGTAGGGATATTGTATTTCTATGATTAACCTAACTAGCTTGTAGAGAACAAATTTTGAAAACTAATTTTGTAGCTCTCATTTGAAAATTTGCTCAAAGACATGAATTTTGTTGGTTAGGTATTATGGTATTATGTACTTGCATTAATTATTTCTAATCATTATGTTATCATTATTTCCAGATTTACCTAAAAAATGGCAACAGTGAACCCATGCAAGACATGATGAGAAGAGAAATGTAGAGACAAGAGGTCCCCATGTAAGACAACCCCAGATACAAGATGTCACCATGTAAGATAACCAAGAGACAAGACCATGTGCGAGACAAGACCTTGTGCGAGACAAGACCCTGTGCAAGACAAGACCCTATGCGAGACAAGATCCTGTGCGAGACAATGCTAGAGACAAGTCCTCATGCCAAGACACAAAACCTAGAGACAAGACCTACTGTATGTCAAGCACAAGAGATTGCTAACAATGGTAAGTTCCTATGTTTAATTCAGTACTGTAGTTAAGATATTTCAATGAGATCAAAGAGAACTCCTTACCTTTAAAAAACATAGTCTTTATACAAAGTTATTTTATTTTCAATTTTAAAAATGACACCTTAAGCATTTAAACAAAAGCTATTCTTATTTGAATTTGGAGAGCTGACTTTGTCAATTATTTATTTGGACATAAAGGGATATTTCCATGATTAACCCAGCTGGCTAATGTTTCAAGGATCTGAAAAGAATACAATACTGTATATGTTATATTTTACAGATGTATAGTAAATACAATGATCTGTAAATGTGACATATCCTACAGTATGTTTTTTGAGAAACCAGTAGGATTCTAAGTTGATTTGTTTATTAACGTATTGTTTAAGAAATGAGCAGTTGTGTTTTATTGGGTTTAACACTATGAAGGACAATCTCAACTGGTTTTAGACCTGATAAAACATGTGCTGTGAGTTTCTTGAAAAAACATTTAATGGCATTAACCTGCATAACCACAACACTCAAATTCACTATTGTTGATATGAGAAACTTGAGATGTTGTTAAGTAATATAAAGACCACAATCTTTTTATGACAATTCTTTATATAAAAATTGTTATGTACCTAACAGTGGGGTAAGGTTTATATAATGAGAACTAATTTCAAGACATGAAGTATTGCATTAAAAAAATTTAGTTATTGAGTCAACTTCATTTTATATAATTAATATAAATTTTATTAATTTAGTGACTATTATATTATGCACTTGCATTAATTATTTCTAATCATTATGTTATCATTATTTCCAGATTTACCTAAAAGATGGTAACACAGATCCCATGCAAGACCACCCTAGAAACAATTGTCCTGATGCCAAAAGACAACCCTAAAGACAAGTTGTCCCCACATAAGACAACTCAAGATATGACATAATTATGATGGCAGGACAGCCCTAGAGACAAGATGTCCTCATGTAAGATAACCCAAGAGACAAGATGCCATGTGAGACAAGATCCTGTGCAAGACACAAAACTGAGAGACAAGACCTATGTCAAGCCCACAAGAGAGATTGCCAACAATGGTAAGTTCCCTGTTCCTATGTTTAATGCAGTGTACTGTAGTCAAGATATTTCAGTGAGATAAAAAAGAACTCCTTACCGTTAAAAAACTTAGTATTTACACAATTATTTTATTTTCAATTTTAAAAATGATGACACAGCATTTATTTGAATTTGATTGGAGAGTTGACTTAAAAGTCAAGTATTACTTGGATATGAAGGGATATTTCCATGATTAACATAGCTAACCTGTTTATGGTTTGAACTAGGAGTATCATTAGAAGTGTGAAGTTGATCGTCCAGATCATTGTAGTCTTGAGAAAGACTATTGATGGTGACTGACATTTTGATGGCCTCAACATATGTGTAACCCATAAACCTATGACAACATTGCAACATATACTGACTAAAGTAAAAGACAAAGAACAGACTCACAAAAGACAGGGTGCAATTTACAAGATCAAATGTGTCAACTGCGAGGACACTTATATTGGTGAGACTGGCAGAAACCTAAAAATCAAGTCAGCTGAACACAAACAAGCTACTAGAAATGGGGATAGAACTAATCACATTGCTGAACACCACATACAAACGAAACACAACATTGACTGGGACTCCGCTGAATGTATCACTTTCAGTACCAACTACAAACAGCAACATACAATAGAAAGTTGGTTAACCAACTTGGAACATATACCACTTAACAGATCACAACAATTACCAACACCAAACAAAAGACTTCTTCATACGCACCAAATAAAAATAGACACACCAACAAACAATATAGGAATATAGGCCATGGTTAACTCATGATGCAACACCCACTCAAATGACTATATTATGACACAAACAAACAATAACATAATGAACCAGACATATAATATATATAGGCAAACCTATCAAACATGTTTTACTTGACTCTGAAGATGACCATCGCTGAGGCCCGTCAAAATGTCAGTCACCAACAATAGTCTTTCTCAAGACTACAACAACCTGGATGATCAACTTCACACTTCTAATACATTTGATGTATAGATGTGTATAAATACAACTGTAAATGTGTCATCATATACAGTATATATTTTTTGAGAAACCAGTAGGATTTTAAGTCGATTTATTTATAATTTATTGAATATTAAAGTTTATTAATGTACTGTTTAACTTGATGAAACAAGCAGTTGTGGTTTATTTAGGTTAAAACCATGAAGGAGTATCCCAACTGGTTTTATACCAGATAGAACATGTGCTGTGAGTTTTGTGAAAAACATTCCTAATGACATTAAATTTTATTGTTGATGTGAGAAACTTAAAATGTTGTTAAGTAATACAAAAACCATAATCATATTATTACAATCTTTATATAAAAATTGTTATGCACCTACAGTAACAGTGGGGGAAATGTTTGGACAATGAAAACTAATTTTGCAGCTATCATTTGACAACATTTACTATATAAATGCATTTTAAAGAGTTAATTAAGTCAACTTCATTTTACTTTTTTAATTAAAATTTTATTAATTTTAGTGACCATTGTGCACTTGGCATTAATTATTTCTAATCATTTTGTTATCATTATTTCCAGATTAACCTAGAAAATTCCAATACAGGACGCCAAGCAAGACAACGCAACAGGCAAACCAATAGCAAGAGATACGCTCCCATACAAGACACGATCCCATGCAGACAAGCAACTTCCAAGAGATATCATCAACAATTGTGAGTTCCTGTATGTATTGTGATACAGTAACCATCATAAAATAACATTTTGAAAAGGTGTGATTGGCTAAAAGCCATGTTTATATAACTGTATAGATACAAGAAAGTTTTACTGCCATTCCTTAAGTCAAACAAAAGTTTGCTAAACGTTTTTAAAAGTTTAAAAAAGGTCAAATTCTGATTTTTTTAAGACAACATTCATGTGTTTCTTTTCAAGTGAATAGCTCTTTCTCTCACAATACCGTTGCATTCACAGCTTGCATTTAATAAATAGGAATAAGGTTCATTTATTAAATTAATGAAAATTAATTTAATAAACTAACCACATTCAAATGTTTTACTTTTTCAAAATGTTATTTTATAAAAGAAATAGAAAACATTTTCTGTGCTTCCATACAAAGTGTATGGTTGAAACAGAAAGTGTTTTCTGCTTCTTAAGCATGTGATCAAAGAGGTTCCCTTACCTTTACATAACAAGTGGTCCTAACATACTTGTTCTAGTTTTTTTCATTTCTCACCTAAAACTAAATGATAGAGCACAAAAACTGTATCAATTTGGACTTGTCAAAACAATAGAAAATGTAATGACACTGTAAGAGACCCTCTTTGATGTTTGTTTAATGTTTGTTATTGGTAATTAGGTTTGAGAGCAAGAAGGGATGTGTCGGATCCAGATACTCAGTAAAACTCCTCTTAATAAGTCACGCAAATCTTTTGTGGATAATTATGGGTGGCAGAAAGAGCGGTTTTGTGGAGGTAGGCACCCCCAGAAAATATTCCACGTGTTTCACCTGGTCGATATACATGCACAATAAATTGAACAATTAGCACTTGTATAGTAAATATGTTCAACTCCAGCACTCAATTAATTTCAAATTGACCATCGCTTGCATGCCCAGAGATGTATATGCAATACCAGTGGTAAATGTAACTATCGTTTATCGTTACGCATATGTTACAAAAGAAAATAAAACAAATAAACATAAGCCTCCCTAGGCTCAATGCTGTATATGTGACGTACGACACTCCTATACCCTTTGTAAAGCTTTGTCGGGGAGCTATAGCTGTCTAATATCTTGGCCCCGACTCAGATTTCCTGCCCAAGGTTTTTCCTAAATGGTTTTCCTGGGCAGGTTTTTTCTGGCCTCCCTGATATGTCAGCTGCCCAGGGTGCCGTAAATCACAATTATCCAGCAAAAAAAAACAAAAAAAACAAAAAAAAAACTGGAAAAGATGGTTTCTCATAAAGATGGTTTATACATAAGAACACCTCGCACTAGCATTAAGACCATAATCACATTTGTACATATAGACGTAATAATCATAAATATTTTAGGCTTCACATGGGGGATCTCCAATTCTATTCGATCAGTGGCGGAAAGTGGTTTCCCCCTGGCCACACGTTGCCCACGGTAAAGCACACACTCCGCTGACGGAGAGCAATAACCCTCATGTATTGATGCTTTGACGAAGGCAGTCAAAACGATAATGAGCTAGCCTGTTTTTTGGCCAGCCTTAAGGCTTGTTGCCTTCGAATGTCAGGTTAGGTTAGATCCTATTAGATAACTTGTGCGTGCACTTTTAGCAAATGTTAGGAGCGATAAGCACGACAGACACAGGGGGTTGTTGGTAGATTGCACTATTGCCTGAGAGTATTTAGATGTTGCTTCTAATTAATCCCAATTTATCTAGTTAATATAAATTGGCACTATACACATCTGGTTACTTCAGCTATTTGGTTTAATCTGGTATCCGTAGTATCTGGCACATCCCTTACTATTAAGTTTTATTTATTAAAGGTACATTTACACACTTTAATCGTGAACATTTTAGTGATTAATCGGGCTGATTTATGGTTTAGATACGTGGTGAGGAGAGTAAGGATTATGAGACCACAAATCATTCCTTTGACAGTTTCTCATCCTTAACACGCATCTAAACCATAAATCAGGCTGATTAATCAGTGTGTGCCGCTTAAGACCAAACAAATAGAGTGTTTTCACTTGATGTCATGACCACACTGCTAAGTTTGTTATATGCACAGTTTCTTCTGTGTGAAATTCTCATGGCACCACACAACAATTACCAACACTTTACATACATCAATGAACAAAACACACACCTACATACATGTATGATACAAACAAATACAGTATAGGCAAATATTTTAGTTGACTGTGAAGATGACTGCCGCTGAGGCTGTTGAACAGTCAGTCTTTCTCAAGAATGCACACACCCAGTTTGCAAACAAATATAGGCAAAGCTAACACTTTTTTACTTGACCATGATGACCTCCTCTGAGGCCACTAGTCAGTGTAGTCACCAACAAATATTTCTCAAGACTACATTTCTAACTTCAAACATATTCCATACCTAGTTTGCAAAGTAAGCAGTCTGTCATTTGAAGTGAAAACACTCTAATAATATATTTTAATATATTTATAGAACTTATTCATAAATGGCGGTCAATTTAATATTCATTTACGTGCATATAAATTATCCCTTGTAGCCTTGTTGTCTACTAAACAATATTTACACAATGTTATTGTGTATGAAACAAGGCTATAAGGGCTAATTTAAATGCATGTAAAAGAATATTAAATTGGCCACCATTTACTGAGTAAGGTCTATACAGTAGATACTTCAGTGGACATTAATAATGGCTTGAAATCGAGGTTGCATATGGAAGAAAACAATGCTGTAAAGATCTCATTGCAAACTTGATTTGGAGCCATTGTTTTGTGGGCACTGAAGCAAATTTGGAAAGTAACTTACTTGTTAAGTAAATTGTTAAGTAATTGCTGTACAAATACAACATTAATACAATACTCTAACCATCGAGCTGCCTATGACTCAGATGGGTAGAACTTAAGGTTACTTAGTAAAAAAATACTGGTTTTATTTGGACTTAAGTCAGTCAAGGTAAGGCAACATTTGGGCTCAAAAGAGCCACCCAAATAGGAAATCTGATTGGCATAGTGGCTAGGTGGGTTAAGTTTTCTGTTCTTTTAAATTTTATTTTGGATTATTGTAATTTTTAATTATGGGGATGTGAGCACTGGTGTACACTGTAGGAATGAGTTAGCTCAACAGATGGGATTTATCATGTGCTGCAATAATGACCATGCATTTTCCTCTGCTGAGGGGGTGGTTGTGGGATGGGAGAACTGGGATGGGGGCCCGCATGATCAGGTGAAAGAGAGTGTGTGGTAAGTGTGTTGGTGGAGAAAGAGAACGAAAAGATGGTGTGGGATAGTTAGGTAGAGCAGGTAGTGAGGCAGTTAGGGCTTAGCTAGACTAGCTAGGGACTTAGCTAGGGACTTAGCTAGGGACTAGTTGGGTAGTGGGTCTATTATAATGTAATGCATGTTTTCTGATTTGCATATGGGATTAATTTGCATGTTTCGTTGCCTTTACATAAGCAATTGTGTAAGTAGTTGTTGTTATCTTTAGTTCGGCCCCAGCTGACTAGCTTAGTGCTACTCCTACTTTTAGTATGAGTAGCATTAAGATAGTGCAGTTTAGTTTTGTTGTATTTTAGTTTTTATCTTAGTTGCTCAAGCTAACTCACTTAGTGTTACTCCTACTTTCAGTATGAGTACCACTACGGGAGTTAGCTTGGGCAGTTTAACTTTGTTGTATTTTAGTCTTAATGCCCCAGCTGGCTCCCTTAGTGCTACTCCTACTTTTAGTAGGAGTAGCACTAGGGGAGTCAGCTGGGGAAATTATTTTTTAAGCATAGGAGAATTCCCATGGGAATTGAATTTTTTATTAAAAAGGAGTCATATTAATTTTTGTAAATATTTATTGAAAAAAACAATTGTAAATAGAGTAATTACAATGTGAATAAATTTTTACAAAGAGAAAAACTTTTGTATTTGTGTGAACATTAAAGAGAACATGCATTGGCTGAAAAGAAAATACAGCTTTTGTTTTTAAATGCAAGTCAACACGAACTGTATTTCCAAAGCAATATTACTAACACCATTGTCAAGAATTTAACACCAACTCAGTAAAAGAAAAACACTGATTTACTGGCATTAAACTCGGAAACAACAGCTATTAGTTATTGCTAAAGATGACTGTTCTTTTTAACTCAAGTACAAGTATTATACTCAAAGAGATGATCAATTGTGCAATGGCATTGGGAAAATAAACATGGTAAGCTGTTTTTAAAATATCACAGCAAACCCAACATTTATTCACAAATTATTTGCACAATTGAAATGAAAGAACATGGCTGTTTAATTATGATGGCTTTTTAATTTCCACTAAGATAATTTTCAATGTTCAAGGCAATAAAATAACAAAATGAAATTCATACAGCCATAGATCTTTCTCTTTTTAACTACTGTCATTGTCATCAAAGGATGAACACCCTCAATCAAAACATGTTCTTTGGTAATGTCAAATTGAAAAGTTTTTATCTGAGTCAATCAATCATGGACACATAAATGTACCCAAGTCTGACCAATCTCAGTGTCAATTTCAAAAATAATGGTCAAAGGGGACCTGTAGTCAAAAAACAAATATTTAAATCAAAGACCTTTGAGTATTATGTTTAGAAATGTTAATAATTTGATATCTGATCTTACACTTGAGAAACAACGTCCGGATTTCTGGCAATCTGACTTGTACTTTCCTACTTTAAGAATGCCTAATTTTCCTTCTTTTTCTATTAAAATCCTAGTTTTTTGTTTCGTGAAATCTGTTTGCTTTTGTTTTGATACTGCCTGTAGTATTTTCTCCTAGTTTGAGATAAACTGCCAAATTTTATAAAAAATAAGGTTGAATTGTATTCTTGTGAAACAGGTGTTGTCATTTCAAATTAATCAATACTTTTTGTACGTTTTCCTACTTTTCCTACTCTGCCAGAAAGCCTGCAACATTTTCATTCTCATATTTTATGCTTCGGGACGGAACCATTTTAGAGTTTTCATGACAGCTCAAAGTTGATTTACAGCAGCAGTTTTCTTTTTCAATTTTGACATCATTGAGTGCATAGAACAAAAGACAAGCACTTAATGATGTCAAAATTGAAAATTGCTATTGCACATCAACTTTCAGCCATCAAGAAAACTCTAAAATGGCAGTGGCTTTCATAAAATACAAGAATAAAACGTCATTTCTCGAGTACAAGATCAGATACTGTAAAACCATTAACATTTCTAAACATTATACTTAGAGGCCTTTTATTTAAAAATTATTTGACTACAGTTCCCCTTTAACTTAGACATTAAATTCAGAACATGTTTTCCTCAATTGTGTTCACATGTAGATGACAATGACAGTATTAATAATGGTAACAACTAAATAACTTTGTTCATGTTGCTGCTAAGAGGTGATACAAATAATACTCGGAAAGATTTGCAATAACAAAAATGGTCTGAATTTTCTGATTATCAATCACACTGCCATAAAACATTTCACCTTTTTAGGAAACAATAATCTAGTAACCTTGCAATGGATTTGTTCATATTTTTTAAAGTAATCTTAGAATATCAAAAAAATAAAAAATGTCACTTGATATTTTATGTTTTATCACCTTTAGCAGCAAAACAAAACACAAAGTGCTTTAATTTTATAAGTGCCTATCTTGTGTTTGGGTTTTTATACATTTCTGATAAAAGTGCTTAATATTATCATCAAATTAAAGTTTCATTAGAAGTGTGAAGTTGATCGCCCAGGTTGTTGTACTGTCTTGAGAAAGACTATTGTTGGTGACTGATGTGGGCCTATTGTTTGTTGGTGGGCCTATTGTTTGTTGGTGAGCCTATTGTTTGTTGGTGGGCCTATTGTTTGTTGGTGGGCCTATTGTTTGTTGGTGGGCCTATTGTTTGTTGGTGGGCCTATTGTTTGTTGGTGGGCCTATTGCTCGTTGGTGCGTGTGAAGAAGTCTGTCGTAAGGTATGGATAATTGTCGTGATCTATTAATTGGTTTGTGCCAAAGTAGTATACCAACTTTCTAATGTAAGTCCTTAGGTGCTCTTTGTAGTTAGTATTAAATGAGATACATTCAGCAGAGTCCCAGTGAATGTTGTGTTTTGAATCCCAGTGAATGTTGTGTTTCGTTTGTATGTGGTGTTCAGCAATGTGATTAGTTCTGTCCTAGTTTCTAAAAACTTGTTTGCGTTCGGTTAGTCTGATTTTAAGGTTTCTGATGGTCTCACCAATATAATTGTCTGGCAGTCTGCACATTTTAGTATATAGGTTTGTGGGCTACACATAATAGGTTGCAAAATACGTGCAACAGTTTCCGATGTACCTTTAATGTATGGTATTGTTGCTGTTGATCTCGTTGGTCTCATTGTTTTTGTGGTTGGTTTTCTGTAAAAAATTATTTGGTAAATTGTCACTGATTGGTTCGTTAGCGTCTTTGTGGAAATGGTTGACATCATCCTGATGTAGCGAAACCAGAAAGGTAATGTCTGTTTGTATGTTGTGAGGGCATGTTCCTCTATGTCTTGCATCACAATCTCAGCAACCATTACTGAGACTGGAGTTCCCATAGCTGTCCTGTGTAACTGTTTGTGTGTGCTATTGTATTGAAAATAATGTCGTCTGTGGGTAAAGAAAATGCGTCTCAGTGGTTTTGTTTATCTTTAAGTTGTTGTCATAATATATTGAGGCTGATTGTTGCCACCCACGTTTCATTGCTGAGCTAAGGCAGCCTAAATGCCGGATACAAAAGTCTCGGTCGGTATTCATTTGCGTGTTATCAAGTGTTTCAATCCGTATAACAGTACTTATTTCTCAGTTTCGTCTAAAGGACGCAGGAAGAAACATTTCTTACCCAGTTCACCCACTTTTTTGTCAGTTTCGTTTTTTGTTGCATTGTAATAGTTCAACTGAAGTTCAACTGAAGTTTGTCTGAAATTGTCCTGCTAAAGTTGGTTTACTAATCACAGGAAGTGACATCAACCCAGGGATGCACAAAGACATTGTGGAGCGATTCAACAGTGAAATATGAAGAGAGTTTGCTCTGAGCTACAAACCGAACGGTTTAGAAAAAAATTCTTCAATTCGCAAACTGTCTTCATTCACTGTGCAACGTCTTTGTTTATCGCTGTTGATGTCACTCCATACGAATAATAAACCAACTTTAGCAGGGAAATATGGTATAAAGATGAAACTTTAGCTGATGATAATATTAAGCAATAAGCAAAAGCACCAAAGTTAAAAAGCCCAAACACTAGATAAATACTTTAACAAAAACAAAGTTGTGTTATCCAAAGAACTAAAGACAATGGACAGATATAGAGACGAGGTACAATATTGGAAAGTGCCAAGTTCTACAGTGGAAGGCCATGCTGTTTTACATTGTCAATTGATCCTAGGAAAGTATGGAATTATTTATGATCTTAAGTTAGCCATACAGTGGCTGTGGTTAGGAACAAGGTTACAGTTATGTTTAAGTTTAGGATTGGTATTAGGATTAGACTGCCAGTAGTACTTGAAAAGGGAAGGTCAATTGAGTTATCCCTTTTAGCCTTGTCCTGTTGAACAGGGATGACTGCACTGCACACTAACTAATAGAGCCGAGATACACATGTATATATTTGAAAAATAGGTCCGCTCAGGCGTACATGTATCTGCGCTAATATGTACAGGGAGCTAGTAGCAAAGTTGGCCATAGCAACTGGTCATGCTATGTAAATTGTTGAACGATTTACATATTCAGATCTTTAGAAATGTATTGTTTTCAAAATATGCAGATGTTTATAAATTAGCATAGCATGACCAGTTGCTATGGCCAGCTTCGCCACTGCATGGAGCGTATGTATATAAAGACATGTTTTCGATATTCTCATGGCATTTTTGTGGCTGGGAACACTGGCCCAAAGAGCGAATGTTTTATTGCTATTTTGAGTTCTTCCAATGTTCCATGAATGTTTCTATATTAACTTGAAGGACACAAGGATCCGAAACACAGATCCATTTCATTTATAAAATAACCCTTTGAAATTTGATAAAAGTGCAATTAACATCCCTAACCCTAACCCGGATTGAGCCTGCAGTACATTATACCAATAACAATGTTATAAAATAGTACTGTATTTTGCAAGTATAAATAGTATTAAACTTGAAAAATTGAAAAAGAAAAGATTAATCCAACTTGGTTGTAAACATGCATGTAAAAGATCAAAAAATATATATTAAATTATAACTTATTAACTGTTTTGTATGAAATAGATTAATAGATCTTATAAACGTAAACAAACTGGAGTATTATTGAAATGTGTTAAGTGTTAACTGTTATGGGCGACTTTGTCTGTGAGCTATATGGTCACTAAGTTTCATTACTGAACTTAATTTTTTGTGTTTTGTTGTATTGATTTGATGTCTATTTTTTATATATTTATTTGAATTAACATAAATTTAATACACCTTGGAAAACCATAGGTAGCCCAAATGTTGTTATAATTTCTTATTTTGTTCATTAAAGAACGTTTACCGCGAACGAAGAAAGACGACAAACAGCCGATCCACGAGCGAAATGAAAACTCGCCCCATTCCCCTCATTAGCTACGCGCGACACAATTTACTGCAAGCTGACGTGTGCTTTCACTATACGTATATTATGATAAGGTTGGCAAGTAAATTCCAACATTCACAACAAACACTTAACAAATGATTAAAATACTCGCAAACTACGTGAAGAACTACCAAAAATGAAACAACACTTTGAACACTGATAATTTTACTACAATATTACAAACAATTATGTTTCTAAATAATTCTGACAAACAAGAAAGAAGCAAAAGTCTCTAGGTTTTTGACCAAAGTTTTTCTGTGCCTATGCGGGATGCCATCAAACAGTTATGACGATGTCAAAAACCTAATCCTATTGGCTATCAAAAATAAACAAACTATGACGTTCATGCCACTGACAGGGGGGGTAGATATCCAGATACGATAAAAAACCACAGAGGATTTAAGACGTTCCTGCGGAGGCAGATAAAAACATGTGAATAAATTATCAAAACAGAAGAGATCAGAGAATTTAGTTCGGTAAGTAAATATATTTGTAGTTTTTTTTTTTTAGTGTGCAAAACAAACGAGACATTTTAAATAATAAGCAAGTCAAGTTATATTAAATTGTTTTCCCTTTCACGGCGAAAGCAGAAAAACTGAAACAAGTAGGTTTCTGTTAGCTTAAATATTTCTCGCGAACACAGTAATAAAGTTATTGTTTCTCCGATCCTAAAGCAAAACTAATAACGAACAAAAGAAAGAAAAACGGACAGGTTTTTATCAGTGGTTATTACTCTGATATGTTTTGACTGTCAGGCTTTTAATTCATGTATTTTCGATCAGAGAACGTTTTGTACTTCTCTTCTGCAACGAAATTTTGCTCTGCATATCGACTTTAATACAATATTCCATTACAAAAAACTTACCAGTTAGACGATCAACATCATTGACGATAAAATATAACTTTATAGGAAAAAACTTCAAAAGAAACAGCTCAATTGAAAACGACAGTTCCAACGTTTGCACTGAGCTTAAATTATATTACTTTTTTCCAAATGGACAAATAACATCTAACAAGGTAATGCACAAGTTTTGAATGGCATTCTTACTGCTCAACTTTTCTTTGTTTGCTGTTGCCGTTTGGTTGAACGATTTATTAAATAGTTGTGCTTTGTGGTCTAACTTCTGTTTATTAGTTCTGTACACGGTTCTTCCCAACGTGGTTTTCATTTATTGGGACTTCATGAAAACTTTGTCAGTATGTGGAATATATACTTGATCTCTTTTGAAGTTCATTTTTTACCCCGATTGGCTTGATTAAATGTTCTTCTGAACCGGAGGCGGAGACGAAGTGTTTTGGTCTGAAAATTTTCTGGTTTGTGCTTTTTATCACCTTGAGCCTGCTGCCTATAAAGTTATATTTTATCGTCAATGATGTTGATCGTCTAACTGGTAAGTTTTTTGTAATGGAATATTGTATTAAAGTCGATATGCAGAGCAAAATTTCGTTGCAGAAGAGAAGTACAAAACGTTCTCTGATCGAAAATACATGAATTAAAAGCCTGACAGTCAAAACATATCAGAGTAATAACCACTGATAAAAACCTGTCCGTTTTTCTTTCTTTTGTTCGTTATTAGTTTTGCTTTAGGATCGGAGAAACAATAACTTTATTACTGTGTTCGCGAGAAATATTTAAGCTAACAGAAACCTACTTGTTTCAGTTTTTCTGCTTTCGCCGTGAAAGGGAAAACAATTTAATATAACTTGACTTGCTTATTATTTAAAATGTCTCGTTTGTTTTGCACACTAAAAAAAAAAAAACTACAAATATATTTACTTACCGAACTAAATTCTCTGATCTCTTCTGTTTTGATAATTTATTCACATGTTTTTATCTGCCTCCGCAGGAACGTCTTAAATCCTCTGTGGTTTTTTATCGTATCTGGATATCTACCCCCCCTGTCAGTGGCATGAACGTCATAGTTTGTTTATTTTTGATAGCCAATAGGATTAGGTTTTTGACATCGTCATAACTGTTTGATGGCATCCCGCATAGGCACAGAAAAACTTTGGTCAAAAACCTAGAGACTTTTGCTTCTTTCTTGTTTGTCAGAATTATTTAGAAACATAATTGTTTGTAATATTGTAGTAAAATTATCAGTGTTCAAAGTGTTGTTTCATTTTTGGTAGTTCTTCACGTAGTTTGCGAGTATTTTAATCATTTGTCAAGTGTTTGTTGTGAATGTTGGAATTTACTTGCCAACCTTATCATAATATACGTATAGTGAAAGCACACGTCAGCTTGCAGTAAATTGTGTCGCGCGTAGCTAATGAGGGGAATGGGGCGAGTTTTCATTTCGCTCGTGGATCGGCTGTTTGTCGTCTTTCTTCGTTCGCGGTAAACGTTCTTTAATGAACAAAATAAGAAATTATAACAACATTTGGGCTACCTATGGGAAAACATATAATAAAAAATATATTAAATGTGACTTATTTTAATATGATAAATTGTTTGCTACTCAAGCTTTTAACGCAAACTCAGAAAATGTTTCTGAGCCCCAGACGGGAATCGACTGCAACCTTCATGATCTCTGGTTAGACTCTCTAACCATTTAGCTACCAGAACTCAGATGGCAGAATGAAAGCTACGTTGCGTACTAGTTTGTACATGCGACATACCGTACGTACTGCCAATTACGTAAATACAAAATACGGGTTCGATTCGCGTCTGGAGCTCAGAAACATTTTCTGAGTTTGCGTTAAAAGTTTGAGTAGCAAACAATTTACCATATTAAAATAACCAAGCTGCAAGTCACATTTAATATATTCTGATAAGATATATAGACATTATCGAGAATGCTGAATTAGCAGTACGTATGTTGCATGTACGAACTAGTACACAACGTAGCCTTTGTTCTGCCATCTGAGTTCTGGTAGCTCAATGGTTATAGCGTCTAACCGGAGATCATGAAGGTTGCAGGTTCGATTCCCATCTGGGGCTCAGAAACATTTTCTGAGTTTGCATTAAAAGCTTGAGTAGCAAACAATTTACCATGTCAAAAACAAATTAGCCAATATCTAGCCGGATAATAGAAAATATCCGGACGGATATTGAGATTATCCACTATCCGACCGGATACTAAATCCAGTGCAGGCACATTTGCGGATGTCTCACGTATCCCCCCCCCCCGGACCCCGATTCACAAATAATGGTAGTTCATGAACATGTAATATTAAACATGTAATATTAAAGGTGCAGTCCAGTCTGTTCTGCGCATGTGTGATATTTCAAACGTTGAGGACACACAAACTTTAACGGAATAGATTTGCGACAGTTCGAAAGCGAGTATTCGTTAAAGGTGGCGAAGGCACGAGTGGTAGTTTGATATATTAACAACATTTAGGAACCAAACAGCTTATTATGACACGCTTTTTCGGCGGAAAAGCTCAAGCGTGTGAAAAAAATCCGCAATACTTCATGTTCAATGTTTATATAATGCAATGTAAACAAACGATGTAAACAGAAACGTGGACATGCGCAGAACGGACTGGACGGCACCTTTAAACAGATGTAATATTAAACAGATGTAATATTAAACAGATGAACATGTAATATTAAACAGATGTATAAAGTTGAACAGTTGAATGAGATGCTGTTGAACATAAAGATAAAATAGTTGTATAACATATCTTCAGCCGCCGGAAATACAAGCGTCTGCACGCAGGCTAATTACAACATAGATACAAGAGGTTCCGAAGAGGTTGAATTGTCCTTCGAAGAGGTTGGTTAGTCCTCCGAAGAGGTTGAATTGTCCTCCGAAGAGGTTGAATTGTCCTCCGAAGAGGTTGAATTGTCCTCCAAAGAGGTTGTCTTGTCCTCCAAAGAGGTTGAATTGTCCTCCGAAGAGGTTGAGAGTCTCTTGTATAAACTGGGTCAAACACTTGTTGCCGGCTGTCTTGGCTGAATATTTTGATTTTAACGAGGCTTTAAAAATCTTTTGGCGTCATGTCGCTGACTTCGTACAACCTACGAAAACTGTTGTAGATCACACTTGCAAATTTATTGTAGTTCATATAAAAAACACTTACCGAATTGTAAAGAATTCTTCTTGAATAATATTCTTGAAACAATGGCGTCGAAATATATCAAAGTCGGAAGTTGTCGACATATTCTCGGAGTGCGCTGATCGCTGATTGGCTACAAGCTAACACACACACACACACACACACAAACCTAACTGCACGATAGCAATGTATATGCGCTTCGCGCAGATACAAAAACGACTGAAAAGCAACTCAAATGTACACCACCTCTGGTAATAATTTAATGCATATTCTACTACTCAGCAAAGTCTAATCAATCGTTTTTTTAATTTAAAATTTATATAAAATTTAAAATTCATTTCTTATCATAAGTATATAATTAAAATGTTCAAATTAGCAATACATTCATAACATTATTTAAAATAACTATCAATTTCTATGTGCCTTTGTGTGCTTTTTATGCATTTTCATGCATTGCTTCTTAAGTCTACATGTTCTATCCTTAAAGAGTGAGTGTCAACCGTGACGCATTGCACGCTCGGTCGGCCATTTTTTGAAGCACGGAATTCCCTCAGTGAACTGCATCCGTAAATATCTTGTCAATCCTTGATATAAATTATTCATTTTTTCTTTTAATTGAAAGAGGACATACCTTAGAAAGTAATTATTTCTATATTTTTCACAAAACTCGACGTTTTCTTGACTTTCGTTTCGAATTATGTCAACCTTGACTGACGCGAAGCGTGCAAGACCAAGTGACGAGGTTCAAACCAAAAATCAGGTTCCGAGTCGACGTATTTGGGTTGTAGATGAATAAGAAAGCCTCTATAGGGTTTCCTGAGAAGACTCGGCGAATTTCCGAAGTATTTACCGCGTCAAGTTGGCAACTAAGCACTTCAAAACACTTTGTTATCGTACGAAAAGATAAACACAAACGCGCAATGCACGGTTGACACTCACTCTTTAATAGCGGTAGTCACATATACGCATTGCGAACCTATTTTTATATTCTGTTAACTGAAATTGATAAACTACAAATTAGTTCTAATCAGATTTTTGGGTTGTAAACTTCTAAATCTATATTATACTTTTATAATATTATACACTGTTTTTTAAGATGGAAAATAATTATATTTAAATATGTTTTTATAGTTGGGAAATAATTACTTTATTGACAATCATGGACAAAGTATTATAATTAAAATAACATTTAAATGTTAACCTACATTTTTAGTTCTTTATATTCTAACTGAAATTGATAAACTACAAATTAGTTCTAATCAAGTTTTTTAATTGCAAACTTCCAAATTTTTATTATACTATTATATTATAGTGTTCCTTGGAAGTCTTTAGGTAAAACGTCTTTATACAGTAGTTAGGAAATATTGATTTTATTAATTTTATTAACAATAATGCACAAGTGTTATCTAGAAAGATAATCTTTTGGCATTATATGTTTTTTCCCATAAATGGTAATAAATACAATTTGTTTATCATTCTTATGTTAATCTTACTTGTCTGCCTAGCCTTGACTGACATTTTCTCAGTAAGGTCAATAGCAGTAAGGTCTATTAGCAGTAAGGTCTATTAGCAGTAAGGTCTAATAGCAGTAGGGTCTATAGCAGTAAGGTCTATAGAGTAGTAAGGCTTTTAGTTTTCAATTATAGTTTATAATATACATAGCACTGATAGCAGTAAATCAATACAGACATAATATGTACAAAACATTTGGCAGTTGTGTTTTAAAAGATGCCTCTGGGAAAAGGGTTGTGGGAAAATGGATTTAGAAAGTTCTTTGGATAATACAACGATTAATGTCAGGTTAAATCTCTTCAAAGTATAATTACTTACTGTACCTGTTGAAAAGACAGTCTGCAACAGCCAGGAGGACCTGTTCGCTTACATTACGAGTACACACAAATACAAGGAAAGACAATGATTTGAGATAACATCATAACAGAAAAACAAACCTGCAATTGTGTATGCAGCATGTGCATAGAGCAAAAATGTGTTTGATGGATTGCAGGTACCCTAACGTAGCATAAAGTATTCCAATGGATTGTAAAGTCTTCCAAAGTAGTGTAATTCAGCTTCCAAATGTAAAGTCTTCCAAAGTAGTGTAATTCAGTTTCCAATGTAATGTAAAGTCTTCCAACATAGACCTCTTTCATAATGGCAGCCAGTTTGAATGTTCTTTTAAAATGTTTTCTATGTTTTCTATGCATGTTTTTTACAAGAAAAATGTTTTATATGCATGTTTTTTACAAGCAAAGATTATTTGGAACTACAGACACACGAAAAGCTAATCTAAATGCATACAAAATAATATTTAACTTGGGTGCCATTAAGTATAACGTATTCCAACATAGTGTAAAGTCTTACAACGCACTGTAATTAGTCTCTCAATATACTGTAATGAGTCTTCCAACATAGTGTAAAGTCTTCCAACATAGTGTAAAGTCTTCCAACATACAGTAGTGTAAAGTCTTCCAACATAGTGTAATGAGTCTTCCAACATAGTGTAATGAGTCTTCCAACATAGTGTAATGAGTCTTCCAACATATTGTAAAGTCTTCCAACATAGTGTAAAGTCTACCAAGTCCAACATAGTGTAAAGTCTTCCAAGTGTAATTAGTCTTCCAATACAGTGTAATTAGTCTTCCAATATAGTGTAAAGTCTTCCAACATAGTGTAAAGTCTTCCAACATAGTGTAAAGTCTTCCAACATAGTGTAAAGTCTTCCAACACAGTGTAAAGTCTTCCAACATAGTAAAGTCTTCAAACATAGTGTAAAGTTTCCAACACAGTGTAAACGTCTTCCAACATAGTGTAAAGTCTTACAACACAGTGTAAAGTCTTACAACACAGTGTAATGTCTTACAACATAGTGCAAAGTCTTCCGAAGTAGTGTAATTAGTCTTCCAAAGTAGTGTAATTAGTCTTCCAACATAGTGAGTGTCAAGTCTTCCAAAGTAGTGTAACTACTGTAGTCTTTGAACATAATGTGGAAGTCTTCCAACGCAATGTAAAGTTTTACAACACAGTGTAAAGTCTTTGAATATAGTGTAAAGTCTTCCAACATAGTGTAAAATCTTTGAACACAGTGTAAAGTCTTCCAACATAGTGCAAAGTCTTACAACACAGTGTAAAGTCTTACAACACAGTGTAATGTCTTACAACATAGTGCAAAGTCTTCCGAAGTAGTGTAATTAGTCTTCCAAAGTAGTGTAATTAGTCTTCCAACATAGTGAGTGTCAAGTCTTCCAAAGTAGTGTAACTACTGTAGTCTTTGAACATAATGTGGAAGTCTTCCAACGCAATGTAAAGTTTTACAACACAGTGTAAAGTCTTTGAATACAGTGTAAAGTCTTCCAACATAGTGTAAAATCTTTGAACACAGTGTAAAGTCTTCCAACATAGTGTAAAGTCTTACTACAACGTAGTGTGATTAGTCTTCCAACGTAGTGTAATTAGTCTTCCAACGTAGTGTAATTAATCTTCCAACGTAGTGTAATTAGTCTTCCAACGTAGTGTAATTAGTCTTCCAACATAGTGTAATTAGTCTTCCAACATAGTGTAATGTCTTCCAACATAGTGTGAAGTCTTACAAGTAATGTAAAGTTTTCCTGATGTAGTGCATCATCTTCAAATGTATTTGTAATATCTTAGTGTAAAGTGTGGTAAGATCATTTCATAGTCTTTAATCAAATCAATTTGTTGCCATTGTTCTATAACTAAGTCAATAGTTTTAGGGGTTCTCAAATCATTGTCCACTCCTTTGATGCATAGTGGAACATGGATAAATTAAGTCAAACTGGTAAGAAGTTGGCCTATGAGGGAATAAATTCCGTAATTTTAGGATAAATTTAGTAATTTTAGGGCACATTTAGAAAAGGTGTTGTGAAAATCGATAAGGGATGTGATTGGCCATGTGGAATATGTGGAAAGAATGTGAAAGTGATCAAGTGTACTAGATGCAAGCTTCCAAAGGGTGTACAAGAGGTAGTGTGAAGGGTTGTCCGCGAGAGAGTCGAAGGTGGACCGTGGTGAGTTACAGGTGTGTAAGATTTAAACATGGAAATAAATTGGGGAGTGGTTTTCAATATGGAGAGAATGTTATGTTGACTGATGGACCTATATGCAAAGGCACAACTAAATTTTGTGATAAATGCCAGTGGTGGAGCAGATACAGCAGTGGTGAAAAGAACTAGAAGAGGATGAAAGTTTAGGGGGCTGGCACCCATCCTGACTGCAAGAGGTATATCATTGAAGTAGAAGAGGAAAGTGTATGCAGTTTGTGTATGGAGTGCGATGATCTACTGTACATGGTGGAGAAACATGGGCAATGCAATGCAAGGTAAATTAGATGATTTGATGGAATGGACAGAGTGACGAAGAAGGTCAGGTGGACAGAGATGAGAAAGGTCAGGTCAACAGAGATGAGGATGAAGGAGGACATTACTGGTAAGTAGTTGAGGGAGAGAATGGATATTGGGAGGATAGATGAGGTACAGTACTGTTCAAGATTGATGTGGTTTGGGCATGTGGAATGGAAGAACAATGGCAACTGGGTGAAGAGATGTGCAAGGATGGAGGTGGAAGGGTCAGTTCCAAGAGGATGACTAAAGATCACATGGAAGATCACGCATGAGGACATGTGGTTACTAGGGTTTAGGAAGACAGGAACTGATGGAAGCTAAAGATGTGGCAAGGGCAAACACCAACATAAGCATGTTGCAATTTTGAAAAATCAAATTAACTGTGTCAGTTTACTTTTAGAAGTTTGAAGTTTTAAAGTATCTTATTTAGTTTAACCTAATATAGCCATGTTCACTTTGCATTATTAAAAAATTCAACATGCCAAAAATTAATATTTAATAACAACAACTACCAACAGAATCAGTTGAAACAATCAAATTAAATTATGTTTTTTATTATAATAATGCATGACAAAATCACTGTATTCTGAATGGCCGAGGGGAATTATTAATGTTACCATGGTAAACATTACTGCCATGTGCAATGGATTTGTTTTGAATAATTTCCTAGGGCTTGTGTAAGCAATTCTCTCAAAATATTTAAAAGTGAATGCAGTATAAAAATGTTTGGTGCAAAACAATTTTAAAGTTGTGAATTAATGCAAAGCATACTCTGTAGTACCACATTTGACCAGGCAAGTGCCCTCCACCCACCTTTCTAATTTGCCTTCATGCGAGTGATGGGAACTTATGCAAGAAAAGGGAACTTATGCAAGAAAAGGGAACTTATGCAAGAAAAGGGAACTTATGCAAGAAAAGGGAACTTATGCAAGAAAAGGGCACTTACGCATGTGATGGGCACTTACGCATGTGATGGGCACTTACGCATGTGATGGGGCCAAGAAAAAATATACCTGGGTTTCCTATTTCATGCTGAAAAAAATTAGGTAGGGTAGGTCGGTTTTTCTTTTTTTTTAAACTTTTTTTTCTAAACATTGCATGGACGATCACGAACAATAGGTTTTACCAAACCACGCTGATCTTGAGGATGCTGCCTGGATAGACAGCCATGTTTACTATCCCAGGCTTTTCGAAATTTCAATAAAAAGATTAGGGTCGGTATTTTACTGGCCAAAAACTAGGTAGGGTCGGGAAACCGGAAACCAAGGTATTTTTCATTTTGGCCTGGGCACTTACGCATGTGATGGGCACTTACGCATGTGATGGGCACTTACGCATGTGATGGGTACTTACGCATGTGATGGGCACTTACATGTACATGACCATTTTATGCAAGTAATGGGCATTTATGCAAGTAATGGCCATTAATGCAAGCAATGGGAATTTGTGAGAGTAATGGATGCTTATGCTAGTGATGGCCGCTTACACAAGCTATGGGCGCTTATGTGGGTGCTTATGTGGGTGCTTATGGAAGCACAGCATTATTTTTGCAATTATTTTTACATTATCGTAAACAGAGTTACATCCACTTGTGTACTCATTTACAACCAACGCCTAACTGTTGCATGGTTTTCAAAACATTGTGTCCATTTCTCTGCTGCCATTCTACAACATTTATACTTCTCTTCAACTGTATATAGCCTAAACTTGTGGCATAACTGTATTTTCAAATTTATTTGTTAAAACAGTTTAATGATTATCCATTTATGCAGGGCATTTATACCACTATTGCTTGTCTGTATCAAAACTTGTTAATTTTGATAGGTTAAAAGCATGGTGGACCTATGCAAAGACACTAAATGAATATTGAACCAATATGTAAAAATAGGCACTAGAAATTACTTTTTTAGAAGCAATTACTTTTTTATTGCACTTGCCCTGGCATGAACACTTAACCGGTCAAATGTGGTATTTGTAATTTGCTCAGTAAGTATTTAGCAAATTACATGTACGAGTAAGTTGACTTTTTCGGTTGTATTTAGTCATTTTCATTAAATTTTCTCAAGAGGGATTGAACGTCATATATTTGGTAAAAATGCATATTGTTTTTTCGCAACTAATTTGAACCCTGCAAATTGGACAATGTAATTTTGTCATGCATGATAATAAATAAGTAATTATATGATTTTGCTTGTGCAATTAAGAATTTACACTAGTACATAACATGTACATATTGGAAAATTTCACTTGCATAACGGCTTGTACAATTTTGGCAAACAACACTTGTGATGTAAATGCTTGGGGAAAAGAATGGCACCAAAAACTGCTGTCAGTCCTTGCCGTGTGTCTAAATTACTGTAGCACAGCGGTCAGGACACTGGTACGTTTACAGAAGACCATGGGTCAATTCCTGGTTGGGGCAATTGGATAAATTTTCAAAATATTATTCTAAATTACATTATTCCTCTCTCCCTTAAACATTATTGCACTTGCTATCATTTGATTAACTATAGAAATGCTATTTTCTAATGACTGACAAAACTGATGTAATTTAAAAATAAAAATAAAACTTACAGTAGGAAAGCAACTGGTAATCAATAAGATCGAGTAAATCAAATTAACCAAATCCTAATGTACATGTAATGAATAAATTAGTACACCAACAGAAAAGATCTTTGATCTTTGATTAAATTACTTTGTCAAAATAATATGGTTTCACAATCTGCTATATCTTTTAAATAATTTTAATAATTTTAATACTTTGTTATTTTTGAAATTCTCCAATTGTTTTTGTTCTATTCTTTTTAACATACAACATCAGTTTCCTCAATCACAAAGAAAATACGTTTAGGTAACATTAAATGTATATTTACCATAGTAATGTCTGTGTTCAATAACTTTGATTACTGGTAATAAGCAGCTTCACCAAGTTACGGGTAACGGATGTTGAGCACTGTGGTCACTACCAAAAATACAAAAGAAATTTGTTACTATTTTAGGCCTATACACAAGTATATGCAGTATAATTGAGAAATACATTAAATGAACTTACTCAAGGTGTCCAAAAAATAATTTATCCATTTGTTGTGTCCAGCCATGAACTTTTTATGATATAGATTACTACATGTTGGCATGCAATTTGTTTCCCAATTGACAATCTAAAATAAGGAAGTAATATATAAGTTATAGAAATATTGGGAAACAGACATTCTAAAGTACAGTAGGTCAGGTCAAATACTAAGGTGAAATTTGATCTTTTAGGGACCATTGATGCAGGTTATTGCCCAGTCATAATAACGATACATAAAAATTGTTAACCGATAGAATGTACATTGGCAATATAGTTGTTGTTGTAATATACATTTTATAGGTGAACAATTATTATCATTATTAGTATCAACAATTATTAGTATTTTAATTATTATTATCATTATTAGTATTAACAATTACTAGTATCATTATCCTATTGTGGCCGTGCAATTTTGGCAATTTTTCATGCCATCCAAGACTATAGCGTTTAGAACAAGAGCCATTGAAATCTGGAATAATCTGGACAGCGAGACTAGGAATATATTCTTTGGGTCCGTTCAGATCTGCTCTTCATGGGCGGCTTCAGTGGTTCATATAATCTAATTATTGAATTATATGAACCGGTGGGGTCGCTAGGGAGGAGGGTGGTTGGGTGGGACTTGGAGGATGTATTCGTGGTCTCACTGTCTAATTGTAATTGAAATTGTAATATTATAGACTTTTAGATATTTATATTTTTCATATTATTTAGTTAATTGTCTATTCTAAGACCTCGTGTAAACTAGCATTAGCTAACTGTGGATCTTATTAAAATACAAATACAAAATACTATGTTATCTTACTTATCTAGACTAGGTAAAAATTATAATGAAAAGCTGTTGCAGCTTGCTGTAGATTCCATGTGTCCTGGCAAATGATTTTCTCTTCAAATTTTTACGAGCTATCCTTGCAAAAATGGCAACTTAAAAAATGTGATAACTGATGTGCATTTTATGCATTGTTCAATTCTTGCTGTTAACATCCACCACCCATCCCCCCCCCCCCCCAACACCTCCGGGGATTTGCAAAATTTGTATTACTTAACTGCACTTTCCCTGCCCCAGGGGACAAAATTGAGAAAAAATAAAAAAAGTTTTTATATACATGTACATTTCACAAGTTGTAAAGATCACAGGAATCAGCTTTAATAGAAAAACTTTTCGCTTCGAACCAGTCAGCAACAAATGCGAAAGTTTTTCCAGAGAAAAATTGAAGAAACTGGTTGCTGTTCGACGCTATCTTTCGCCCCAACATCTTTTGCGTTCAGGTTTTATATTCCCCGGCCCCACCACCCCCGGGAAGTCAGAACCCACATTTGCCCTGGGAGTGCCGGGGGGGGGGGGGGGTGGGGGGTGGGTGGTAACAGCAAGAATTGAACCATTCATTACTAACTTTTCAGTCTGGCAAGTATGCAATAAATGTTTGACCAAAAATGTCTAGAATGAGCACTTCCAATACTACCTGTAGACTTGGTTATGGCAGGAGAAAAAATAATTTTTTGTTGCATACAATGTTTTGTAGTTATTATGACTGACCAAGGTAGTTAAATATGCATGTGTTGACTTTGTCTCACCAATTTTGAGAAATGCAAAATTAAACCTTTCAAGAATATATTCCCGTTAGAAACATCTTAGAACGTTTCTAATAGTATGAATTCAGGTTTTTAACACTTCGATGGTTTTAACAAAAAAATTACCACGAGGTCCTCAGACTACCCTGCCAGAGGTTCTTCTTCGCTCGTTGGGGGATAACGGGGGCACGTATCCTCAGACAGACCTCACGTTCAAAATTTAAATCTTCATTTTTAATCATTCTTCATGCTTCAACCGCATTAAAACAACATTCATTGGAACAAACATACAGTTATGTCTATACTTCATCTAGTTTAATAAGCACAGTAAGTTAATAATACCTTTAAAATAGAGCACAAAGACAGCAAGAATTTTCAAAATCATCCGCCATTTCTTCACGACCACGTGCGTTACATTAATATACACGCATGCGTTGTACGAAAGTTGTCGGAGATGCAACGGCATTTCCCGAAGAAAATTATCATAAATTGAAAAATTTTGAGAAAATATTTATGCCAAAGAGTGCATACATTTTCATTCGAAAAATGGAGAGTACAGGCCGCCCTGATATTTCATAACAGTTCAGTGAAAAATCACAACTGAACTGCGAAAAATCACAACTGAACTGCGAAAAATCACAACTGAACTGCGAAAAATCACAACTCAACTGTCAAAAATCACAACTGAACTATGAAAAATCACAACTGCCTACTGTGAAAAATATATAAGAGTCATATATAAGAGTCACATGCAATGTTATGTCTCTTCCCAGCCAGACTAGTTCCTAGTCCTCTTTCTCTCTCAGGGCAGCCGAGAGGTAATTTGGGGTCAGCCACCAATCTCGTTCCCAGAGCCTCCGCCGCGCCACTGGGATAATCCATCACCGGAAGTGTTTTGATTGGTTAACTAAAGATTGCCTTTAATTAGATTAACTCTTAATATTTACGCGAGTGTTTCGTTCAATTTGTTCAAACCACTGGTTCAAAACTTCAAACGGTATTGTACTTCGTTCTTACACCAAAAAAGTTAGTCTTCGGACAAACTTTTAGTCGTGTCGTGTTTCCAAAAAAACTTGTCCACATTTAAATGGATTGACATTCTACGCGAAATGCAAGAAAGAGCGCCTGGTCTAACGTTAAAGAAGACTCTCAAGTCGCATAATTATGAGTCGCATTATATCCAGAGTTAATATCCATCCATGGTACAAAAAATTGCCTCAGTTATTCTTGGCTCAGGAAATGCGACCAAAAAGTATCTTGATTTCTCCAACTAAATCATCGGACGTAGTGTTTATATTGCAGAACAGAAACGAGAACACAAGTCATCGAGAATCAAAACAAAGATTGATCAAAAATTTTCCCACGCCTCACGAACGCCGCGTAAACTTGTATATAGCGTCAGCCGTCAGGTGTCATCGTCGTTCAGAGGAGGGTGGACAGCTGTCACGTGCATATCTCGACCAATGAAATTGCTCTATTTTCTCATCGTTTGCGCGAAGTTGATCGGCTGAAAAATTTGCATTGGACGCAGAAATACCGAATATTTTACTATTGTTATTCAAATTTTCCTTTTAAAAGGCAGCGATACTGTTTAAACTATTATTGGGCTATCTATATCTGCAGGATTTTGTGGGGTAAATGTCTTTTTTCTACCTTGTTTTGATCATTTATGTAGGTCGTGTCGTCGCCACGTGATGATCCGAGTCCGTGTTTGTCAACAATATTCAAAGTAAAAAATCTCGAATTCCCATGGTTCGATTTCTCTAATTTTTGCATAATGAGTTAAACAAATGTCTAATCTTGGATTCTATCCGAACGACCCCCCTTGACCCCTCGACCGTTTTCATGTTATTCGCCTTTGAATTGGTCGCAGTTATTTCAGCCTTTACCGAGATGGCGCCTCGTATTTGAGGGGACATTGCACCTATAAAATTTATTATTTTAAGAATTTCGGAAGTCCCTATAGCTTTATTCTTTAGGGTAAATGTTAACTGAGTTCTAGAAGAATATTCAACGTGTGAAGTTTGTTATTTGGCTATTTTTATATATTTAAATTTGGATTTTGGGATGGTATCTGGTTGTCTTCGAGAATCTGAAGATATGTAAACATAAGAATTTTTGCTTCTTTGAGGTTAGTTTCTTTTCTAGGCTTATAGATTAATATATCTGATGGCACAAAAAGGGATCATGCTCCACCAATTTGTCAAACACCTGGGAAAAAATACCAAAACGAAGACCTGCTGTAGGCTTTGGGAAAATTTGGTTTGGGTTTATGAAGTTCCTTTCGAGGTTCCTTTTTAGCTTTTGGATAGTTCTACTTGACTTTGCATGCAGTATCTACCTCTCACACCATTTCTATTTTCTATGCTTATGAGTTATGCCTATAGTTTACTATAACTTGCTGCTAGATCTATACCAAACATAATATAATTTTGCTTGCCTTTCTAAAGGTATACTGGTAAGTAAAGTATCAACATTTGGTATCAACATTTGGTATATCAACATCTGGTATCAACATTTGGTATATGTTGCTTTACTATAAATATTGTACATAATTGTTATTCTTATCTCAGGAATGCTTTTCATGCTATAAGGCGGCTAAGGCCTTTTCGGTATGCCATGGTTGGAGCCTTGAAGGTTCAATTCCTAGTGCATACTATTAAAAGAGGATTAAATAATATTAAAAGAGGATTTTAGAGTCGAACAAGTTAACAAAGTAATATGCTTGCAGAATTGATTGGTAATGAACCATTGGTCATGTAATCTCAAAACAAATTAATAAAGTGCATTTAATATTACTTTTTGCATATACACTGCATTTATGCAACATTTAATTAAGAAATACAGGTACATTACCACATATAAATCACCTGCGGTTGGGATGTACCACAATGATTAGATACCAATTATAAACATTAAGACTATCATAATACTTGTTCATGATCAACACATTTTATAAGCCAGAGTATGTACATGCAAGTGCATATGTTTATATTATTATGGTGGAGTACTAGAGTCCAGATACTACCTCCCATTTTTATTTAGGAATACAATTTAATCTGAAAATACTAAAAATAATTCACTTTGAATAACACACATTTAATAAACACACTTGAATAACATACTTGTTTTACATACATTCGCTGTATATAAACGCTCGATATAAACACACATATTTCGTCTCTCAGACAGAATTTAGAAAACCAAAATGTTGATAGAAATGCCCGTTCCAACAGTTTAAAAAACAGTTTAAAATGGCGAACTACGCACAGTGAAAGAAAATTCGTAAGCAGAATCGCAACAATAGAGGTATATCACGCTCTCTTCAGCAAAAATTCCAGCCTGACATCCTTGAGTATCAAAAGCGTCCATCTTCGGGAGATGTTACCTTCGAAACAGTCCAAGCACAAATGACAACCGCGCGGAAAAACAAGCCCGCTAACCGTGATCCTTTGCGCGTTGCTGTCCAACCTCCTCTGATCGTCGTTTATAAAAATATGTTACCGTTAATTTGTGCTGTCAAGTCTTTTAATATTGTTTGAAGTTTCAACAATCAGCCAACACCTCGATAAACATTTCTTTGTGTATTTATGTTTATAAAAAGATGTTACCGTTAACTTTTGTACTGTCATGTCTTTTTATATTGTTTGAAGTTTCAACAATCAGCCAACTCCTCGACCAAGGAAGGTTTGGAGCTGCGAGTAGAGCCGAGAACAGCTGCGAGCGAAGCCGTGAAACGAGCTGCAAGAGTAGTTGCCATCGGCTGCGAGTGTTATCCGATTCCCACTGCGAACAATCAGTTTGTATCAGTAGCGTAGCCGCGACGAAATCTGGCACCTCGATAAACATTTCTTTGTGTATTTATTAATACCTTTTAATTTCATTGCCGCGAGTTACATAAATTATAAATTCATATTCTTTTCTGTCCCAAATCCAAATTGGTTGCTAATTTAATCACCAGACAACAATTTTTTTCACCTCTGAAGAGACCTCGAGAGTTATGAACGTGTCTAAGGAAGACTCGATATAGCACAGATAGTTCTCACGTCCCAGAAACTACGCTCGGTCTATTACTGGCTGGCGCATGCTGCGTGGCGTGGCGGAGGCTCTGGGAACGAGATTGGGTCAGCACTAGGGGTCTTTCACCGAGTGGGGACTAGGACTAGTTACTATATTACCAACTGTTTTTGACTGTTTTGAACTGCTTTGAACCTGTGTGTTTTAAAAAATTAAGAAACTTGAATAATTTAGCAACTAGTCGTAGTCCCCACTTGGTTGGGTTAGGATTGGTGTTGTGTTGGGGTTGAGTTCTAGAATCCTACAATATATTGTTGTGGAATTACCCATTATTGGTAATCTAAGAGTATTTGACAATTGGCGATTATTGGTAATCTAAGAGTATTTGACAATTGGCGATTATTGGTAATCTAAGAGTCAAGATAACCTGGCAGGGCAGAAATATAAGTTTAGCAACTAGTACTAGTCCCCACTCGGTTAAAGACCCTCAGTGGATTGCCTCTAGTGCTGACCGTAGCAACATATCGTTTTGGGGGCCCTGATGACGTCATAATGTCCAGTGGGGGATATAGGGTTTCTTGAAAGAAGGGACGCACATTAATATTTACTGCCCGCATTTCTAGGGTGCCGGAATTTACGGTCTCTGAAATTAAATGGCATTTCCTGCACTTTGAGGGCACTTTTTGGTAGTACTGTATATCCCATTATATATATAAGAAAATATTCTTGACGAATGTACTATTTTTATGGCACCATAAATAAAAAGACAAAAGAGGCACCTTGGCGATAAATAATTGAATCACAGAAGAACACGTTTAATCAGTGGCGTAATTATGGACCTACTGAGACTGGGGACCCCGTGGGGACGATAGATGGAGAGGATAGAATACGCGCTAGGGGTTATTACGCGCGCGGATATATATTTTTAGTGTGTTAATATATATACACTGCGCGCTGTAGTGAATGTGGGAGAGCTTGGAGTAGACAGACGATACTGGGCGATCGTCAATATGGTATAACTATATTTATAAACCTACCACACCCATTTTCTATTGTTCCCAATCGGTTTTGGTATCGGACTCAAGACCTCATTCTAAAAGTTGCAGGTGGTGGCTTTGATTATCGTCAGGGGAGATTGGCGCTGACTTTACACACATTACAGGTCTTGAATTCGGTATACTAGGTCTTGAATTTAAATTGAAGACCTATACCGAGTCTTGAATTTCAAATTCAAAACCTGGAATGAGTGTTCAATCAAATAGCAGTGAGTACAGAACAATTTTCACTCAACAAGAAATTTCCTCAACATAGACAAGTAACATGTTAGTATTTAGACAATTCACAACAAAATTTTCCAAAACCTCTTGAGAACAATAGAAAATGGGTGTGATACGTTTATAAACAACATAAAAACCTCGTGGTCGGCTTTTCATTGAAATTCAAGCGCGCTACGCGCTCGGTCTTGAATTTCAATGAAAGACCTCGCAGTCGGTTTTTATCCTATATATCTATAGTATATATTACAAGTAATATTTGGCATTTCACTCGACGAAACTACATGTTGGAAGGATTTGTGGTGAAGGAAAATTTCGAGTGTAGGAATATATACATTTTAAGACCAAACCGGGACCAGTTGCGAAAAGTGCATAAACTTCAAGGCCTTCCGGCTGGAATTGGACCCGCAACCCTGCGATACTAGTGCAGTGCTCTGACCCTGAGCTACGGAAGCCGTTGCCGGCGAGAGCCTAGTCACGAGTTCTGTATATATAGTGGTGGTAATGCCATTTGGGTATATTACATATAATATTTGGCATTTCACTCGATTAAACTACATGTTGTAAGGATTTAGTATAAGTATTTATACAATATAGTATAACTATATATATCTATATACACTCGCAAAGTGTGTCTGGGCAAGGGAAGCATGCACGTGTTGCGAGGGCGTAAGACCGCTTTTAAAAAGCGAACATTGTTAAAAGATTATGCCAGCAGGAGGGAACACCTGTGAGAAAAATGTGAGCTCACGCGTTGAGTTAGTGAAAGTTTACGCTTTGATATGATCGCGATCGCTATCAAATGAATATGTTGTGCCAATATCAACAAACAGTACACTGGGTAACTATATCCTAATATTAGATTAAGAGTATCTGCATTCCTCTTCTTGGAATTGTAATACCTATCGCCTTCGAGGTGAAACCAGACGGCTCTCTGTCTGTCTTCATAAGGAGAATAAATTATGTGGGTTACCCCTGAACTATAGAGTCACATGTATACTTTCTTTTATCATTATAACATTTTAATTGCAACTCTCCGGAGAAGCATGTGAATACGAAGAGATTCAGAACCGCATGTAAAAGGCTCTGTTATGTTCTCTCCTATAATTTGTACAACTAAGAAACATCACAGACGAAAGAGTGTAAAAAAACATTTTATTTCGGTGGTTGCAGTTGAAGAAACCTAAAGTCAGGTATAATTTGCAAAGCGAGATTGTCAAAAAGGATGGTGCTATATATAGTGCAGGTATCTCGAAGATTATATAATAAAAGGTTTTGGTATAATTATGAATAATACGAATATCGATCCTAAATAATACCTGACAAATTACACAAACCTAATATATCGGTTATACTTTCAAAAGTGTACAAAGCTATACAAGTGCAACTTCGCTTCTAGACCAAAACTACGAACCTTTTCCTGTTCATGCGCATGTCACTGCATGGCATTGTGCTTTCCTGGAAATACGGTTCCTACAGTTCGGAGAAGTCTCTAATAATATCTTCAGTGTCTTCAATAAGTTCACCTTTAATTGGTTTTGGACATTCAACAAGGACCTCGTCATATTTTTTGGCAAAGTTTTTTATGCGCTCCGAGTTGCCCAACCACTTGTCCCGATTACTTTTCTTGGTCAAGTCATAAATCTGGAAGGACTCGGGTATACTTTGGAGATCAATCCTAGCAATTTGAAAATTGTCATCAAATTTTGCATTCGCCATCTTCCGCCATGCTTTGGCCATATCAATACTAGCTGTAAAGGAAATAAATTGTGACCTATAATAGTCTCTACTACCACAATTAACGTGGGAGATAACTGTCTTCTTTGCATAAGGATTTTTTGCCACAATTTTCAAGTAATTTTCGTTCCGTCGCAATACTCGATAGAGAAATCTGACGGCCAACTGGATCGCGAAACGTTCGTCTTCATTCTTTGTTAAATTGAGAGACGGAGTAGGCCCATCTCCGCATCGATATGCATCGAAGAGGCACCAATCGCAAGGTTCAACACATCCATATCCATCACAGCAAGCCATGTTGTCCTTGCTACAGCAAGTTTTCTTGTCGTTCTCCTTGCAACAAGGGGCTTCTTCAAGGCAACACTGGTCTTCTCCGCAACACGATTCTTCATTTTTGCAGCAGTTTTCTTCATCGCAACAAAAGCTGTCTGATTTGCAACAGTATTTACCACATATTTTTGGATATCCTTCGGGACAGCATCCTTCGGGGAGACACAAAGGGTGGTCTGCAGGGCAGCATGTACTTGTTGGACTCCCTGGCTGACAACATATTGTGTTTCCTGGACAGTAGTATTTAATGCAACTCCAAAACGAACACACCTCGGCACAGACTTCGAAGCCTAGGCCATAAACTGCACCTTTCTCCGCAAGAGCGCTAGTTGGCTCTTGGCGCACGACTTTGTCGCAGCCGCCATCCTGGATTACAGTGTACGCCTTGACAGATGGGCATATGGCGAAAGCTACCAGAATGACACAGCCAACTTTCAAAGCGTCCATCCTTCTCGATCTCTTTAGACTGAACTCTTACTAAGCTTCAACTGTTTTTCGTTGCTGTACTCTTCTGTTCTAATATTCTGTGTCAACAGGCTGTGGGTTTTATAACTCTCCGACCGAGGTGCACTGTGGTCTTGCATGCGTCAACGGGAAGTTCATTTGGAATATTTTTCCACCATCGTGCATTTTAATCGTGTCCTAAGTAATACAGGCCCATGGTGTTATTCAGGCTCATGGTTTCCAAAATATGGAGGGTAGCATATGTTTCGCGAGTGCGGGAAATGATTTGTTTGCTCATGAAGAAACAAAACTCTTTTTTTCTTAACCTCGTGTAACTACTGCCATTGACATTTACTGTCTTGGAACGTATTCAATACCTCTGAAATGTATTATCACATTTCATAAACAGGAAGAGCATACCTTGAATAATGTTTCGGCTAGTAACTAGAACCATTTATTGAACAATGGCCTTTATGTATTTTAACCGTTTCCTTATAATAAGTTATTTCGGCTTTTATGGCGTTTTGTATTTTCTGATTTGGTAGCACATATTTTGCGATGGCGCTGTTGTTTTTATAAGTTCGGGCATAAACTGACCACAGGAAGTTCGCCTTGTAAAAATGATTAACGGTCAGCTTTAAAGTAACCGATACCACTCCAGTGCATGGATCTATCACGTTTTGTCAACAGCATGCAGCTGTTCGTTCTTCTTAACCTGATATTTGAATATTTTCTAGTATAGTCTACGAAAAGAAAAATGAATTCGCTCAAAATCTCAAATTTTTATGTGAAATTGGCGAAACCGTTATGTCTGGTGGCGGCATGCACTTCAATCAAATGCTTTCTTCTTAACCTGCAACTGTTACGTGTTCGGTCACCTTCTTGCACATGAAGGGCTCCGCTCGAATCGTCATTTCGTTTTTCGTTCCTAAAATCTTGGCAGTTCAACACCTTTTCGTTTTGCTACGTCAGGAGTTTTCATCAACATCATTGAGTTCATTCCAGAATAATTAAATTATTCACCAATGGCCATCATACATTTTATTCGTATCCTAAGTCATCTCTGCTTATGGCGTTTTGCATTTTACATTCAACTTGGTTCATTTTTGGCAGGTGTTTGCATGGTGATTTCACTTCACGACTTTACAGGAAGTCTGCTCAATATCACTTTTCATCAACAGGAACTTCATTCCTAGAATATTTTTCCGGTCTGTAACCAGAATCTCTCATTGAGCAATGACCATGTGAATTTTAACCATTTCCTACGTTCTCTGCTCAGTATGGTGTATGGAGGGAAGAACGTGTTACGATCATAACACTGTTGTTTCATGCCGAATCTGGCCATAACCTTGGCGGTCGTTTTCAGGCTAGCGATCCTTCTTTCCCAAAGCGAGACTAAAAACAGTACGTATGAGACTAGGCATAACCTGACTTCATACGAACCATGCAGGCCTGCATTTGTTAGAGCCATTAATCGTTAGATCGTGTCGATAAGTTTGTTTGAAAAGCGAAAGCTTTTAATTATTATCATGCGGTTTCGTGGCTTTCATCAAACTATTTTCACAGGTCACGCGACTGTAACCTCTAAAATAATAGATACCTGCACTTTCCAGATCTCGAAAGAGCACATTCACATTAGTCGAGTTGCCAATTTTTATCTGTCTGGCTTTAATTTTGGCAGTCATTTGTTTAAAGTAGCTTTTTTTAAGGAGATTTTACATGAACTAATTTGTATGCAATCACCACTTAAAGATACCAGCATGGGGCCTGTAACTTTGAACACGAACTGAAGCTGATTTGTGACTCAGTTTGATTCTGTGATACTTTACATCTTTAGCACTGTCAATTTTAAATGTTTTGCGAAGAACAATTCAGACACAAGCGTTGATTTTAGTTAGGCCACGGTATGATACATGGCTTATTATATTGATACACGGCTTATATATGATATTCAAATGTCCATATCGCTCGATATATAGAAGCTTCGTATTGACCCACAATTGTGCATGATGGCTTAACGCATAACAGTCCTGTCTAGAAAATACTACTAGTGTATGAGGTTTGTAGAATGCGTAACTTCTAAGATAGCTTTTTGATAACGGCACTTTTTGATAACGGTTTGAAAACCAAGATCAGAATATATAGATACGCAGGACCGTACTCAGAAAATTTTACAGGGAGGTGTAAGCTCACTTCAACCGACTGACTCACTAGCTTGTATACCGACTACATCCTATCGATCGAAGCTTGTCAAAACAGTGGCGGATCCACAATGAAGAATTGGCACGTTGTGGTGTATCTTCGCGGCGAACCCGTTTTGCATTTTCTGATTTGGTAGCACATATTTTGCGATGGCGCTGTTGTTTTTATGAGTTCGGGCATAAACTGACCACAGGAAGTTCGCCTTGTAAAAATGATTAACGGTCAGCTTTAAAGTAACCGATACCTGCACTCCAGCGCATGGATCTATCACGTTTTGTCAACAGCAAGTTCGTTCTTCTTAACCTGATATTTGAATATTTTCTAGTATAGTCTACGAAAAGAAAAATGAATTTGCTCAAAATCTCAAATTTTTATGTGAAATTGGCGAAACCGTGATGTCTGGTGGTGGCATGCACTTCAATCAAATGCTTTCTTCTTAACCTGCAACTGTTCGGTCACCTTCTTGCACATGAAGGGCTCCGCTCGAATCGTCTTTTCGTATTTCGTTCCTAAAATCTTAGCAGTTCAACACCTTTTCGCTTTGCTACAGTCGTTATCACTTTTCATCAACAGGAATTTCACCCAGAATATTTTTTCGGTCTATAATTCCAAAATCCCTCGGCTCAGTATGGTGTATCTCGGCTCAGTATGGTGTATCTCGGCTCAGTATGGTGTATCTCGGCTCAGTATGGTGTATGGAGGGAAGCAAGTGTTACGATCATGGCACTGTTGTTTTATGCCGAATCTGCCCATAATCTAGCCTCCTCCTAGGCGGTCGTTTTCAGTCTAGCTCCTTCTTTCCCAAAGCGAGACTAAAAACAGTACGTATGAGACTAGGCATAACCTGACTTCCTACGAACCATGCACGAGGTCTGCTTTTGTTAGAGCCATTGATTGTTAGATCGTGTCGATAAGTTTGTTTGAAAAGCGAAAGCTTTTAATTACTATGCCAGCAGGAGGGAACACCTGTAACAGCACATGTATGTAACAGCACGAAATCAACGGTTTAGTGGCTTTCATCAAACCGTTTTCACAGGTCACGAGACCGTAACCTCTAAAATAATAGATACCTGCACTTTCCAGATCTCGAAAGCGCACATTCACATTAGTCGAGTTGCCAATTTTTATTTAGCAGTCCTTACTTTTTTTAGGAGATTTTATATAAACTAATTTGTATTCAACCACTACTTAGGAATACCAGCATGGCGGACTGTAACTTCATGGAACACGAACTGAAGCTGATTTGTGACTCAGTTTGATTCTGTGATACTTTATATCTTTAGCAGTGTCAATTTTAAATGTTTTGAGAAGAAAAATTCAGACACAAGCGTTGATTTTAGTTAGGCCACGGTGTGATACACGGCTTTGTTGTAATGATATTCAAATATCCATATCCCCCGATATATAGAAGCTTCGTATTGGCCCACAGTTTTGCATGATGGCTTAAAGCGTAACAGTCCTGTATAGAAAATATAAGTGTATGAGGTTTGTAGAATGCGTAACTTCTAAGATAGCTTTTTGATAACGGCACATGAAAACCAAGATCAGAATATATATAGATACGGCAACAAGTGGAAAACGTGCTGGGAGAATTGCTGACAGCCTTGTGAGATATTAGTGGTTAAAACTGTCAATAACCCGAAATAAAGTTCAACCTCGTACCCAGGCTTTTCACACGCTTGTGAAAAGCCTGGGTACGAGGTTGAATAAAGTTCTGTCTTCGGATTCGTGACAATTTATGGCCGCGCGACGAAAATAATTATCGTTAAGTGACAGACGGTTGTCCAATATTTCGGATTAAAGTGCCTATAACGTCTGTGGGGATTTAACATATTTGTAATCTATGGATTATCCCGAGATAAATTATAATATATCTTGTCAGCTGAAAATGGATCATCTTCATAGACTTTTTTGCTATTAAAGTTGACGGAAATGACGTAATAGCGGGAATCTGTCTACATGAAAACCTCTTTATAACAGATGCCCGATTTGACGTCATTTCCGTCAACTTTAACAGCAAAAAAGTCTATGAAGATGAAATTTTCATCTGACAAGATATATTACAATTTATCTCGGGATAATCCATAGATTACAAATATGTTAAATCCCCACAGACGTTATAGGCACTTTAAGACTTAATTTCGGGTTATTTCAGGTTAGACTCGGGTTATGATTGTACCTTTTGATTATACCTTTTAATATATTGATTATACCCGATATATTGATCACACCTGTACTACACGTATGTGCGTCACGCACACCTGGACTTTTAGGTGTGCATTACGCACACCTCCACCGCCAACCTCCCCTCCCTGGTGACAATTAATTCACGCACCCTCCCCTTCCTGGTGACAAAAATTAATTCCCCAACCCTCCCCTCCATGGAGACAAAACCCCCCTCCCTCCACTAGTCGTCACAGAATCAACCATCATAAACTTTCACATAGTTTAATAAGAGACGGTTATGTACAATCGTATTCAAATACAGTGAAAAGGCGCGTTCTCTGAAAACCTGTTCAATTAAAAAGGCTTGGAAATGTCGTCTGGATAGAGGAACACTAGTCAAAGCACGACAAATCGTTCTTGGAAATGCGAAAATTCATTTAATTCGAACGCAAATCCAAGTACAACGATCGCAGACATATAAGCCAAATGGTCGGAAACAAAACACGGAACATCTATAATATATACAATACCTTAAAAAAAGAACAGCAGTAAAAAAAAAGAATATTTAAATAAAAGACCCTCCATTTTAGCGTTCACACGCGACGGCTCAAAGGCGATATACAGCGGCAGTTTGCTATTCATTTACGGGTTAACCTTTCATATAATCGTCATGAAATAACCGCTAACCCCAAAACAACTTAGATCCTAACCCTAACCCCCCGCCTAATGAGTTTTCTAACCCAGCACCTCGATTCCCTTGATGTTATCCAGTGATGTTTATATTGATGATGGAGTAACATGAAGGTTATCATCCCATTCACGTCATTGAGTGCACTCAATAACATCAAAATTAAAACGAAAACCCCGTTGTACATCGCCTTTAGCCACGAAAAAGTTGAAACCATTGAACATATATAGACTGGAACGATAACTGGAGCCTGGATATCGAAGCCAACCAATGGGGGCAGCCATGAACTCCATCCAAAATATTTGACAAATCATTGCGAAATTTGAGTTCCATAACCGCGCTGATACAGAAAACTATTCATTAAGTTTTTAGCTTGGTACCTGACAAACGTAGTGTTTAAATTTTGGCTTCATCCAATCATAAAACCGTGTTTATGGAGTCATCGTTCCAGTCAGCTAAATGGTTGAAACAAAATAGGAGAATAACATACACTAAAAGTGTTTATGCAGCGCAAAATTCAGTTCGAAATAAACTGTGTTGCTTAAAGTGGTACTACGATCAAATTTTTACCTATCCATATTTTTACGTATTTACAAAGTAGAGCTGCTAAGTCGAAATCGTTTCGCGATTCGACGATGGCAAGTACTATTTTTCTGACTCCATGTTCCTGACCAGCGTAAGGAAGTGACGTCAGACTCTCAACGAGAAGACTCTATATGGTTAATTCTTCAAGTAATTCTAGTGATCAAGGTCCTATTTTCAAATTCTTCGTCTGAAAGGCTGGATATTTCATCTACTTATCGAAGAAAACAAGAAAAACAAGTAACCTCGACTGAAATTTAGGCGTAGCATCGAGTGTGCTTAGAACAGTTCTGGGAATCAGCTGGAAACAGCATATGACAAATGTTGAACTGTATGGAGAGCTTCCACAGATTGGGGACAAGGTTGCATATAGGAGGATGACACCCAGAGTTACCAGCCAGTGGTCTAATAACCAAATCAAGGACATCGAAAACGGAGCTCAAAATACTTACTTCAAAATACCATTTTTTTAGTTGTTTTTTTTACATCGATGATCACTTTTGACCCTGAAATACTATTCTATGCTAAAACTAAAAACAGGGGTGAATTTTCATCGTAGTGCCACTTTAAACGATGTATAGTCATATCTCGCATTGTTCTCGAGATATTAAGATTTGTCTAAGCCTGTATAACTTTGGGATTATGTCACGAAGTTATGAAACTATCTATGTGTATATCTCACAACACTAAATGTACGAAGTTATGTTTAGGGTAATTTGATAATCCTAAAGAGATATACAGGATTTTTCATTTTTAAGGCATTTTGCAGTGACGTCAAATTGAGGATAATTTACATATGAAACAAATCACGAAGTGAGATATGGAAGAGTTGTAAACGCGAATCTTTATAATTTCTAGAATTCTTTCAAGTACTGTAGGAGAGTTGATATCGAACTGAATTTTTCACGCGATACACACCTTAAGGGTGTTTGATTTAAATACCATCTATTTTGACTGCAATTCCCCTTGAGAATGTCACTGGCCTTCGGGTCAAATAATACAGCGTGATATTCTACGAATAACTTGATGTTTTCTCGTTAGAAGTTAGCCGCTGAATAAGCGGCCTTGTACGTATCGTTCAGCTGTCATGTTTTATTTCTTGGCGAATGAAATCTTCATGGCGTTGGTCGGTGTGATCTTGAAGCCGTGCAGAGCGTCCTTCGCTGTTCCCGCTTGGATCTCACTTTCAAATTCCACGAATGCGATGTCGGATTTTCCCGGCACAAGACGGACTTCTTTGAAACCTGGAAATCTAAAAAGTTGAAACAAAGCGAAGAGAGGAAAAGCAACAAGACAACGTCATCCAAATCTTGAAAAAGAGATCGAAAACCATCACACGGAGAAATGTGAGCATAGAGTAGTAGCAATGGAACCCGATGGCAAAACAAAGGTTATGATATGTAATGGCTCGTACCGTAACATACTGTAGGTATTGCTCTAGGGTCTGCCAGTCAATATCCGTATTTACTAAAAACATTGACTAACATACAAACATTTACTACTGTAAACATCTCGACAGAAGAATTTTTGGACAAAATAATTTATGTGAAAACGAGCCAGATGCGTAACACTCGCTCATCATCTGGTCCATCAGACATAGTTTGACGCTACGTCGGCTCAAAATATTTTTGAACGTAACTTCAAAAGTTACTGAAAATGACCCTACGCTTGGAAATCTAGTTTCTTCATCAATCTAGTGTCTTCTCAATGGTTAAAGTATCTCTCTGGTCATCAAAAGGTCACAGTTTGTACAAATATGTAACCTTTACTCAGCATCTCAGATCATGTAGCTCAATGGTTAGAGCATCTCAATGATCATTAGAAGGATGTGGGTTGGATCCCATCCATTGGCACATAAGCTTGAGCGGCACATTGCACTACAATAAATATGTTCTATATGAACTAATAAGGGCTAGGGTGGAAGACTCCCCCTTCCCAATGAACACATTCCATCTACCCCAAGCCCCCCCCCCCCCCCCCCCCCCCCCCCCCCCCCCCCCCCCCCACACACACACACACACACACACAGTGACAAAGAAAGACCACCAAGGTGAAATGGTACTGGTTGAACAACATGGCCAACATCATCTGTGTCGTCTCTACCGGAAGTTGAGTCAAGAACAGGATCTTGTTAGGAAGCGCAGGAACATTGGGTTGCGTAGAGGGTATTTTATGGACCACGTCTGAGGAAAAGAAAACAAAATATGGTAAACCATGAGTACATAAACATTATATCTTACAACAGTTTTATTTCTTACTTGGAACCGTTCCAGCTTGAGGTGCAACTGTGTTGAGAACTTGGGCTGGAGCAGGCTTTTTGGCTGGAGGTTTTACTTCTAAACAGAAAAATTAGAATGACATTACTTGGATATATCTTCTCTTTAGCACATGTCCACTACCAGAAGTTATAGCCACTTAATTAACGAGACTATAGAATAAATGGTTAGAGCATCTTACAAAGATAACAGTGAATTATTTTGCTGATTGCGTAAGCCTGGTGAAATAAAGATTTTCTATCAAGCAATTACAAGGCCTATTATCCAAAGAAAACGTATACATCTTACGCTGATTTCCAAAGATGTTAGACTATGCAAACATACTAATGATACAATACTAAACACTAAGTAGAAAACTACACACAAAATATATATAAAGGGAAACTAAGTTCTATCAGTTAACAATGCCATAACGCACCAGTATCTAGATTTTGACATATATTAGAAAGCCTATTATCCAAAGGAATCTTACATCTTATGCTGATTTCCAAAGATGTTAGATTATATGAAAATACTATCATACAATACTAAACACTAAGTAGCGAGGCAACTGCCTATTAAGAAAGGATGCGAGCTAAGTTCTGTTAGTGTTAGTTAACAATGCCATAACGCACCAGTATCTAGATTTTGACATATATTAGAAAGCCTATTATCCAAAGGAATCTTACATCTTATGCTGATTTCCAAAGATGTTAGATTATATGAAAATACTATCATACAATACTAAACACTAAGTAGCGAGGCAACTGCCTATTAAGAAAGGATGCGATCATGTGAGCTAAGTTCTGTTAGTTAACAATGCCATAACGCACCAGTATTTAGATTTTGACATATATTCTGACAGAGGAGTCTAATATTACGTCAATATAACAAACGATCTGTGGCAAGATTTAGATGATATTTTGGTGATTTGGACGTTATCTTTACCCCTACGGTTATAGTTGTGTACAGTTGAATTTCTCTTTACAATACTAGATAGATATGGAGCAAACAGTCCATGTAGGCACAGTATGCTGCCAGCCTGCCACACAGGGAATTTAAGGCCCGTTTTAGACGTCAAACTTCACATGTGCCAAACTCAATGCAAATGAGTGTAATCTATTGTTTGATCTAATTTACATCGAGTTCGGCACATGTGAACTTCAACGTCTAAACCGGGCCTCGGATTGTGACGACGGACTGCAGTTGAAAAACAATTCAACCTTGCAATAGCGTAGCGTCTGGCTGCTATGAATAGCTCAAAATGCGGACAAACCAAATTTGACTCACAAATGATTGCAAATGAACTTTTGTTATGGCCCAAGAATTATGGGTAAAAGCGGACAAACATGGATATTGATCATGTATCATCTATTGTACATATATTACTCTAAAAATAATCATATCCCACAGACTCGTAGTGTCCTGAACTGTTCAAACAGTGACGTCCCATAGTTGTTTGTGTCGAGATTTATGTTATGATTTTCGACGGTTTTGTAGTGGCTCAAGCCTCGCGTGGTCTCGTTGTGTTTACAACAAAAAATACTTTATCTGCGTTGTCAACAAGGTCACAAAACGGTGTGAAGATACTCTAGGAACCAAATTTCTAAACACGTTTGCTTATTTTTTAAAGAGAACGTGAGGATTGAGTCACTACAGCACCTTAAGAAAAAAACGGTGGGTTAACTCATTGTCAAATCTACAAAACTAGTTCCATGCGACTCTATATGCACAACTATTGGATAAATATCACAAAATTATAATCTATTCAACCGCAGACGTAGTCCATTGTCGGAATCTACACTTCCTGTTTATAGAAAGTCCTATTGTCATTGATGATGGAAATCTATCCAAGCTGAAATCATCTAAAACATTTTATGTGGATTGAGCAAAACAATTGAACTTAATAGAACACATCTCCTGTACTTACTTGGTTCATCCACTTTCTTCTTCTCTCTAGGCCGTTTCTCCCTTGGTACAAAGGTTCCCTGCAGTTTAGCGATGGCATCCGACTTTCCCTTAGCATACTGTATCCTCTAATCACAAATCAGCAACACAGAATATTAAATATCTCTATCAGACGGCATAGTCGCTACTATTTCTTGGTAGTGGTGGTCACTACACAAAGTATTGGGCAGGCTAATGTTGCCATTTTGTCACAGCTCTGCAGTATGCAGAAATATTTTGGGGATCACTTTCCAGGAGAAGCCATCTGGATGAAATAACTTTTAAAAATAAAATTAACTAATAAACTAACATGAATTAACTTTTATCCTCTAACCCTAAATAATCCTAACCTGCCGCCTAGCAAGGGTTTCTTTTCCCCATCCGAAGCCCCCTCACATATACACACCTGATTACCTGAAGGCACTCTCAGTTTATAAGCCAACGTGAGAGAGAATGCTTGTGGGCTGCACATACACAGTCAAGATCATGAAAAAGTGATCCCAAAAAAACAACTTTGCCCACAGTCTTCACAAATGGGGAACGACTGACGAGTTTGGCATTTGGTATATGCAGGCATTTTATTATAACACATCTTACGTTTTTTTTTAATAATATAACACGTCTTACAAATAATCCCTCTAAATCTCAAATCATATACTAATCATTGGTCGCCAGGTGACCATAACACTAATGAAAGGAAATAATTTTCTTCAAAGAAACAGAGGGTTTTTAACTGATTAGTACTCATGCAACCACGCAAGAAAGACTGGTTGTTTGCAGGATGACGTTGTTGGCAAGTTCCCACAACCTTACAACAGTTACAAATATAATTAACTATTTAACATAAATTAACATTCTAGTTATTGAGTGAAACTTGATCACCATCTAAAGTTTCTTAGTACAAGGAGACAACATTCTAACCATGATCTCATTCCTTGTGGGGGATTTCTGCCGCTGAACAACTTAACCGTTGGGTTTCCTATTTCATGTTGAAAAAATTGATTAATTAATTTTTTTTCCAAACATTATATCCACAAACAATAGCTTCAGGGTTCGAATTAATGGTGTGCAATGTGCAATTTGCACATCATTTTGGCCCAAATAGTAAAAGTTGCACAAAAGGTGCAGAAAACATAGTCTCAGTATTGAACCCAAACAAATAGTTCTTACAAACTATAAGTTAAGTTTAACAGTCCTATTTTCCAAAGGTGGAAAAATTGTGTGTATTTCCCGCAGCCACACAAAAATTGGTATTAAAATCGTAAAGAAAAGCCATAATCGATTGACGATTGTCGTCGACGCCATTTTTTGCGCGTCTGCTATAAAGTGTCCTGGGAACGAATCACTTTCCCGCACAGGCCCGTGCAATGTTCAGGAGCTGCCCGCACAAAATGGCATCTCTGTTGCGCATTTTAGTGATTTTATAAATTTTCCAATCTCTTAAACCAACAGGGGCAATGGCAACCGAAAGTATCGCACGCCTAGCCTAGAATTCCTTTAGGCATTCAATTTCTTGCACACCATTATTTTGTTTATATTGAGAGGGCCCGCCTGGACTCATGTTTTCGGGGAAATGCACATAATTTTTACTCAACTAATTCAAACCCTGAATAGCTTTTACCAAACAACGCTAATCTTGAGGACGTTGCCTGGATCGGCAGCCATGTTTGCTATCCCAGGATGCAAATCAAGCTGCAACTCAGGCTTCTCAAAATGTCAATAAAAAGATTAGGGTCAGCATTTTACTGGCCAAAAACTACGTAGGGTTGGGAAACCAGAAACCAAGGTATTTGTTTTGCCTAAGGTACAGCTCAAAATGTTGAACTATGAAACTGTGGAACCATTACACAGTACTCACCATTGGTTTGTCATAAAAAGGAAACCCTTGCATGGAACGGAGGGCATTTGTGGCACTAGCAATGTCTGCAAACACGACAAAGGCTTGCCCACGCATTTTCAAAGTCTTCATGGCTACAATATCCAAAATGTTCCCAAACTGGGAAAAAATTGCATACAATGATTTCTTCAACTCTATAAGAAAAAGAAATATTTTTAAAACTCTAAAACCTCAGGGATCTTGCCAGAAGCAATATGTGAGTACAGTGTTTAGTTTAGTTTATTAGATTTATCACTCTTAGGTGAACGGAATAACCCAACAGGCTAAAAGCCCAATTATAGGAGTTCCGAGGGCCTACGATTTTAGGTCCTTATCCGAGAAGTACCTGTATGTGTACCTGTATGTGAGTACATTTAGTACCCATATGCGAATACATTCTGTACACCCATAATATGCGATAAAGCCCAATTATAGGAGTTCCGAGGGCCTACGATTTTAGGTCCTTATCCGAGAAGTACCTGTATGTGTACCTGTATGTGAGTACATTTAGTACCCATATGCGAGTACATTCTGTACACCCATAATATGCGAGTACAGTGTTGCTGTTTTTATTTGCATTATTAATCATAATGTAAATAAAAATGGCAACACAATAAAAGTGGCTGAAATGAGAAACATGTTTGAAAATACTACACATATTATTTTAATGAAAAATCACTGGACTTAGTGAACACTCAACTAAATTACACCATATTTGGTACATCATTTTGCCTAAACATTGCACATAATATTTAATGAATAATCATGCTCATGAAAATTAAGTTGATTGAAAATCCCACTCCAATCAACAATTTTTCATCAACTCAGTAGTGTAGGTTAATCATGTTGACGACTAATTGCAGATAAGATAAAGTCAAAGTAGTCTGTATTATAAACAAATGGAATCAGCTTTCCCTATGAAGATTTGGCTGAGCAATAAAACAGTTTGGCCACTGAGATGGGAAAGGCAATTTAATACATACAGTACACTCACATCAATCAACATTTCCATGCCCCAGTCACGGTATCTGAATCATGCAGATGTGACATAAATAAACAAAGTGCAATGTAGCAAGCAATAGGCTTTCCACTGCTGCCGTGACAAGCTTGCATGCAAAATGATGCAGGCATGCATGGGAAAATTACTTCTTTCCAGCACAGATGCATAACAAATGGCATCCACGACAATCAATGATGGTTATTTTTTACATTCCTTGCTGGAATTATTTTGCAAAATTGGTATAAGATGGTGGAGCTACTAAATGCTAAGATGGTAGAGCTACTAGTACTAGATACTAAGATGGTGGCGGGACTATGGAACAAAGTTGCATCCATACTAGGTCCAGGGCATTTGCAATCATCATTGGTACCTAGACAAAAAATTAAATGTCTTTTGGCAAAAAGGTGGTGGGGCTATTGCCCGACAAGCCCATCGGATGCACAGTCCATGTGGTGTAGCTACTAGATACGAAGATGGTGGAGCTACTAAAGTCTAAAATGCTAAGATGGCAAAAAGCAGCAAAGTTGAACTTTGTTTCTAAGCTGAAAATGAATGCAATGAAATATTACAGAGTGCTTCAGAAACATATCTAGCAAAAGAAAACAACGGGGAAGAATACACTTCAGTCATTTTCAAACGAGGTTAAATACAATTTTTTTCAGAGCTGTATAAAAGCAGTCCAGATGGTTATTTAGTGACCATACCAACTGTCTATGTAACTATGAAGTAGTTCATATAAATAGGACGGTGTGCTGAATCATGGAACATATCGTTTATTTAGCATCAGTAATAAAGAGTACATTGCAATCAAAGGTCATGCTTACCATCTTTCTTCACTTTTTCATTCAGATTGTTGATATAGATCGTTTGACTCGGCGGAACTTCCATCATTCAAAGCGTCAAGTTCTGCCGAAAATGACCACAATATGGGAAGAAAGCAAAGGTACAATCAAATATACAATAGTCCTTCTTTGCAAATTACTGAACAGCTTTGCGAAAACAGCCCAAGTCGATGTGGATTCTAATAGATTGTAAAAAGACAACGTTCTGCAAACGACAAAGCTCTTGTCTTGCTTTTCCCAGACACGTTGGGCACGGAGACTGGGGAGAGGATGAGCCTTATCATTTCTTATTACATGACTTAGTAGACGAAACAAGATGGCGAACATATTGCCAAAGCGAGTTATTAAAATAGCTTTGGTTTCAAGGCTTATTTCACTAGCAGCACAGGTACAATTGTCATATTAGAATGCATAAGCTATTCTCTTAGAGTAATCGTTAGAAAGTGATATATGTGTACTTAAAAATATAAACCCTCATTGAATTAATTACCAACCAATATGTTTCGCAAGAATTTTATCGCCTATTATAAAGCCTTTGACTTTGTTGTTCACATGTGAAAATGCGATACGTCCAATCACGTACAGGCTGTTCACATGTGAAAATATAACCAATGAAAAACAAGAGAATAATTTAAGGTGGCTCCCTATGTTTTTTTACATAACTATACATTTTATTTTAAAATGTTCAGATGATTTTTGTCAATAATGTACCGATCAATTCGAAACATCACCATAAGCCGTGTCCGGGAGTAGGGAATTTGACGTTGGAGGCCTTTGCCGGGTGGGGAATTTGAACCGGAGTCTAGAAATCGCGCGTTTTCGGATGGAATTCCTGCTCGTGGTCAATCTCGTTCCCAGAGCCCTCGCGGTCTAACTAAAGCTTTGTCACGACCACCATTTTCTTTACAATGGTGGCGCAATCAGTTGAACGATTGTTAAATGTTAGATTTTAATGGGAAAGATTCCGCTTTCGTCAAGGATCGACTGGTTTGTCAAAAATGGAATGGAATTTCTGTACTTCCAGTTTTATAATTTGGCCATGGGGTCGGGCATTTGGCCGTTTAATTTCTTGCTACAGTAGGGCATTTGAACACTTTTTCGCCCAGGGGGATGGGAATTTGAACGACCAATTTTCAAAAGTTCAAATTGGGGGTGGTGGGATGGTGAAGTTTCGAATTGATCGGTACATTAACGCCGGAAGTACCTCGGCCAGGCCATCTTGTTGGAGCTACGTTACAGTATATAGTTTTACTATCGCTTTATAAAACGTACTAACCATGGTGATTGATAATAAGTTCAGTACGTTCTGAAAACTAAATTGCTTATTTATTTATTTATAAACCAAAATCTAATAATGGTGTAATGTTGAAGGGTGAGAAAAAGAAATGAGTTCTTAGAAGAACTGTTTAAAGATTTGAGAAATAAATAAGCTTAAAATAAAAGAGCACTTTTATTATACGTTCAAGCGGTAATTGACAGCACGCGCATATGTTCCAGCTAGTTGCCGCAGTATTTCGTGTCATGCTTCTGTGATAAAGATCTCGTGGTGTTCAAACGCACTTCTGCCAATGTTGGCATTACTTGCTTCTCTGCAGTAGTAGCGAAAGGCCTTTCTTTTTGGTCCACACGAACAACACATTACATTACCTTTTCGTCCCGGCAAGGACAGCGGGCGCGATGTCAACTGATGCGCTAACTAGAGAGACGTAAATTGATGTTCCGTAAGCGTTTAAGTCGTCTTCTCGATCGTAACGTGACACATTCAAGTCTGAATGAGATTCTGAGCCCAGAAAATAAAACCGAACTACACAAGATTTCAGGAAATCGCTATGAAAAAAGCACGCGCGACCCTGGCCTTAGGAAGTGTAGAGTGCTGCTGTAGTACGAAAAAGTATCAAAAAGGTGTATTGAAATTATATGGGTGCCTGAAAAAAAACACCTATTGGCAACATGGCTTATTGGCATATTTTACCGCTATCAATTTGTAGAAAGCATTTAAAGGCGAATGTAACCATTTAAAGATAAGCAAAGTTGCCGACATTATTTTATTGGCAAACGTATTTGTGGTTTGAGCATAAAACAGCTAATCATGCAATAATTAAAAACTGCAGGAATTTTGTAAATACTTTAAGAGCTTTGCCGTAATATTTTTTCGTTTAAACCTTTAGCTTTTTCGTAAGGCTTAACTTCATGCAGTGAACACGAATAAAGAGAGCTTTGTATCACATTATCTTGACCTTTTCTTTTTTGACATTTACAATATATAACTGTTGAGTTCTTTGAGGCAAAGTTCTTCAGCACTGTTCCTCGCTATAGCCTCCGGTTTCTCTCTCAATAATTCAATGAGAATTCGATGTCTCGGCTTAAAAGTGCCACTCAACTCAAATTTTTTTTTGTCTGATTTGGAAGAACTTTAAAATGATAAAGTAACTTCTTTTGAAGATTTTCGTTTCTTCGCTTTCTTTTTGAGATATATGATATATAAGTTTGTTTGATATGAAAAATGTCCGGCATAATGTAATGAGTCATCAGAGAATGTTACCGTATATATCTTTGCGTTCATCAAATAAAAACACTAAAGTGTGAATAACACATATGCATATTTCTCCCACAATACCAAACGTCTCGATTTTAAAGGATTCGTTCGAGAATGTAAGCGACACACACATTTCTCCAATAATTCATAATGACTTATGCACCTTAAATATTTCAAATCATTGTCATTTTATAGAGTGCTTTTGACACCCTCATCACCGACTATGATTCATCTGAAGAACACTGTTCATCAGCTGGTCAAATTATTACAGGACATAATGTACAATCAAATAACTCCAAGAATTGGAATTCCTTTGCTGATCAAACAGTGCTTTCTTTGGTTGGAGGCAATTCAAAATGGGACGCTGTCTATTTTCTCGATATTGCTCGCAATGGCTATCGTTACGAACAAACCATGGCATTCTTTCCTTTGCTACCTTTGTTGGTGCGTTTTCTCGGGACAATCTTCAACCCAATGCAAGAATACTTCAGCTTGCATCCCAAGGCATTGCTGATCTTAGCGGCAACGGCTATTAATACGTCAGCGTTTGTGTTGGCAGCCTTGGGTCTGTTCTGCCTGACAAAAAGAGTTTTTCACGATCAAAAACTAGCCTACGTGACTGTGTTGTTTTTTTGCTTCAATCCAGCGAGCGTCTTTTTTTCAGCTGCATACTCGGAGAGCGTATTCGCAATGACCCAGTTCTGGGGCATGTACTACCTGGAAAACGAGGCATCCAGCGGTTACCTTTCTGCAGCTGTCTTCCTCGCTGTCGGCTCGGCAACAAGGTCGAATGGTATGGTTTCAATTGGGTTCATTGCTTACAAAATCCTAACAGACATGCTTCGCACAAGTTGTGGGAAGTTCAAAGTGGATAGACGTTGGACACTTTTGCGTACTTTACTTCTAAAGGCTTCTCAGATGCTGTTATTGGTCTCCATCGTAGCACTACCCTTCGTGGTGTTTCAGTATTACGGTTTCCTTCTGTTCTGTCGCTCTACCGTAACCCGGCCTCCGTGGTGCGAACACTCTTTAGTACCACTTCCATACAGCTACTTGCAGAAACAGTATTGGAATGTGGGATTCTTAAAATATTATGAGCTCAAACAGTTGCCGAATTTCTTCCTGGCCATGCCTGTCATTCTCATTGGAGTTTTGGGTATTTTTGATTGGCTGAAAAATCAAACCTGGAATGACACGTGGAATGAGATTGTGTCGCCGACGAGGCGTTTTACTGGACAATATTCCAGCAATGTTTTTGTTTATGTTGTCCATTTGAGTTTTTTGTTGGCATTCGGAATGACATCAATGCATGTACAGGTAATCATCGTGATAATAAAAAATAATAAAACCTTGCTTTAGCGCAGTTATCACTAGACCTTGCATTAGCGCAGTTATCACTAGACCTTGCTTTATCGCAGTTATCACAAGACAGTTGATTTAGCACAGTTATCATACATTTTAGCGCAGTTATTATACATTGCTTTGCGTTAATATACACAATGACATGTTGTAGTGAATGTGGGAGAGCTCGGAGTAGACAGACGATACATGGACGATCGTGAAGCTCATATCCTCAGAAAAATGATTCTGAGTCCCGTACAGCAATCGAACCTGTAACCTTCTGATTGCCGGTGAGACGCTCTAACCATTGAGCTAACTTGACTCAGATGGAGAGCGAAAGTTACAACGATTGTGTATATTAACGCATCCAAGCATTACCGATATATACCAGTACATCATTGTAACCTTCGCTCTCCATCTGAGTCTCGTTAGCTCAATGGAATTCGAGCGTTTCACCGGCAATCAGAAGGTTACTGGTTCGATTCCTGTACGGGACTCAGAATAATTTTTCTGAGGATATGAGCTTGACGATCGTCCAGTACCTTGCTTTAGCGCAGTTATTTATAGTTTTGATGGCGCTATCGACGATGTGTATACTGATATCTCCTCTCCTTATTCTTCAGGTTGTAACGCGTTTTGTGGCATCATCTTCCCCCATGATCTACTGGTTTGCAGCTAGCTGGACAATGCCTCAGAAACGCGACAAAAATGATGTTACAATGTACTCAAATCTAAAATCTAACTTGGTTTATATTTACTTTCTAGTTTATTTCTGGTTAGGATTTGTGCTTCATTGCAACTTTTACCCATGGACATAAATATATAATTCTGGGAGATATCTCATTATTATTATCCGCCTCCCCGTTACGTGATATCATGTTATTTCTACCTCGTAACCCAGGGCATTTTGCCTCCACGGCGGAAGGTCGGCGTAAATGGCCCTGGGATCGGCTGGTCCATTCTATAATCCGATTGGCTTGTCATAAAACCCAATTAATTGAGCCGAGTATAATTTATTCATCTAAATCTGAATGCTGTCTTCAAATGTTACAGCAAATTAGAAGTGATAGCTTTCGCTAAATTGGATATTATATGCTTCTTCATACCTTTTGTAAGAGATGACCATGGATGTATGGTGGATTATTAAGCTTGTTAGCTGCTTTTATGCCTATACGAATGCTGACATGAACAACTCTGAAGAGCAATGAACATTTCTCAATTATTCAGGTAGACAAAGGAAATTGAACAAAGACCACAAAAAATATCATATCTAAACACCCAGAAATTCTGGGTGTCATGTGACCAGCCGATCCCAGGGCCATTTTCGCCGACCTTCTGCCGTGGAGGCAAAATGCCCTGGGTACGAGGTTGATGTTAGGAATAGCGCACAATGTAAAACCCCCGCCCGGCCAACCCCAGTCCAATCCCTCGGATTAGGCATTTCAGCTACATGTCTAATACCCCACCCTACGTTGCATGCTACCACGGAAAATTTCGGTAAATACGTACCTAAAATGAACAGGTTTTGTGATTGGCTATATTGAACAAAAGTGATAGGGTTAGGACATTGGTTTCTTTGTGGTTGATTCTATTGTTTTATTGTTTGAATCAACCAATCATAAAACTTGATAGTATAGGTAGGTGGCGACTTGAAAATTTTGAAATCTAGAGTCTCTTAAATGCCATTTCCTGCGTTCTGGGGGAAGATTTTGCAGAATTAACATGACCTTTTTTGTATCAAAATTTACAATTTGTTTAGAAATTAATGTAACAATTTAACAATCAATGTAACAATTGACGACAACTAAAATACGAATGTTTTCTCTCAAATTTTAATTACATATCGTAAAATGTATATATTTTGACGCGTAATATTAGCGTACTATTATTATAAATCCAAGCCTTTTATGTACTTTTAGTGGGAAATAAAAAGCGTCAATTCTCAAATTAAAACATATTAAACATTTTTGTCCATTATTTTCAAGTACACACTTTTCCAATTACAAGGGCACGTTTTTCTTTTACAAGGACACAAAGTGTGTCAAAAAACACGCTATTTTAATCCCTGCCTTGCAGAAAATTTGATTAGGAAGTAGGAACTTTGACGTTTCTGGCCGATCAACTCGATTTTTCTCACTAAACTTATGCTATCCCGGCTACTCTAGAGAACCCGAAGGCGGTCGTTCTTGTTAGCTCATAAAAACTTTGGAACTCTTTGCCAGTCTTTATTAAGAAAAGCCCTAGCATTAGATGCCTTAAAAATTCATTCGTAAAATTTCTTAAATCCTAATATGTAAATATAGACACTTTGTAATTTCTTAAAGTGCCCATAACCTCAACATGTTTTATTGTCTTGTTTGGAAGAACTTTTAAAATGATAAAGTAACTTCTTTTGAAGATTTTCGTTTCTTTGCTTTCTTTTTGAGATATATCAGTTTGTTTGATATGCAAATGTCTGGAATTTCGTCACACATGCATATTAATGACTTGTTGGAGAAATGTGTGTCTCTTTCATTCTCAAACGAAATCCTTTAAAATCAAGAAGTTTGGTGTTGTGGGAGAAACACGCACACACGTGTTATTCACACTTTAGTGTTTTTATTTCATGAACGCAAAGATATATAACATTCTCTGATAACTCATTATGCATGTGTGACGAAATTCCAGATATTTGCATATCAAACAAACTGATATATCTCACAAAGAAAGCGAAGAAGTGAAAATCTTCAAAAGAAGTTACTTTATCATTTTAAAAGTTCTTCCAAATAAGACAATAAAACATTTTGAGGTAAGGGGCACTTTAACCTTTTAACCTTCACGCATATTTGACGCTACTCTGGCTTTAAAAAGGTTTCTTGAACGTAACTTTAAAAGTTACCGTCCACGAGCCAACGTGTCCACACTCCAATCTAGTGTCTTCATCAGGGGTTAAGACACTAGATTGGAGACTTGGAGTGTCGAAACGTTGGGTCACGGACAGTAACTTTTAAAGTTACGTTCACAAAATTTTTTAAGCCAGAGTGTTGCGTTGGGAAATTATTTGTTGACTTTTCACATATAGTCACATCGTTGAACGTCTTTACAGTACATTGGTATATTCTATGATAGTTGTAGTTCTATTATTTAGTCGATTATTTCATATTTATTGTACACGTTCTACTTTTATATAAGAGGCTAGCTAGTCCACAAGTTTATCAGCCTATGGCTGTAATGTGTTTTTAACCCTCGTTAAAATAAAGTTATTATTATTATTATTATTATCTTGCTCGGATAAATAGGGCAACCTTAGGGAGCATTCGTAATTTACTTAGTAGTGGGGGGAGGACCCGTCGCTAGGCCTCCCTTGATGGGGGGGGGGGGGGTGCAAGGTGTAATTTTGCCAAGTGATTAGGAGATTCGACAAATTGCAGAATAATGTTTGTAATATCTATATCTATATATATATATATATATAGACTCAAATTTGCCGACTCGATGAATGGGGGGGGGGGGGGGGGGGGGGGGGAGATGGTGATTTAAAAAAATGTCCCTACATTTTTGTTAGTCCCCCTAATATTCTCAGGGAATTTATTCTGCCCCCCTTAATGTGATACCATCCATGCAAAGGTAATATTTTGTGACTCCCCTTCCTCTAAAGTGTACAGTGATAAGTGTACAGTTATATATTTTGCATCTGAGTATTTCACATGTCAGTATTTCCATCATTTATAACTAAACTTTATTTTCACAAACAGAAAACCTTCACAACAAATTAAAAGTACCATTAATGATAATTGCATGGTTTCCAATATAAATAATCTTCCCATACTTTATACAAAAATGACTGTACTGAATTTTATTGTTGTTTTATCAAAGGTAATTTTATGTGCATATCTTGCCATGTCTTTTCATGTTTAAAGGCATTGCAAGATAATATATATTATTCATCTCTCAATTTTTCAAGGTGGCCAGAAATGAACAAAACAACAATGTACAATTTCAAAATGTCTTCATGTTCACCTTGAGTGAAGTGTATGACTATTTTTAATAATGGGTCAAAAATGCATAGCCAGTTAAAACGATATTTTTACATCAGGTGGCTTGATGATTGTAGTCGACAGAATGTCTGAAACTTTTTTGATGACCCCCCCCCCGGCCCGTGCACACATTTTTGGGTGATTTTCGAAAGCCCCCCCCTAAAACTATTGTTGAAAAATTCGCTAAATTGTAGAATACCTGGCCACTTTCGCTATTTGTATCTGTTGACAGTTAGTAAAAGGGTCAAATTACAGAAAGTTCATCATATACATTTGCTTCGTTCTATTTTAAAACCCCATTTATCCTACTATCAACAAGTACACACAATATAAACCTTCGACATTATATTTAAAGAGATTTTAGAGCAACTTGGTTTGTATTTCTGCCTTTAAATGCAGTTTCAAAAGTGGACAGGTATTCTATAATTGCTCCGAAAAATTATGACCCCCCTCAAAATTGCCATAGCCCCCCTCTAGGTAAATTATGAACGCTCCCTTATCCTGCGTGATCGACTCAAACTCAAATCATACCTTGAAATAAAAAGCAAACCAATTGAACTAAATTTACAATTTTGACTATTATTATTAACGCATTGTGTGGTCCTGTTACCATTCTTACTGTACACCATTGCTAGTGCTACCTCAGCATCAAAAAACAAAAACTAGTGTTATTATAGTACAATCATGCTGGATGGATTATGACACCTGAATGGATTTTTATGAAAAAATGCCAGATACAAATCATCCGAACGTCTCTTGCGATGCATACACCATGTACAGGAAACCGTCTTCGTGTTTCTCATCGCGATACAATTCGCCAACAGTTAAACTGTTGCTGACCATGTTGCGTTCGTTGACCATGAGATAGAAGGCTTGTGTGGGGCTGAGCTGAAGTCGCTTTCTATAAGGGAAAAGATTGGGAGTAAAGATATCAGGTCAATAGCTGGGGTGGGACTAGGGTACAGTAGGTCCCAATAATTTAGAGAATGCATTTATAACATCAGACTTGACAGTTGAAATATAGCATCCTTTATGGCTTACCAGAAGCTGAATTCGAGTGAGTTACAGCGAATTCAGAATACAGATGTCAGACTTACATATTGCGAGGATTAAAACTGGCCCTGTGCTTACCGTAGTGTTATCTTCACAGTGGTTGCCAGTAAGATCAAGGATTATTTTTTATACAGTACTATTGAGTATTGATTACTGTACTTTCAAAGCTTTACATGGCCAGGCACCTATTTATATCAGTAATTTCCTGATTCGATAATAGACCTTACCCATTATGACGTACAAATCTATTAGTGATAGCTACTACTACCATAATTCCTTGTGAGATTTCCTTTCTCATGTTAATGTTAAACTCCCTCTGGGAGACGGAAAACAATTGCCCAACTTAACATCACAAAATATATACCGAAAAGGATTCTGGTAGTAGTAGTCACTAATAGATTCGTACGTCATAATGGGTAAGGTCTATTGTAACCCTACTTGCACTTTAAGATCATCTAACCGAAATGTCCCATTTATACATTTATACATAAATACATGTGTACATATTTGTACATAATTGTCCATTTATACATATTGTACCAAAAACTAGTACCGTTGGAGACAGAATTGTCCTGAGTTGCCACTGCAAAGCTCTGGAATTAATTAATTTCCATACTTCTAAAAATATTGTATAATATTCTATATGTATTCTTAATGCGAATGCTGCAATCTGATTGGTTACACTACTTGCTATGTAATTGATGGCCCTAACGAAAAAGATGGCCACTCAGCACTGGTACATTTAACCATAATTCCTTGCGTGCAGTAAACATTGAATCTCGTAGAAATAACAGAAGGTAGAGTTTCAAAAAGATTAAGTTTGGTAAAAAGGAATCTTTTACGTATTTAATTAATGTCTACAAGGTATATACTGTAAACAATGTTTAGCTGTTATTACAGTTTAGGTCACAAAGCACTCTGAAAAATGTACAGCCACCATCTTTTTTTGTACTGTCTAGAGTTGGGCAGTATGGGAATTTCAATACCGGTATTCGATATTCGAAAAATATCGTGGTATACCAGTGTAGTGTTACAATGTTTGAGCGAATATGTGATCAGCTACAGTAAGTACAGTTGACACCCAATAACCCAAACATTCAAGGAAAAATGGAAAAAAGTTCGACTGCCATACTGGTATCAACTAAATATCATGAATAACTAAAAATACTGGTATACCGCCCAACTTTAGTACCATCTATTGTTAATACATTATCGAGTGGCAGCGAGTGACACGCACTTGGCCGAGCAATATAGCTACGATAATAAAAGTAAAACTAAAACTAAACAGTTGATAAAGGGTTTAGTGGCTATACACTGTACATGGAAGGAATAAAAGTATGCTTAAAAAAGCTATAATAATTTTGTAATTATTATAGTTTTATTGGTTATAGTAAATGAAAAAAGCAGTTTAATTGTAAGAATATTGAGATTTTACATATAATAATAATTATAATAATATTACTATTACTATTACTATTACTAAGTACTATTACTATTACTATTACTATTACTAAAGTACTGTAAATGGTTTGAACCTTACATGTGTGAAGTTGATCGTCCAGGTTGTTGTAGTCTTGAGAAAGACTATTGTTGGTGACTGATGTTTCGACAGCCTCAGCGGCAGTCAGGCGAAATATGCAAAGGGTAAAAATTAACACTTTTGGGAAGTGACAATTAAAAGTTCATGCAATCTCCTGATCTCAGTAGTGTGCATATACAGCACTTCTGATAGCCTCATCATCTCTTGGAGAATTAGCTGACAGTAAACTCATAGGCAGCTTAATATTCTCCTGCTTTTCATTGGTTATATGTTCATAAAACTCTTGTGATGCATGTAATAAATAATATTATTATTATGATACTTATTTTGTTTCTTTACCTTATAATCCCAGCTAAACTGCTCATTGACAGATCAGATGGAACTAAGTATTTGATCTTGTCCAGTATTGGTAAACTCTTCTCTGATGCATACTTTTCGACAATCACCTAACATAAATAATTCAATAAAAGGACGTATAATGTTTTGAGTTGACTAGTTTTCACTCTGGACGAAGGGTTTTTATACTCAAAATGTTAGCTTAGACCTTCTACACCAACATATGGGGTGGTAATGTGACATTACATATACGGGCATGTTACATATACGGGCGTGTTACATATACGGGCTAGGGGATACAACATGAGATTAGACGTGTTCCCGTTCATCCCTCGTTTTCCCTATATAATGAAGGCAAGAATATTTCCAAATAGCATAATAAGTATATATACCTTCGTGTTTCAGGGAGTGAATATAGTATTTTAGCATGAAACTCGATCCGCGATGTCGGCTTGAGAACTAAGCTAGCTAGCTAGTGCTTCAAAAGACACTATTTAAAAATAAAGACTATATATCATCGATCGATATATTCGATGATAATTCATAGTTTTTCGGCGCATTATTTATTAGTTTAACGACATTGTCTGGTCAAAAGGATCTCATATAACCCAGGGATTCAGAGAGGACATAAACTGAAGAGAGAGCAAGAAAGATTATTAAGATTTATTTAAAATTGAAACATGAAATACACACATATGCTCAAAATGCTTTACACTTTTGGACTTTAACCAGTGGCCGGTTTTTAACTCATCTTTTTTTGCACCGCCCTTAAAATCCCTGTTGGAAAGTTTCTCTAGCTTGTTAGTGCAGTTTATTTTTGAAACTTCGCATAAGTGTGTTTATTTCTATCTTTAAAATAGCTTATTTCTAGTTTTAAATCTATCCATTTTTAAATCGAGCCTGTATATGTAACATGCCCGTATATGTAACGTCACGTTACCACCCTGTTTCAAGTAAAGGGTGGTAATGTGATGTTACATATATGAGCATGTTACATATACGGGCATGTTACATATACGGGCATGTTACATATACGGGCATGTTACATATACGGGCATGTTTCATATACGGGCATGTTACATATACGGGTATGTTACATATACGGGCATGTTACATATACGGGCATGTATATATACTCAAACAAAGAGCCTGTATATGTAACCTCACGTTACCACCCTGTTTCGCGCGCCGAGCCCGTATATGTAACATGCCCGTATATGTAACGTCACGTTACCACCCCCGCTCCACCAACCTGACACTTTAATTATATCAAAAATAACTCAAGTATCTCAAGTATTGTCAATTTCATACTGTTATGATTTATGAACATGCCATAAAATATTCTATCTGCAGGATACTGTATAGTATATGTACTGTATGTGTATATAAATATACATGTATACACTGTATACATATCCCATCAGGATTGTTAAATTTAACAAAACGAGATGAGGTAAATATCAGTATGACGTTTCGAAACGAAAAGCTTCCGTGGTTTTAAAGCGATTTCAATAATTTTCAACTTGTTTTGTAACTATTGTAACAGGACAACGGCTTCAATAGATTGTACACAACATTGAAAGAGCTGTCCTTACTTGCCACTTCTATATTAATATTTAGCTAATATAGTTTCCAATATAGTCATAAATCTGACGACACAGCAACCACTATTGTATAATGCATTCATTCATTCAGGCATATACGTATGCATGTACATGTAGATAAACGCTAAATTTTTTAGACGTGACAGTGAATTGTCAGACCTTACCGGAATTTTATCGGGATACTGTTTTGTTATCCCTTCTGAGTCTCGTTTCCTGGCAGCTATAAAGGAAAAGAGTGAAAAAGTCGGACAGTTGAGAGGACATACTTGAATATATCTCGTATTTAGCATATCGAAAATCGAGAATATCTTTTATAAATGGCCCATCAAATTGACGTCAGACAATACTCACCGAAGCCTTTCCTTTCTTTGAATGTTTTATAACTTTGGTTCATCTTTAAACCGATCACAATTGAGGAAACAAACGACTTTTCACGTTACGTCAATGGCTGTGTACCAAATGTTTCGGTGGTTTATCGGAACAACAACAAAGCCGGCGCGCGGCTGCTCGGCTTTCTTTTCTCGCAATATAATGAAAACGACGTTTTCCGAATCGAAAACGAATGTTAATTACGTTTCGCAAACATTCGCGAATTCACTAGTTCCCATCTATCAAACTGACGTGATCATTACTCATTTTATGGTTAGTTTTATAGTTAGGATTATTTTTTGGTTATGGTAAGTTTTTGGAATTGCGCTACTTTGTGCAGTAAGATAGAGTTGGTTGCTATGGCAACAACATGCAGAACATTTTATTTCCTTTGCCTGGTTTGACAAAATAATTATAACAATATAAACGTCAGTTTTGTCGACCTCTCATCGTGGAGACAAAATGCCCTGCGTACAGGACCCAGATACGAAGTTACTTTAGTTCAAGTATAGTGCTGAACGGCTTTCAAGTACAGGCATATCGGTTCAACTCAGTGGTTCACTACAAATAATTTCACTAATTATTCTTAGTGTGACTGGGTTGCTGTGCATAATCACTTCTCTTGCTGATGAGACAAATGTCCAGTGTAGTTGAGAAAGAAAGGGATGTTAGAAACTTTCGTTCATGGTATTATGATAATTTGGGACTCAGAGGAGTTGACGTACAACGCAAAGCCTTGGACTTACTGTTAAAAGATGATGAAATTGGTATGATTAAGATAGTATAAACCAGAATATACCAGATAAATATTATAAAATAATGACATAAAATTTGTAATAATTAACCCTACAAATTCTCCTTAATCTATATTTGTTAGCCTCCAAACATTTCCTGTAGTACTAGTTGTGTTCTGGGCACTATGGATGGGATAAGAAACTCTAGGGGTGGGGTGGGGGGGGGGGGGGGGGGGGGGTGGTAGTAGAAATGGCAAGCGAGGGGATTATTGCGGATTCATATTTCTAGTTGTCAGGTAATGTGCCTACGCATGCAGAATATTATGGTTGCAAGCTTTAATTTCACCCTAAACTGAGGAATCGGTATATATACAGTACAGCCATGAGCCATTTAATTGCCAGTAATTGTGCTGTACATTGTCATATTCCTAAAATCATTGATAACCATGAGTCAAATTTTTGTAGATATAGAGAAGCTTTCAACCTTTTGTCTTCAGTTTGGCTTGCCAGCCTTCAGAAGGCCAATGGTATGGAAGTTACTGCTTGGTAAGTGTTACTTCTAGAATTGATAATTACAATGTTGCTTTATGCAGGTATTCCAAAGTACTTGATATAGAGGCTACAGTAGTACTTGTAGTAACGGTGCTATAAGACTAGTCAACTTGTCCCAAAACTCAAATGGCAGAACAAACTGCATTTCCTACCCTTATGGAATTGCATTGGCTTCCAGTGGAACAACGCATAATTTTTAATGTAATAAATCTATCTTTTATTTATATAATATAAACGCAAGATTTTATTATATGCTTTTAAGGCAGTTAATGGTCTGTGCTGAAAAATCTTTCCTTAGACCTACTACTTACCAGCTGAAAACGTCAACTATATGGAATGTGCTACCTCTGCATGGAGCTTTAAGGGCCTGTACTTATATTATTACTTTTAAATATGTTGACTATATATAGTGTAAAATGTTGACTATATTATAATTTATGCATTGTACAAATGTTGACTATATAATGCACCAGTCAATATAAACCCCCGCACCCCCCCCCCCGGCCGGGACATAGCCGGGCATTAGCGGGAATTTTCTGTGATTGGACAAGAAAAACGGCCGCGTGTACCGGGGTATTTTACAACTTTTGCACTGCATACAAAAATTACCGGGGGACATGACCGGGGCATTTTACCCTAGTGGAGAATAAATTGGTATGGAAATTCCCGGTTGGCAATGCATCATTGGGCTTTAGATTGGAACATAAGAAAAAAGCTGTCCTCAAAAACAGCCCCTAATGTGCTGTGAAACCTCGCTATTGCCAGGCCTCTGGTGCAGTATGAACAAATTGTGTTAACAGTTCTCATTAAATTTTTGTTTTGAATGTTGTGTTGGCTTTAAAATGGTGGGGCATTTGACCACGGCTTTTTCTGCTATTAGAATAAAAATACTGCCCTGGGATGCGGGGCATTATACGGCATTTGACCTAATGTCCCGGCCGGGGGGGGTGCGGGGGTTTATATTGACTGGTGCATAAATGTTGACAAAATATAGTATACATGTTGACTATTATTATATTGTACAATTCATCAGATACTCCACCAGGACAGCCATCCCTCATGTTGTAAGCCACAGATTACTGGACTTGTTATTAAGCGACCCCAAAACAACATAGATGCTATCCCTAACCGGGTACAATCCAATAATTTACTGCTTACAATGCCTAATAACAACAAGTCCAGTAATTTGTGGCTTACAACCGTACAACGTGAGGGATGGTTGGGTTATCATTATGTAAGTCTAAACATCGTCAACGATCCTTTATAGTTCCAGTTATCATACTAAATTTATAGTTATACGACAATTTGGCAAGAAATATTCTCCTCCTGGAGTATCTGATTTTGTTTTCAAGAACCTTTTATGCGAAACCGAGCTCAACTGTTGTTTTTGTCGTTAAACGAACGTGAGTTGAAGACACAAACAACAAGTGGATTACAAAACCGTACAAAGCACTTTCCATGTTATTTTCTGTCTGTTGACCATTTTTAAATGCTGAAGGACAACTGACAGGACAATGGTTTAATAATAGTGTAATTATAAAACAGTTCATGGTACATGTAACATAAAAACATCTAAAAAGAATATTCACTGGGTTAACTTTACCTTTTATAATTCGCCTAAAAGGATCAATGTAGAAGTACACTACAGTAAGAGAGATAAATCGATACGTATTTCCCTCCATTTTCTTTTCTTTATAAATAGTGGCACTTGGAAAGGTTTTCCCGCGCTTTTTAACTAGCGTTTCCTGATTGGCTCATAAGTTATTCTCTTATTTTTCATTGGTTATATTTTCACATGTGAACAGCCTGTACGTAGCTTATTGGTTTTTAAACATTCGAAATCTTTACCCGAATACATCAAGTTACGGCGAATTGATCTGTGTTTTAAGAACTCTGTAGCTACTGCAAGCATATGTATTAAATGAAAATCACCTTGTTTATCCTTGTGCCTATGCACTAAACTGCATATTCTCACTTGTCCTTTGTCTTCAGGAGTTCTGTCGAGGCATCAACAGATTCACGAGTTCGTCATGAAACAGCAAGCAGAACAGGTTGAGGATCTGTTGCGTACTTTGAAGACAATAAGAAAATTGAGCGTAAAAAATGACAGTATTCCGTCTCAGATTATCAAAATGTACATGCTTAATGAAGGCGAAATGGGCTTTGTGCAGCCATCAAAGGTAAAGTGCGTGCATAGAAATCCTCCGCAGTTTTATATTTCTGTGTAGAAGACGCCAAAAATTAGAGTTAGATCACCGAGAACGGAGGCTCTTAGCCAGATTTAGTAGTAGTGAACACACGGAACGACTCGTCCCAGGTTTAAATACCGTATTTGGACCAATGATTAAAGCGTCTGGTTTAGTAGCATTCAGAAGGTTATGGGTTCGAGTCCTGTCTGGAGCTCAGAGTTTTTCTTAGTATTGACAACGCATGGTTCTTCGTTAGAACATTTTCTCCCTGCTGCAACCCCACCAAATAAAATCTGACGATGACAGTTACTACTGTAGATTACGAGAACAAATTACCGGTCATACAATTGTAGCAAACAAATCGACAATTTATATATATATATATAGATAAATAAATATATATATATATATATACATATTTAATCGGAGCAGGACCAACTGCTTATAAGGAAGTACAATGTCGTTTTGGGTGATCCGTTTGAATCGAACAATATTTTGGCAGAAACGCTAGCCGCCATTGGCGAGCCGTGATCTGACGAACTACATCAAGAGGTTTTTACGAAGGGTATACACGTTTGCCTAATATAATAGGTACGATTCCAAATCTTTTTCACATTAACGGTCAGTAGAAAAGGCGAGGGAGGGGATTATTTTGGATTCGTAATTCTAGTTTGTACCCATAATTAAAAGAAGAAATATACACATTTAGAATATTTAGTACAATTTAGGTACTGATTACCCTGTAATAACCATAGGGGCAAGAAATATTAGGCAGTGGCGAACACTCGTATACTAACTTTTTTATTTATACTGGATAACCCTATCAGTCATAAAATGTTCTCCCTAGAGGTCCAGTAAGGGCCACCTCGGAGAAAACCTGCGGTGTTTGGTGAGTCAAACTGGAAGCACTCATCTCACTTGTGGCCAAGGCGAAATCGTTTATCTGATAATTGAGCATGACTGAGCAGGAATCGAACCCGGGTTGCAGAGGTGAAAGACACGTGTGCGACCCACTGTGCCACCAACACCCGTGCATAGTATACAACTATTATCCAAACAAAAGCACACGGATACAAACAAAAGCACACAGATACAAACAAAAGCACACAGATACAAACAAAAGCACATACTAGATACAAACAAAAGCACACAGATACAAACAAAAGCACACATACACACGTATATAGTATATAAACAAAAGCACACAGAGACATAGAAAACAAATCGAGTCGATTTTTCACGGATCTCAGGTGCTAAACTCGCACGTGTGAGTAATAATGGCGGAATGTTTGTTGCTCATGAACTGATCTTTTCTCTTTTCAAGGATTTAGAAAAAAAGTTGAAAGCGCTGATGTCAATTGCCAAGCTAATGTGTGAGATTTTTGAAGATCTTGCTGACTGCTTCTGGGTGACGACACGATTTTTTAAGCTTCAAGAAACGTATGCTGTGCAGTTGAAAACTCTGGTACGAAGTTGTTTAGCGTTGTGTGGTGATGTTATTACGGATCTTAAAATGTATATAAACCCTTCACAGTTTTTATCTTTCTTTATAGAGGACGCCAAAATAGTTCCATTCGTTTCGAATATAGCGAATTTTTATTTTTACACATGAACAAACAGCCCTATTTTTAAATCCCCCGATAAAGATTTTCGAAGGGAAATAAACGAAAAAAACAAAAAAAGAAAAGAAAAGAAAAAGAAAGTGGACGGAATAGGTGGAAGGAAAGGGTGAAAGAAAAGGAAATGAAAAGAAAGGAAATAAAAAGAAGGGAAATGAAAAGAAAGGAAATGAAAAGAAAGGAAATAAAAGAAAGGAAACGAAAAGAAAGGAAATGAAAATAAAGGAAATGAAATGAAAAGAAGTGAAGAGAAAGGAAATGAAAAGAAAATTAAAAGAAAGCAAATGAAAAGAAAGGAAATGAAAGGAAAGGAAAGAAAAAGAAAGGAAATGAAAAGAATAGAAATGAACAGAAAGGAAATGAAAAGAAAGTAAATGAAAAGAAAGGAAATGAAAAGAAAAGAAAGAAAATTAAAATAAAGCAAATGAAAAGAAAGGAAATGAAAGGAAACGAAACAAAAAGAAAGGAAAGAAAAATAAAGGAAATGAAAAGAATGGAAATAAACAGAAAGGAAATGAAAAGAAAAGAAAGGAAAAGAAAAGAAAGGAAAAGAAAAGAAAGGAAATGAAAAGAAAGGAAAGGAAATAAAGAGTAAGGAAATGAAAAGAAAGGAAATAAAGAGAAAGGAAATGAAAAGATAGGAAAAGAAAGGAAATGAAGAGTAAGGAAAGGAAATAAAAAGAAAGGAAAAGAAAGGAAATGAAATGAAAAGAAAGGAAATGAAAAGAAAGGAAAAGAAAAGAAAGGAAATGAAAAGAAAGGAAATGAAAAGAAAGGAAATGAAAAGAAAGGAAATGAAAAGAAAGGAAATCAAGAGTAAGGAAATGAAAAGAAAGGAAATAAAGAGAAAGGAAAAGAAAAGAAAGGAAAAGTAGGGAATGAAAAGAAAGGAAAAGAAAAGAAAGGAAAAGTAGGGAATGAAAAGAAAGGAAATAAAGAGAAAGGAAATGAAAGGATAGGAAAAGAAAGGAAATGAAGAGAAAGGAAAAGAAAAGAAAGGAAAAGTAGGGAATGAAAAGAAAGGAAATAAAGAGAAAGGAAATGAAAGGATAGGAAAAGAAAGGAAATGAAGAGAAAGGAAAAGAAAAGAAAGGAAAAGTAGGGAATGAAAAGAAAGGAAATAAAGAGAAAGGAAATGAAAGGATAGGAAAAGAAAGGAAATGAAGAGAAAGGAAAAGAAAAGAAAGGAAAAGTAGGGAATGAAAAGAAAGGAAATGAAGAGTAAGGAAATGAAAAGAAAGGAAATGAAAAGAAAGGAAAGGAAAAGAAATGAAAAGAAAGGAAATGAAAAGAGAGGAAATGAAGAGTGAGGAAATGAAAAGAAAGGAAAACGAATGGAAATAAAAAGAAATTAAATAAAAGGAAATGAAAGGGTGGAAGGAAAGGGGGATGGATGGGAGGGAACAGACAGAGGAAAGGAAGAAATATTTTGTTTGATAATGTAGGATAGCTATACTTTCTCTACAAGTAAGTGTTTTTTATCTTTTAGCCAGAACTTGTTGAACAAAAGCTGTCAATTGAAGATAACGAACTTTGGAAGCACCTCGCTAACCTGGGTGTCCTACAGCAACTGCCGTGTCAAAGATGGTTTGAAAATTTCTTCGCTGAAGACCTTAATGATGCATCCTTAGAGAGGTAGGGGAATTGCAGTTAAAAAATAATATAAATATTATGTTTAGAAATATTGTTTAGAAATGTTAATAATTTATACGGTATATCTGCTCTCGTACTCGAGAAATAACGTTTTCATTCTCATATTTCATGGTTCTGGACATCGCCATTTTAGAGTTTGCTCGAAGGCTCAAAGTTGATGTACTGCGGTGGTTTTCTTTTCAATTGACGTCATTGAGTGTTTGTCTTCTGTTTTTTTTGCACTCAAACTTTTTTTAAATCACCGATTCTCTGATTTCAAGGAGTACATCATTCCAATACTTTTAAACTCTATACTGTAACTGATGCTCGTTCGTAACATTTGTTTTTGGCTTATGAAGAGTAAATTGTCTTTCAAGATATGTCAGTAAAACATTTCACAAAGGAAGCGGGTGTTTTACTAGAGATAAAATGAAGTTCTGTGGTCTAAAATCGAAATTATTCCGAATGTACTCTCGTGTTTCTATGTCCCGCACAGGATCGAATCCGTACGGAGAAATATTTCCAGAGGTCACAAAAAAAAACGGACCGAGCCAGCAGGCCAAGCGACGTTTTTGAGATCAATGAAAATACAGCTAAATCAATTAAGTTGTCCTCTGATAAAGCTAAAGGTAAAGCCAAGCGCGAAAAGTATGATGGGAAGTACTCTATGTAAATAGCGAAGCAAACAATATACCATATTTTTATACTTCCAAAATCAGACAAACAAACCCCGCAGTTGACTCTTTAGGGATTATTAATGAGAAATATGAATACATTGATGTCACATGTTATTATTATGTTCGCTACGCTATTGCAAACAAGAACAGGGAAAATGTATGTTATACCTTTGGGAATCTCCTCATTACTTAATCCTGTAATAATTAAACAGTCTGCTGGTAATTATCAAAGTACGCAAGTATTACAGTAAACACCCGCTATGAAGAACCTACATTTTTCCAAACCAGCCTGGGATAGGTTCTTATATATTTGATATCTAACAAAAAATCAGGGTGTTAGGTTCTTATAAATTAGTTTGTAATTATTTCACCATGCAAATGCAAAAAACTGGAGAAAGACAACACAATAAACCATAAAGCCACAATTCAGTAACTGATAAACACTTATGTCAATGAGATGGATGAAATTAACTAGGCAGTACTTTCAGTTTTCTTTGTAGATGATAAGAGTATAATACTAGTATATAACAATATTAAGGTACATCTTCCTTAACACTGAACAGTTCTATCACTGCTACAGTTCATAGCAGTACACTGTTACATGACTGACATGCTGTTGGTGTTCCCACTTCCACAGTGTGGATTATATCTAAAAAAATGTAGGACTTTGCTACAGTGGAATTATAAATTGATTTTGTGACATAAGAACCTATTTCAAATATCAGGCTCAAACAGGTTCTTATTGAGGGGCACAAAATCCCTAATTTTAGCCTGAGGTTCTTATAGGTGGAAGGTTCTTCATAGCGGGTGTTTACTGTATCAAAGTACGCAGAAACCGGTTAATTTTTATATTTTCCAAGTACAAATAAACTTCCTTAACGCTCAACCCCATCATTTCTGTCAAGCTTTTAGCTATTGACCACAAGTCTCCCAGGGATTAAAATTTGTCGTTCCCAATGTACTTTTCGCGCTTGGCTTCGACCTTTTAGCATTGTCGGAGGACAACCTTGATTGATTTAGCTGTATACGCAATACGGTAAATAATTTACTTTTTCCTTAATATTCTGGCTTGTTTTTTTGGTCGTCATTAGTATTTCTAGTCAGTGGACAAAAAAGGAAAGTCTGTGCTTTTGCCTTCGTCAAAGAAAATTGAGAGTTGTCTCTTTTCGGATAAAAAAAAACTCACTTTTAATATGTTCAATCTCGTTTGAGTTCATTTTCAAATGTTTTTAGAATATTTTACGGCTTATAAAACGTATTTAGAACTGAAATTATGTCGAGCAGCGCGCACGAGCGGTCCGTATGGGCTCATACGCACCGCTCGTTAGCCAATCACAAAGCAGGATTTGTATAAGTAATAGTATGATTTCGAGTGCAATTTGGAAAAACATGCGCAAGTGAGGTCTTCAAAGATCACAAAATAGCACGAGTCCGAAGGACGAGTGTTATTTGAGGTCTTTGAAAAACTCACTAGTACGTGATTTTTCCAAATTGCGCGAGAAATCATACTATTACTTATTAATAATATACAGGAAAATGTTCGAGACTGTGATAACAGTTTTTTTGCACTGTAATGACAGATTTTTGCACTTGTTTGGGATTAACTGCACTCGAATCAGCCAATCACATGCAGTCGAGAAATATTTTCCTGCATTAGGTAGGATATGGACCAGAAAAGATATATATGTTATTTACCGGTTTGGAGGTCCGTATGGAGAAATATTTCCCGAGGTCTCAAAAACGGCGCGAGGCAGCAGGCCGAGGGACGTTTTTGAGACCAAGGGAAATATTTCTCAATACGTACCGACCAAAACGGTAAATAATTTATTTATTTTTTTCCTTAATATCCTAGCTTGTTTTTTTTGGTCGTCATCAGTATTTCTAGTGGACAAAAAAGAAAAGTCTGTGCTTTTTCTTCGTCAGAGGAAATTGAGAGTTAAGTCTCTATCCGGATAAAAAAATCACTTATATGTCTTTCAATATGTTCAATCTCGTTTGAGTTTAAAAATATTTTACGGCTTATAAAAGGCATGTAAAACTGAAATTATGTCGAGCGGTCCCGTATGGGCTCATAGGGTCCGTATGGCTCGTTAGCCAATCAGAAAGCAGGATTTGATAGGATACGGACCGGAAAAAAATAAAAATATATATCGCTGTCTGGCACTCGATCCTTGTCGGTACATTTTATGAGGATTTGAACTTGATCCACATATCCCTCGTATGCTAGATACTGTTGTTTCCCTAGAGTTTGGGACAAGATCATCGCTGGTTCTTGTACGATCTTGGTGTTCGTTGCGGTGGCTATTCTAGTTGTTTTCCGTCAGATTCTTATCCCCAAGAAAACTCCAGATCTAATTCTACGTTTTCTTTCACAGGTATTATCAAGTATTTATTTCTTCTTAAACACGTAGTGCTCGCATAAAAGGGAAGCCCATCCCTCTCGAAACAATGGAGTCTTTGAAATTTTAAAAATCAATTCAAACAATGGAGTCTCGAAACAATGGAGATTTTGTTGTTTTGATACTTTCTCATTTCTCTCTGTTTCCTGACCAATCACAGTAATTGAACTAATTATGATTGGCACGGTGAGCATCTCACCGCCAATATATGCAAGCACTCCGTGTTTAAAATAATAACTTTGAATTCACTCTAAAAGGCACACCAAATTTAGACATCCTGCTGGTAACAAACAATTGAATAAATTCAAATGGATTACGGTACTGTGTACACAGCTATATTTTTTCTGCTTTATTTTGTGCTGAACTCAACAATTCGAGTACTCAGCTAAAAACCATTGCTGGCATTGTCGGCTGAACAATATTGTTGAACGAACAATGTTGTTCAGCATTGTTTCAACAATGATGTTCACCATTGAAGAACAATGGTTGTTCACTGTTGTTGAAACAGGAAAAAACAATATTGATAGAATAAGCTGTTCGATTGTTATTGTTGTTCAACCATCAAGTTGTAACAGTAATTGATGGCTGTACAACATTGTTGATACAGTTGGCAGTGCAACATGTTAACATGTTTAGCAGCACAGCATTGTTCACAGCACAACATGCAACACAACATTGTTCACAGTTGACAACACAACATCGTTCACAGTTGACAGCACATCGTTCACAGTTGACAGCACAACATTCTTCACAGTTGGCAGTACAACATTGTTGACAGTTGACAGCACAACATTGCTCACAGTTGGCAACACAACATTGTTGACAGTTGGCAGCACAGCATTGTTCACAGTTGGCAGCACAACATTGTTCACAGTTGACAGTACAACATTGTCCACAGTTGACAGTACAACATTGTCCACAGTTGACAGTACAACATTGTCCACAGTTGACAGTACAACATTGTCCACAGTTGACAGTACAACATTGTTCACAGTTGACAGTACAACATTGTTCACAGTTGACAGTACAACATTGTTCACAGTTGACAGTACAACATTGTTCACATGCAGTTGACAGTACAACATTGTTCACATGCAGTTGACAGTACAACATTGCTCACATGCAGTTGACAGTACAACATTGCTCACATGCAGTTGACAGTACAACATTGTTCACGTGCAGTTGACAGTGCAACATTGTTCACAGTTGACAGTACAACATTGTTCACAGTTGACAGTACAACATTGCTCACATGCAGTTGACAGTACAACAATGCTCACCAGTTGACAGTACAACATTGTTCACATGCAGTTGACAGTACAACATTGTTCACAGTTGACAGTACAACATTGTTCACAGTTGACAGTACAACATTGCTCACATGCAGTTGACAGTACAACATTGTTCACATGCAGTTAACAGTACAACATTGTTCGCAGTTGACAGTACAACATTGCTCACATGCAGTTGACAGTACAACATTGCTCACATGCAGTTGACAGTACAACATTGTTCACATGCAGTTAACAGTACAACATTGTTCACAGTTGACAGTACAACATTGTTCACAGTTGACAGTACAACATTGCTCACGCCTGTTGACAACTTGCAACAGGTTGTCAGCGTTTTTACGCGTGTAGATCATTGCGATTTTCTGCTGCATTTTGTCCACAATCTCAAAAGGCAAGAGAAAACCCTCTGCATAGCGACCTACAAGCAACGAAGTTTGTCTTTGATACCGAAATGTATCCGTTGACTAGAGGTGACCATCTCTGTTTTTTGACCAGTAGTGTTTGAGAAAGCAACCAGTATATGAAAGTTAGCGAGGGGAACTGCAGTTTGCCACGCAGCCTTGTTAAGACGTGATTTATGAACCATCACAATAATTTGCTGGTGAACAATTTTTTCACTGTCTGTATTGCATGTTTCCTATTTTAGATCCCTCAGGATAGGTGTGAAACAATTATTGGCAAAGCCATGGATCTACACGTGAAGTATGGTACGAACATCTCGCCCCCACCTACCACCGCCAAGAACATCACTCCGGGGTCAACAGTGGCAGGACGAGAGTCGAGCAGTACACGTAATGATGTGACTCCTTGAGGCTAAATCATGGAACTTGCATAAAACTATTAAAACACGATAATTTATAAAGGCACATAATTTTTAGTTTTGTTGACTAAGTTTACAAAGTTTGAGTCAATTTTGTCAAATCAATCCAAAGATATCGATGATTTTCAGTTTTGTTACAATGTCATCTCGTCCTTGGCTCTAATTACATACAACGTAATAACTCAAGAACGGGATGACAAATGAAATCAGTTTTTCATTATTTTAACTGTTTTTTTCCGATGCATAAGCATGTTAAAACCCCTTTCATCTGTAAAAAGCTAGGATGAACAGTATTTATATAATTGTATAACACATCAAACAATAACTAATAATAGTATCGTCAAATATATGTACATGAAAATTTGACTGCCCCAACCGGGAATCGAACCCGAGGTCTCCGAATCAACGCATCGGCGCTCTAACCACTGAGCTATTGAGACACGGTCAGAACAGTCAAACATCATATAATATCATAAATATGTGACCGTGTCTCAATAGCTATTGAGACACGGTCACATATTTATGATATTATATGATGTTTGACTGTTCTGACCGTGTCTCAATAGCTCAGTGGTTAGAGCGCCGATGCGTTGATTCGGAGACCTCGGGTTCGATTCCCGGTTGGGGCAGTCAAATTTTCATATACATATATTTGACCATTAATAAATCCTCTCTTCATCTAAAGAAGATAATATCTATAATACAGATGTAAGTTTAAATAGAGTGAAAGGATCAAGAACTACAAATATTGGCAATGGAGGTCATATTTTAAAAGATGGTTAAAAAGTGTTAATTTAAAGGTGTTAAACGAAGTAATTTCCCTGATCTTCGTTGGAAGGGGAATTCCAGTCTTTTGCTCCGTAATATTGAAAGATTGTGCAATTAAATAGTGTGGCCAAAACAATGGTGTACTGTATATCGATGGTTGGGTATATTCACTGTGCTGTCTGACAAAATAAAACTAGCAGCGTACAAGCACAATAGGATAAAATAGTCTCGACAAAATAGTCTCGCTTTTATATTTCCTCCAGCTTGGTGGGCTTTGACTCACTGAGTGAATACTCTTTATCGTCTTTTTTGTGTACCTATCGAATCAAAATAAAAAAATATGGTTTGAATAGAGCTTCGAGATTATGGATTGAATATCTTTTCACCGACGTCACTATTCAAGTTCACATTTTATCATTTATAGACTCGGAGCGAGGGAAATTAGACGAAATATCACCGTGACGAATGATGGACCACCACTCAGGGTCTTAAAAATAATTGAGGAGAAAGTGCTGCCTTTGCAATAATACCAGCAAATTCTAAGACTTTCGGGTCTTTTCGGATAACGATCTTAAATCGTAGGCCCTTGGAACCCCACCAATTGGGCATCTCGCCTGTTGGGGTATTCCGTTCACCTAGAAAGAGTGATAGTACTAAACTAAAAACTAAACTTTTCCCGAGCGGAGGATCTATAAATTATATATTATACCGAAACAATCTTGAATACTGTCTTGAAACGTCTTGAAAAGTCTTCTTATCACTGTTTTGAGTGAGAAAAACACTTTTTCGAGAAAATGTGTTTTCTCCCAAATTTGACGCAATTGTTCCTCCATTATTGACAGCCTCGTTTTGATTTACACGTGTGGTATTTGGTTTTCGCGCGTGCTCGAATAAGTATTCGAGCTGGCGTTGTATTTGAGCTGGAATACCATGTTCCATACACGCGTGAAAGTTTGGGAGAACTCGAAATCGCAACTTGTTGTTTTTATAACTGTATGGAACACGGAAAATGTTTTTTTATTACCTAATAGCGTAGCGTCTGGCTGCTATTAATAGCTCAAAATGCAGACAAACAAACCAAATTTGACTCGCAAATGATTGCAAATGAGCAATTTTCTTTTGTTATGGCCGCAATAATTATGGGTGAATGCGGACAAACGTGGATACTGACGTCATCTCGACGGAGCGTTATTATAGCTATTATGAATCAATCACAAGCCGGTGCAATTCCGGTCTTTTTCCACTCAAACTAAAAATACGAAACATTAGCACTACCACTGATATTGTCTATTGCAGTGTCTATTGCAGCATGATTATAATGTCATTTTGTGCTCACTAAAACATAACAATGTTACCTTATAGCATATAACTACTGCACAAGGTACGCATTAACACGTGAATAAATCGTAATTTTGTAGCCTTACCCTGCTGGGATGAGGAACTTAAATACCTTACCCTGCTAGGATGAGGAACATGAGTGTCGACTGCATCCACGTCTATGTTGATCTTTTCAACTCGGCACCCTATAAAAATATGTCATCATTACTATCATCATTACTATAATTATCATTATCATTACTATCATCATTACTATAATTATCATTATCATTACTATCATCATTACTATATCATCATTATTATCATCATTATTATCATCATTATTATTATCATTACTATCATCATTACTATAGTTATCATCATCATTACTATCATCATTATTATCGTCATTATCATCATTACTATAATTATCATCATCATTATCATCATTATTATCATCATCATTATTATTATCATTATTATCATCATTAGTATCATCGTTATCATCATCATCATTATCATCATCATTACTATCATTATTATCATCATTACTATCATCATCATTATTATCATCATCATCATTACTATCATCATTATTATCATCATTATTATAATTATCATCATCATTGTCATCATTACTATCATCATTACTATAATTATCATCATCATTACTATCATCATTATTATCATCATCATTACTATCATCATTATTATCATCATTATTATCATCATTACTATAATTATCATCATCATTATCATCATTACTATCATCATTACTATAATTATCATCATCATTATTATCATCATTACTATCATCATTAGTATCATCGTTATCATCATCATCATTATTATCATCATTATCATCATTATCATCATTATTATCATCATCATCATTACTATAATTATCATCATTATCATCATTACTATCATTATTATCATCATTACTATAATTATCATCATCATTATTATCATCATTACTATCATCATTATTATCATCGTTATCATCATTATCATCATCATCATTATTATCATCATTACTATCATTATTATCATCATTACTATCATCATTACTATCATTATTATCATCATTACTATAATTATCATCATCATTATCATCATTACTATCATCATTACTATAATTATCATCATCGTTATTATCATCATTACTATCATCATTAGTATCATCGTTATCATCATCATAATCATTATCATCATCATTATCATCATTATTATCACCATTACTATCATCATTACTATCATTATCATCATTATTATCATCATTACTATCATCATCATCATCATCATCATCATCATCATCATCATAAGTAATAACATGACTTGAGGGAAATTAACGATTAAATTTCCCCGCAGCCGAGGGAAGATTTGTGAAAGTCCGAGGAGAGGCAAAGGGGAAATTTAATCGCTAATTTCCCTCAAGTCATGTTATCACTTTGTAATACCATGATCGCCGAGGAATACTTTGAGAACCTTACCGACGGGAAATTTAGTTGGTTGTCAGAGATGAGTGCATCGCTTTTCGTGTTTTGAATAAAAGATGAGCTCCTCTGGGTCCTCTGGGACATGGTTAGTGTATACCATCAATAAACCATCAATATTCAAGTCACTGAGGTGAGTTTCGATTCATTTTAGATTTGTCTTCTAAGATTCCCGCCTGGATATGATACGGAAGCGGGAAATTTAGTGGAAAACAAAGGATTTTTTGTCTACTAATTTTCCCATGCATTTCCCATAAACCTCTTGGCCCCCTGTACGTTATCCCCCGCCTGTAGAGACGACTGGGTACGAGTCAGTGTGAATGAGGGAAAATTAGAAGACAAAGAAATCCTTTGTTTTCTATTAAATTTCCCGCATGCATATCATACGAATGAGGGAAATTTAGAAGACAGTGGAAAAATTTCCCTCTTGCATCAGCAATGAGGGAAATACGAGGTTTACATTCCATCGGAGAACAAAAGAATCCGAGGCGATCATGTTATTACTATCGTCATACTCTCATTATTATCATCATTATTATCATCATTATTATTATCATTATATCATTATAATATCATCATTATCATCATTACTATCATTATCATTGATTACCATTATTATCATCATTACTATCATTATTATCATTGATTATCATCATTACTATCATTATTATCATTATCATCATTACTATCATTACTATCATTATTATCATTGATTATCATTATTATCATCATTACTATCATTATTATTGTTGTGTCTCGTATTTACTAAACAATCACTTCAAATAACAACACAACTCTAGCTTTATTCTCGAATATCAATAATGTGTCAACAACGTACAATCAACGTACAAGCAACGTATTAGTTATTATGCGTGTACATAGTTTTAGTAATACACTGTAGGTCACACGTTTAGTCTTTCAGGCGGCTTCCGATCGCGTATTGGATAACGTTTGGGTTGATCTGCTTGTTGACCAGTGGTCGGGTGTGGTCCTAATGCTATGGGAGTAGTGTTAGTGTTAGTACTTCCAATTTCAGTGGTTGATGTTCTTTCAGACCGTTGAAGGTTTGAGCTAGGACTTTTTAGTGTAGAATCATCAACGTCGCAAGGTGCGTTTTCAGATGTAGTTACTGCTTGTGGTAATTCTTCTTGATCTTGGTGGAGGTTTTGTGTCATATCTTTATTCTTCACTTGGTCAATATGTCGACGCCATACCATGTTTTGTGCAACCTTTACTTGGTAGGATAGTGACCCTGTTTTAGCCATTATAACTCCGGGAACCCATTTACTTTTCCCTCTGTAATTCCTGGCCATAACTTCTTGACCGATCTGTAGTTGGTTGGTGGGATTGAGGCTTCTCTTTGCGGCTTGGTTCAGCTGTCTTTCTTCTACCCTTTTTCTGATGTCTGGCTTTAGCACATCTAGCCTTGTACGGATGTTTCTCCCCGTAAACAACATGGATGGTGATTCACCTGTCGTTGTGTGTGGTGCCGTACGGTATGCAAGTAGGAAGTTTGCCAGCTTGTTTGAGCTAAACTTGTTGGAGTTTGATGCACGCATGCCCTGTTTAAATGTTTGAACAAAACGTTCAGCCAGACCATTAGTAGCTGGATGGTAAGGGGCCGACTTGATGTGTTTGATCCCATTGTTTCTCATGAATGCGGTGAATTCTACTGCTGTGAACTGCGGACCATTATCACTTACCAATTGTTCTGGTATTCCATTTCTAGAGAACATTGTTCGCAGTTCCTCAATTGTTCTGTCAGTACTTGTGGATGACATCGGTATAACTTCTGGCCATTTAGAGTAAGCATCTATAGCAATTAAGAACATTCTTCCAAGAAAAGGTCCGGCAAAGTCGATGTGTATCCGTTGCCACGGTCGTGCTGGCCACTCCCATGGATGAAGTGGAGCGATCTTTGGGTTGTTCTGGACACGTTGACAGCCTTCACACCTTTTTGCCAATTGCTCGATGCACTTATCTATTGTTGGCCACCACATATAGCTTCTGGCTAATGCTTTCATCTTTACAATCCCAAGATGCCCTTCATGAAGTTCATCTAGCACTTGGTTCTGGAGCTTTGATGGTATGATTACTCGTGATCCCCACATTAGGCAACCGTCTTGTATAGTGATCTCTTCTTTTCGTCTGTAAAATGGATCCAATTCCTTCTTGCAGTTGGTGGACCACCCTCTTTTTGTATGCTCCAGTACCAGAGATAGAGTTGGGTCTTTCTGTATTTCTCTGCGAATCATGTCGGAACTTACTGGAAGCATTTCCATTTGGGACACTTGGAAAATTTCGGCTGGATCAACCGTTTCCTTATTCTCGCCACATTCTAGGGGTAGACGCGACAATCCATCTGCATTTCCATGCTGGGTTGTGTTCTTGTATTCAATACTGCAATCAAAACCAGCAAGAAATAAGGCGTAGCGTTGAAGACGTGCGATTGTCATGGCTGGTATGCCTTTCTTTGGGTTGAAAATCGAAGTCAGTGGCTCGTGGTCTGTAACCAGTGTGAAATGTCGACCAAACAGGTATAAATAAAACTTCTTCACTCCCCAGACCAGAGCAAGCGCTTCTTTGTCAATCTGGGAATAATTTCGCTCTGCCTTGTTGAGGGTACGAGATGCAAATGCTATTGGTCTTTCTGTACCGTCCTCCATGACGTGGGATAGGACCGCCCCAATTCCAACCGGTGACGCATCACATGCAAGCTTCAGAGGGAGATTTGGATTGTAGTGTGTAAGGACCAGATCCGATGTGATGAGTTCCTTGACCTTGGAGAATGCTTCATTGCATTCATCAGACCACTCCCATTTCAGTCCTTGTTCTAACAGGTGATTTAGGGGATGTAAGATGGTTGACAAACTTGGTAGGAACTTGTGGTAGTAATTTATCAGGCCTAAGAATGAGCGGACTTGTTGGACGTTGGTTGGTTGAGGGGCATTAACTACTGCATCGACTTTCTCTTTGGTCTTGTGTAAGCCATGCTTGTCTACTTCATGGCCACAGTATGTAATCTTCTCTTGGAAAAACTGGCACTTTTCTTTCTTTGCTCGTAGACCATGTTGTTCCAACCTCTTCAACACTTCCTCCAGATTCTTCAGGTGTTCATCATCATCTTTGCCAGTGATTATCATGTCATCTAGGATGCAACTTGTGCCTTTCACTCCTTCCAGCACCTGGTCCATAGATCGTTGCCAAATTGCTGGTGCTGATGTTATTCCAAACACCAGGCGGTCGTATTGGTACAGCCCTTGATTTGTATTTATGGTTAAATACTTCTTAGATTCCTCATGGACTTCCATCTGGTGATAGGCTTGTCTCAGATCAATCTTTGTAAATTTCTGACCACCTGCTAACTTTGCAAATATATCATCGATACGTGGTAATGGATACTGTTCTGTTTGTAGTTGTGGGTTGATTGTGACCTTGAAGTCACCACAGATTCTGACCTCGCCATTTCGTTTTACAACCGGAACAATGGGGGTTGCCCAATCACTGAATGCCACCTTGTGTATTATTCCTTCTCTTTCCAGGCGTTTTAGTTCTACCTCAACTTTTGGTTGTAACGCGTAGGGAACAGGACGAGCACGGCAGAACTTTGGTTGAGTGTCCTTCTTCATTGTGAGTCTTGCCTTTGTTGACTTGAGGGTGCCAACTTTTTCTTCAAATATTTCACTGTATTTATCAAGGAGTTTTCTGCAATCTCTGCTGTCTATCTGTACTTGGTACTTTCTTGGTGATGGACTTTACGGTTCTCCAGTCTAGCTGTATTTGGCGTAGCCAATCTCTTCCAAACAAGGCAGGTCCTTGAGTGTTTACCACGTAGAGTTGTAGATCATTCTTGGTTTGGTTGTTGTATTGTACACGAACATTCATTACGCCTTCTGGTGGTATCTTTTCACCTGAGTAGGTCTTCAAGATAACTTCTGTTTTCATCAAGGGGTGACGTCTGAACAACTTCTTGTACATCTGGAGTGGTAGTATTGATACTGCTGACCCTGTATCCAATTCCATTCTACAGGCTTGACCATTTAATTTAGGTGTTAGCCAGATGATAGTGCTGTTGGTTTGTGTCACGTTGTTTATCTCGACTGCTCCAACCAAGCTCTCATCGTCGAATTCACAGGAATGGACTTTCTGGTTCTGTTTATTCTGCCATACTCGCTCTGGGGCTTTACTTGACCGACATACTCGTTGAATATGACCCATTTTCCCGCATTTTTCGACACTTTTCGTTTCGAAAACGACATTCGGAAGAGACATGAGAATCTGCGCCACATCTATAACAATTGAACTTGAGTTTTCTGCGGTCTTCTTCCAATTTCCCTTGTTTTTCCACTCTATCTACTTCAAGCTCCTTCTTCCCCCGCAGCTCGAGTGTGTCTTTGGCTGCTGTTTCCATCGCAAATGCAATTTCAGTCGCTTTAGCGAATGACAAGTCGACTTCGGAGAGCAATCTTTTCTGGATAAGTTCATTACTCATTCCACATACAAGTCTATCTCTCAGCGAGTCATTTAAGCTTGTTCCAAACTCACAATGTTCGGATAATTTCTTTAATTCAGCTATGTAAGAACTTATGGACTCACCTTCCAGCTGGTTTCTGTTGTGAAACCGGAATCGCTCGGCTATTACCAAAGGTTTTGGCGACAGATGCTTCTGGAGAATTTCCACAATCTGTGTGAAGGATTTACTGGCCGGTTTTGCCGGTGCACATAGATTTCGCAAAAGCCCATACGTCTTGTTCCCCATGAGGCTGAGTATCGCAGAGACTTGCTTGTCTTCTGCGATATCGTTAGCAATGAAAAATTGCTCCACGCGTTCAACGTAGGTAGTCCAATCTTCGTTCGCTTCGTCGAAAGCGTCGATTTTCCCAATAGGCATCGTATAGCGCAAGTTTATATTCTTCAATTGTTTTATCTTTCTTTATAATCCAATCCTCGTCGCCAATTGTTGTGTCTCGTATTTACTAAACAATCACTTCAAATAACAACACAACTCTAGCTTTATTCTCGAATATCAATAATGTGTCAACAACGTACAATCAACGTACAAGCAACGTATTAGTTATTATGCGTGTACATAGTTTTAGTAACGATGCCGCTGTCCTAATGTTCGACATAACAATTATCATCATTATTATCATCATTACTATCATTATTATCATTGATTATCATTATTATCATCATTACTATCATTATCATTGATTATCATTATTATCATCATTATTATCATTATTATCATCATTACTATCATTATTATCATTGATTATCATTGTTATCATTATTATCATCATTACTATCATTATTATCATTGATCATCATTATTATCATCATTACTATCATCATTATTATCATCATTACTATCATTATCATTGATTATCATTGTTATCATTATTATCATCATTACTATCATTATTACTATCATTATTATCATTATTATCATCATTACTATCATTATTATCATCATTACTATCATTATTATCATTGATTACCATTATCATCATTGTTATCATCTGGTAATAAAAATAATTGCCCAGCAAATAATTCTCAGGAACGCCATATTAAAACACAGGATTGAACAGTTTAAGAAAATTGATTTAGACTAACGTTTCGTCACTTAACCAGTAACATCTTCGGAGTAACTAATTATATTTAGTAATTAAATATATTTATATATGTCTCGGCTTATATAACTATGCTATTACAATATATGATCAAGTAACAATAATAAAATAATGTAAAGGAAAAGGAAATCAGTGAGTCATATGTCAAAAGTGACAACTCAAAATAGCATCAAAGGAAAAGATCTGATATTGGCATTTAGAGGATTAAATTTACTTATAAGTAAACTTTCACGAAGGAGAAGATCAAATTGTGAATTACCAGAGGATATAATGGTAAAATCGTCAAAAGAAATAGGGTGATCTGTTTGTCTTATATGAGAAGAAATACTAGACAAAGAAGATTGAGAGATAGTGTTTCCTGTGTATGACGAAATACCCATATGTTCCGAAGCTCTTATGTGTAAAATACAGTAAATACGTACTGTACCTAAAATGAACAGGTTTTGTGATTGGCTATATGGAACAAAGGTGGTTAGGGTTAGGGCATTGGTTTCTTTGTGGTTGGTTCTATTGTTTTATTGTTTTAATCAACCAATCACAAAACTTGATAGTATAGGTAGGTGGCGACCCGTAAAATATGGCAAGTCTCGCCAATATACAACGAATTACATCGTTGGCACGTAAATTTATATACAACATGAGATCTTAATCGCATAGGAATCCGGTCTTTGAAGCGGAAGAAACTAGAGAGACGGCAAACAGGTCGAAATACAACACGAAGGTTAATGTGTGGAAAGGCCGACAAAATTAATCTTTAAAGTTGCTGGCGAATTTGAAGAGAATGATTGCCAATGAAGGGTAGAGCAAAATAAATCTGTTGACAGCTGCACACCTGCGAGACATGCTGACAATTATTCAGTCTATTTGATGGGAAACCTTCCAAGCAGAATTTATAGCAGTCCACAGTTCCTTAACACTTGTTGGATTTTGTTCCTGGACCATTGTCTTAATCTGGTCCCAAAGATTCTCGATTGGATTGAGATCATTGTGACTGTTGAGGCCAATATATGACTGATTTGTTCGTCATTAAACCATTCCCTAACTAGCTTGCATGCAGGTGTGATATGTGGCGTTATCCTGCAGAAATATTCAGCTGCCAACCTCCTGACATACACTCTACCATATCACTCCTATGCAAAATAAACCTGGACTCATCGCATCACTTGGGACCACTGTCCGGCTGTCGAATTATTGTGGGTTCGTGCAAACTCGAGGCAAGCTTTCTTGTGTCACGATGTTAGGCGTGGCTTCTTTCTCGGGTTGCGGCCAATGAGTCCAGCCTCTCTTAGCCTCCTTTGGCTGGTGGAAGTAGACACTCACATCATGCTCAAGCTGAATCTCTGCCTTTATCTCTGAAGCAGACTTTTTGTGACCAGACTTGCTTTTTCTGACCATGGTTCTGTTTTCTCTCCTTGTTCTTTTTCTTTCGTCCAATTAAAGAAGTTGATAATTTGAGCAGTTCTTTTTGACTGCCAGTGTACTAACCCTAATTCTAACCCTAATACATAATATTAGTCCAGATGGCAACTTTAACAACAAATTATGTGAGGATTAAAAGGAAGAACTTTAGAAATTATGCCTGGTGGATGGTTGAAGAAAATGCATAACTATCAATTTTCTGACTTACCAAACGCGATCGGTGTTAGTTTGTAGACAGTGTGTAGGGGGACTCTCATGTAAGGCAGTTGATCTGAAAAAGATAACATGCAGTGGCAATATGAAGTCGATAATAATAAAGACTTATTAACCGAGTGTGTGATCTGTACGGGAAAGTATATTTGCCTGAGATTTTCGTACAGACCGAGATTTGTGCAAATACAAGGCAAATACTTTCCGGTACAGATCGAGCAAACGAAGCTATCACGCCCAGGTTGTTTCTGGACCACGGAACTTTAACAAGAATTTTTAGCTTTCCTTCTGTCCCCTTCCTGGTATAATTAGGCTCCCTAAATAAGCTTTTTATAGAATTGGATAATAAAAAACTTATAATTAACAATAATTTTATGAATTTATAGTGCGCTTTTTACATACAATGATCAAAAGCGCATAACAATACATCAATACATTAAGAAAACCTAATAGATAGATAGATAGAACAACTTTATTTACCCACGCTAACCCTGTCAACCGTAGCTGATTTCCACAGGGGGCGTGTAAAAAGGAAGTACAAAGATATAGTATTTTAGGCTATTTACAAAATATAATATAATCTAAGTTACTAAGTTACATAATAATATCAACTAAGTTACAAAGTCTAAGTTATAAAGTTTATAAGTATAAAAAATATATATATTTACAGGTTTCTTTTAGGATTTTGTTCGTTCAGGTATAATCAGAAAATATGAGTAGCAATTTTATTATGAAAACAGGAGAGGGTTTTGCACTCCCTGACTTCATTTGGAATAGAATTCCACAGATGTGCGCCTTCGTACATAAAACTGTTTTTCATATAATTTGTTCGGGGTTGTGGTAAACAAAGGCGACTGGAAATTCCCCGAAGTTTGTGATTTGTAATTTCGCTTTTATACGTAAAAAGATTTGTAAGCGTCTCGGGACCCATTTTATTCAAAATTTTGTACATTAATTTTGCTTTTGCCTTTTTTCTCATCAATTTAAGTGGTTCCCAGCCTAAGGCTTGTAAGGCAATAGTATGATCTACATCATTACTCATATTCATGATAACTCGAGCAGCTCGATTTTGGAGTTTTTGTAGTCGTTTTGATTGTGTTTCACCTGTTACATCCCACACTTCACAGCAATAATCGAAGTGTGGGCGAACAATAGCATTATATATGGAAATAAGTGTATCTTTCTCAACAAATGGTTTGACACGACGGAGAGCGGAAATTGCGTTTGTTATTTTTTTGCAAATATTTTTTAGTATTAACATTCCAGGATAAATGCTGGTCAACTACTATTCCAAGAGTTTTGCATTCATAAACCTGTTTAATTTGTTTATTTTCGATAAAAATATTCGGGTGAGAATCTGTTTTCATTCGTTTTGGGCGAATCAACATAAATTCAGTTTTAGCGACATTCAAGCTAAGTTTATTGGCCATCAACCAATTCTTAAGATTTTCTAAATCAGAATTTACTGTAACTTCAATATCATTTATTGAGTCTCCAGAAGCTGTAAGATTTGTGTCATCAGCAAATAGTCTGGGTCTCATATTATCAAGGCACTCTGGCAAATCATTGATGTACAATAGAAACAATAATGGTCCTAAAATAGAACCTAATAACATCACTTACAATCTATTATACATGCAATTAATCGATAATAATCTTAAAGATGTACATTAAAGGTTAAAAGCTAACTTAAAAAGATATGTTTTCAAACCAGATTTAAAAGTAGCAAGAGAACTAATATTACGAAGACTTACAGGAAGTGCATTCCAAAGTGTTGGCGCAGCCACACTAAAAGATCTATCTCCGAACGATTTTAACATCTTCCCCACTGGATGTAAGATGATAATACCCGAATTAGAACGTAACGAATAACGTGCATGTTTCCTTACATTAATAAGTTCCCTAATAAAGTCTGGCGCCATACCGTTAAGAGATTTAAAAGTTAAAAGTAAAATCTTAAAATGAATCCTAAACCTAACGGGCAACCAGTGTAATTCCTGTAAAACGGGCGTAATATGGCTATACTTGCTAATAGACCTTAACAGCCTAGCAGCCGCGTTCTGAACTCTCTGTAGTTTAACTATTTCGCAGTCCGGCAATCCATAGAGAAGTCCATTGCAATAGTCGATTCTACTTGTAACAAAGGCATGCAGGACCAATTCTAATTGATCCTTTGCAAGAAATTTACTTATGCTCTTAATTTTATGTAGCCAGCAAAATGCTGCACCACAAGACTTATATGGGTGAAACAAAAATATGGGTGGACATGGAGAAATTTGAATCGAACCAAGAGCCCAGATTACGCGCTTCAGAAACAGGCTTGATGTCAATAGTGCCAACGCGAATTGTACAAGGGTTAATTTTCAAAATTTGTTGTCTCGATCCGATGATCAGAAGTTCAGTTTTATCGTCATTTATCATTAGCTTGTCCTGATACATCCATTTCCTCAGGTCATCAATACATTTCTCCATGGCAGACACTGCCTCCGTTTGATGAGCGGGATTGTTAGGAGTGAATGACAGATATAGTTGCGTATCGTCAGCGAAACAATGGACGTCAGGGAACTCTTCATGTGGTTCAAAAAACGTAAGATGACCATTCAAAACGAATATCGACAAAACCAGAGACCCAAAGCTCCCAGCAGTCGCCATCGCACGAAATTATACCTTGAAATTACACAGTTTAATGCATAACTAGCACGATGTATATTTTAATCATCATTTGTATTTTGAGTCGTCCTGCGGGGGGAGATCTCACGACCCCTTTATGTCCGTTACCTTCCGTCAAGTGCTCGCAGTGCCACAACCTCCTCCACATTCCACAAGCAAAGTTGATAACGTGACTATTGATATGTCAGTAGACACAAAAATTATTTAAATTTAGCATGTTGTTTACTCACCCGAATCATGATCAAGGAAGTAAGCGAGAAGGACCCGAAGAACTGCCTGGAAAAAACATAATATTCAAAATAGGTGAGAATATTTGAAATAATGCCGACATTTGGGTGAGGTTTCGTATAAATCCCGAAATGACGTCACATAGACTATCAGTGGTAAAATTCGAAATTAAAATCAGCTGTCATTTCTAAAATAAAGCATTATCGTAAGAGTTAGGGTTAGTATTGGGTGTAGGGTTAGGGTAAGGTTTGTGGTTAGGACTATGTTTTGAATTCGGAATACTTGTTTCATGGGAGACCACAAGTGTTCGAATTAACGGTGTGCAATGTGCAATTTGCACATCGTTTTGGCCCAAATAGTAAAAGTTGCACATCACTTTTCAAAACGATATGCAGAAAAAAATAGTCTCAGTATTGAACATAAACAAATAGTTCTGACTTCTGACAAACATAAGTGTATTTCCCATCTAGATTAAAATTGTAAAGAAAAGCCATCATCGATTGACGATGTCGTAGACGCCATTTTTTGTGTGCCCTAAACTGGCCTTGGCATCGAGTCGTATTCCCGCACAGGCCCGCACAATTTCCAGGAGCTGCCCGCACAAAATATCTGTAGCGCACTTTAGCGATTTAAACTTTCTCAACCAATTCAAACCCTGGAGACCACGAAGAATACGTAAACAGTGCCCTAGCAACAGGGGGCTGCAGCCGTGTGATAATTCTTGAAATAAGAATTGAAAAACGCTTACAATAATTTCAACATTCACATAAAGGGATATGTCAATATAAATTAACTTTGTCTCATTTGAAAGAACTCGTGAAATGGTATAAAAAAGACCTTTTACAATTTTCCCTTATCTTTTTTGGTTTTCGAAATAATTTGACGAAAGACAGCGTGCTGTCCGCCATCTTGGAATTATTTTCGATATGCATGTGACGTCATAAGTAGGGTAAAGTGAAATTTTTATCTTGCCAACCTTACGACATCATGAGCCAGAAACTCGATTATGTTGCACTATTTCCATTTTCAATTGGCCCACAACATTTTAAAAAGCCTTCCGCGGAAATTCGGTCACCTATGGAGTAGTTTCATCAGGTTTACCCTGCTTGTGACGTCACCAATTTCCTAGTTAATTAGGTGAAATATTACAACAAGATGGCGGATTGTAGACTGTCTTTTTCATAATTATCTGAAATATTTCAAAAACCAAGAAAGATACAGAAAAATTGTAAAAGGTCTTCTTATATCATTTTACGAGTTCTTTCAAATGAGACAAAGTTAATTTATATTGCCATACCCTTTAAAAAAAGTATTAAATGTGACTTGCACTCTTGCAGCTTGGTTATTTTAATATGGTGAATTGTTTGCTACTCAAGCTTTTAACGCAAACTCAGAAAATGTTTCTGAGCCCCAGATGGGAATCGAACCAGCAACCTTCATGATCTCCGGTTAGACGCTCGTACCATTGAGTTACCAGAACTCAGATGGCAGAACGAAGCCTACGTTGCGTACTAGTTCATACGTGCGACATACGTACTACTAATTCAGCAGTCTCGATATGTCTGTATATCTTATCAGAATGTAGCAAACAATTTACCATATTAAAATAACCAAGCTGCAAGTCACATTTAATATATTCTGATTAGCAGTACGTATGTCGCACGTACGAACTACTACGCAACGTTGCCATCTGAGTTCTGCTATCTGAGTTCTGATAGCTCAATGGTTAGAGGTTAGAGATCATGAAGGTTGCGGGTTCGATTCCCGTCTGGGGCTCAGAAACATTTTCTGAGTTTGCGTTAAAGCTTGAGTAGCAAACAATTTACCATATCGTTAAAAAAATTGTCCGTGAAGATTGTTACTGACGTTTTAGTTTTTGGTGAATTTACCATTTGCATTCCCCTCTAGCTTGAGACCGAGGTGTATAGTATTAAGAAGAGAAAATAAGAGACACGTAATGTATGGTCATATGTTGACGTACTCATTTACATTGTCAATTCGTAATCTTTGATAAACTATTATCATTTTGTGCTACGATGTATATATTATCTTTAGAAGTGTATATTTTAATTAAACATTAAACAATCTTTTAAAACTGATAAACAATCGCTAGTGTTTTAGGGTTTTTTTAATTACGTATTTTAGCTGCATATTACATAACTTATTTCTGTTCAAAAACTACTAATAGCGCTCATTATTGAAAATTAATTTTATACACGAACATAAATCACAACTAATGTTGCTTGCGTAACAATTATAGCAGGGTTCGTACTGACTAGGGAGGGAGAAATTCATGGATTTTCAAGGACGTTCAAGGCCATATATAAATAAATTCAAGGAGCAATGGGCTAAAAAGGAGCCTTTGGAAAGCAGTGAAAAATCACGAAAAATAAAAAAAACTGTTACTCAGGAGTTAACTTCAATGAATTTCAAACTATACATGAGAGATGAACGTCATCAATGAAGCGAACTCGCGCAGATGCTGACAAAATTCTCTCTTTCAGAAAATATAATAAAAATTAAATTAAAATAAAAAATTAATAAAATTAAATTAATAAAAATTCAAGGACTTTCAAGTCCTTTATTTTCTTTTTAAAATCCAAGTACTTTCAAGGAAATTCAAGTTACTGCCCAGTGAGAGAGGGTTAGTGATTGATATCCTCCAGAACCCCCCCCCCCCCCCCCCCCCCCCCCCCCCCCCCCCCCCCCCCCCCCCCCTCTCAATCCTTTCGAGCTTCCTATATGGCACTGCAGGTAAGAGTTACTCGAGATTTTCTACTATATGTTCCCGCGTGCAATAAAACACAAAATAATAAAATCAAGCTTTATTTCGTTGATTAAAAATAATGTTTCCTTACGGAAGCCGAAAATTTGGAACGTTTCCGAGTTGGTCACTTGGACTTGTGCTCCATCGAAAATTAGACAGATTTAGAAAAGACGACGCGACGTCAAAGATAACGTTAGTTGAGCGAGGGGGACTGGGTCGACTCCGCCATCATGTTGTGAGCGAAACATGATTTGGGGGTGTTTATATATGAGATGCCAGCCAGCCTGGTTACCGGGCTAGCCTAGTAAGCAAGATGATTTCAAGTGCCAAACAATAGAGTATGAATAGACCGGAATAAATAGACTATGTATAGACTCGGTAACCGCGGGCTCGGTCGCCTCTCATATAAACACCCCTTTAGAAGAGCGTGGCTGAATTGCGAAGGACGCAGATGAAACGTGGCCCACCATACGACCCTTGTCTGACCACGGATAACAGCTAAGATTTCCAGAGGGGGGGGGGGGCCTGGATAAAAACCCTCGAAGCAAAGGAAAGAAACAACAACAGCAACAACTCTACTCACATGAGTCTGAAGCTCGGAATCAACACGCGAGTATACCCAGATGGTGACCCATCCAAGTACTAACACCGTCCAACAGGGTCTAACTTACTTCAATACAGTAACTTTAAGAATATATTGTTGTAAGAGCATTGAGACTATTGTATAATGCTCCTAAATCGTTTTTATTACATTATTATAGAACATTATTATAGAAGAGTTCCATAAAGTTAATAAAATTCATATCTTTACATTACATTGGCAAATTGGTTTGATTGTGGTTTGATAAAAACGACCTGTATTGTATTTGATTGTTTGTTTTTGTTTTAACGCATCGTCCTATTCGTTGGTCAAAAACTAATCAAATTCAAAACAGCAAGTTGTTCTGACAAACGTCGTCAAACCATGATCAAACTAATTTGTCAATATGATGAAATGAATTTGCTCAACGTTTTCTGAAATCTTCTATTGCCACACGTGCATGGACAAGAACAAATCCATCCGCTGACTCAACGTAGTGCATGCTATTCATGAAAACGGTTAACTCCATGAAATATTTAATATTCGACCATATAAATATGTGTTCCTATAATAGGTCTTACTTGATGACAAATAACCAAGACATTCCGTTGCCTTTCCAGTTCCTTAAAATGAAATGCGTTTTTAATAGCGCATAGCGCAGAGCACATAGCACATAGCGCAGCAAAGTGTAGCAAAGAGCAGCAAAGAACAGAAAAGAAAAGCTGCACAGCACAGCACAGCACTGCACTGCACAGCACTGCACTGCACAGCACTGCACGGCACAGCACGGCACGGCACGGCACGGCACGGCACGGCACGGCACGGCACGGCACGGCACGGCACGGCACGGCGCGGCACGGCGCGGCACAGCACAGCACTGCACAGCACAGCACAGCACAGCACAGCACAGCACGGCACGGCACGGCACGGCACGGCACGGCACGGCACGGCACGGCACGGCACGGCACGGCACGGCACTGCACTGCACTGCACTGCACTGCACTGCACTGCACTGCACTGCACTGCACTGCACTGCACTGCACTGCACTGCACTGCACTGCACAGCACAGCACAGCACAGCACATCACAGCACAGCACAACACAGCACAGCACGACACAGCACAGCACGACACAGCACAGCACAGCAAAGAGCAACGTATGATAAGCACATCACATCACATCACATCACATCACAGCACAGCACAGCACAGCACAACACAGCACAGCACAGCACGACACAGCACAGCACAGCAAAGATAAGCACAGCACATCACAGCACAGCACAACACAGCACAGCACGACACAGCACAGCACAGCACAGCAAAGAGCAACGTATGATAAGCACATCACATCACATCACAGCACAACACAGCACAGCACGACACAGCACAGCACAGCAAAGAGCAACGTATGATAAGCACATCACAGCACAGCACAACATAGCACAGCACGACACAGCACAGCACAGCAAAGATAAGCACAGCACATCACATCACAGCACAGCACAACACAGCACAGCACGACACAGCACAGCACAGCACAGCAAAGAGCAACGTATGAAAAGCACAGCACAGCACAGCACAGCACAGCACAGCACAGCACAGCACAGCACAGCACAGCACAGCACAGCACAGCACAGCACAGCACAGCACAGCACAGCACAGCACAGCACAGCACAGCACAGCACAGCACAGCACAGCACAGCACAGCACAGCACGGCACGGCACAGCACAGCACAGCAAAGAGCAACGTATGATAAGCACATCACAGCACAGCACAGCACAACACAGCACAGCACAGCACAGCACAGCACAGCACAGCACAGCACAGCACAGCACAGCACAGCACAGCACAGCACAGCACAGCACAGCACAGCAAAGAGCAACGTATGATAAGCACAGCATAGCAAGTCCTTTACCATAATAACAGGCTCCAACCTCTGTTTTAGATCATTGTAAGACTATAATAAAAATAGAGAGATTTCACGTCAATTTTCTATGTTGTACTGATAACATAACATAACTTGGCTATACAAGGAAATATAGCACATGAACAAAATGTAAAATGACGTCATATTAAATCTATGTCATAAATATATGAAATAAACATTTTTCTCAACGCACCTCTCCCCGCGGTGATCTGTATTTGAATTTATCTTGGTATCGCAGCTCATGTTCCTCTGGGTATTTCTCGTGTAATTCTTCGTAAGTCATCCCATCAAATATACCCTATACAATTTAAAACGATAATAGTATAATAAAGTGTTGTTCTGCGTACGCAGTGTAGAAACACAAATAATAATAATAATAATAATAATAATAGTAATAATAATAATAATAATAATAATAATTATTATTATTATTATTATTATTATTATTATTATTATAATCTGGTGCTGAAGAAATTCGAAAAATTAGACAACTACTCTAAACTACGAGTGGAAGTAACTAGAATGTGGAATAAAAAGACGATAGTACTACCAATTATAATAGGTGCATTATAGGTTCAATACCAAGGGATCTACAGTGCTTCCTCAAACAACTAGATATTACATATGATCTGAATATCTTACAACATTCGCCGTTATTAGGCACAGCCAACATCCTCAGAAAGGTGCTATCGATGAATTGAAAAAAGTCAAAAGTACCCACTGGCTTACTGTAAGTTTAATAAACTTGTCAGCGAGGACTAATCACTAATATATATATATATATATATATATATATATATATATATATATATATATATATATATATATAAATATATATATATATATATATATATATATATATATATAGCAAAGTGAAAAGGTGGTAAACTGCCAAGAATTTAGTGACGATATACTGACGTTTCGAGCGGAGCCCTTCATCAGAGTAAGACGAGATGAAATGAAATAAATAGGGCTTATATATATGCCAAAAGGGTGTCACAAATAGAAAGTAGCCAATCAAATGCACGGGAGATAAACAAACTAATAATTAATGAGATGGGAAACGTTAGATCATTTGCTATTTTTAACAGTCGATCAGCAAGCAGACTGAGGGGGCGGGAGAAATGACAGGTCCAATATTCAAGGGGATTAGGCGATAATATTAGCATAAGAAACAAAAACTTGAAAAGGAATGAAAGTGCATACGCGAATAATAAAAAATTAATAATAATAAAGGTTCCAAGCAAACTAAAATAACCAAAAACTTGTAGGAAATTAAATAAAAGAAAAACGTTCGTTAAGACCAAGAGGATGTGTGGTGCCAAGTTTAAAAATGAGACGCTTCTCTTGCCGCTTGCGGTTATCGTTGCCACCGGAGATGGGAAGGATGGCACAGACTTTCATGTCTGAAACCAAATGGTTGGAGCTGTTGAAATGGCGGGCTACAGGTTTGTCACCATCATTGATCCTCACGGAACGAAGATGTTCAGCAAACCTGTCTGAAAGACGTCGCCCAGTTTCACCGATGTAGATTTTAGGGCATTTATCGCATGAAATGCAATAAATTATGTTGGTGGACGTGCATGAAAAAGCATGACGGATTGTGTGGTCGAATTTGGGGGCAGTAATAACTGTAGTGGGATTGAGAAAAGCGCATGTGTTACAGCGGGAACGGCCGCAAGAAAATGTTCCCGCTGGTGCCGAGGTATTTTGTTTTAAGGGCACTATGTACTAAGGAGTCACGAATGTTTTTATTACGGCGAAAAGATACCAAAGGGTTGTCGGTGAAAATGGCTGACGTCTCAGGATCATTTTGTAAAATGTGAAAATTCCGATTAATAATATTTTTAACTTTAAAATTGAAAGGATGAAATGTTAGAACTAAAGGAATTTTATTGTTTGAAACTCGTTCCAAAGATGGTTCAAGGGCGTCTAAACGGGGGACGAGAAAAGCTTTCTGAACGGCGAGGTCTAAAAGGTTGGTAGGGTAACCACGTTGGACAAAAAAAGATCTCATTTCCATTGATTTGACTTGAAAATCTTGGTCGTCGCTACATAAGCGGCGAAGACGCAAGAATTGAGAGTAAGGGATGGATTGCTTAGTGTGGTTGGGATGAGAGGATGAAAATAGAAGATAACTATGGGAGTCAGTAGGCTTGTACGAGACCGACGTTTTCAGCGAATCACCATTAATCGAAATTAAAATATCAAGGAACGACACAGAGGTCTCGCTGATTTCCCACGTGAACTTCAGAGCAGGATGAAAATCATCAACAAAGTTGATGAACTGCTCTAAAAGGACACGTGAACACGACGCTGTTCCTAAACAGTCATCGATAAATCTTCCGAAAAAATCAGGCAAGGGACCCGTGTATTGTTCAAAGATCTGTTTTTCAACATAACCAACAAATAAATTAGCATAGCTTGGACCCATTTTGGTGCTCATCGCAACACCACTTATTTGTTGATAATGTTCACCATCAAACGAAAAATTGTTAAGGGTAAGCACTAGTTCTGCTAAGCGGAGTAACGTGGTTGTGGAGGGTTCTAAATTAGTGCGCTGATCAAAGAAAAACTTCAGAGCTTCAAGGCCATCACAATGGGGAATGACGGTGTATAAGGACTTGACGTCCATCGTGAAAATAAATTTATCGGAACTACTGAAACGTAACTGGTCGAAAATTTGCAAGGCATGTTTAGTATCTTTGATATAAGAAGGCAACTTCTTAACCAAAGGATACATAACGTTGTCTAGAAAACTGGAAACGAGCTCGGTGGGGCAACTACAAGCGGAAACAATCGGCCTGCCAGGATTGTTAGGTTTATGGATTTTAGGTAGGAAATATATGACAGGCGTTCTTGGGGTTGTTAATATAAGGTTAGATGCAGAGGCAGGCAATTCACCGGCTTGGATGAAATTCTTGATGGTAGTTTTGACGGATTTTTGGTGAGATTGAGTGGGATCGGAATTCAACTTAGTATAAAAGATGGTGTCGCTGAGTTGACGAAGAGCCTCTTGTCGATACAAGTCCGCTCTCCAGACAACTACAGCGCCACCTTTGTCCGCAGGTTTTATGACAACGTCATTTCGGCATCGTAATGAATTCAAAGCTAGAAGCTCTTCTTTGTTAAGGTTATGAACTTGTTTTCTGCGCGGAGGTTGCAATTTATCAATGTCATGGCGGCATTGTCTTACGAAAAGATCAAGGGAAGAAAAATCACCTTCGGATGGAGACCAAGACGACTTCTTGGGGTTGAGTTCTTCGAAAATATCCTTATTGCTATTGAAAGTGGGCTTATCATGAAAAAAGGCTTTGAGGCGCATGCGGCGGAAGAAAGATTCGGTATCCTCTTTAACTGAAAATAGATCGATGGGCCCGGAGTTGGGAACAAACTTGAGACCTTTCGCAAGAACAGATCTCTCGGGGTCAGATAATGGCAAATCAGAGGGAATAGTGAAAACTAGACGAGTGACTTCGTTAGAGGAACTAGTGCTTTGGGAGGGATTCGGGGAAGGACCCAGTAATTTGGCCAATTTGGACGCCTTAACGTCTTTAAGAAAAACATATATATATATATATATATATATATGATTATATATATATATATATATATATATATATATATATATATATATATATATATATATATATATATATATATATATATATATATATATATATATATATATATATATATATATATATATATATATATATATAAATATATATATATATATATATATATATATATATATATATATATATATATGTGTATATATATATATATATATATATATATATATATATATATATATATATATATATATATATATATATATATATATATATATATATATATTATATATATATATATATATATATATATATATATATATATATATATATAATATATATATATATATGTATATATATATATATATATATATATATATATATATTTATATATATAATATATATATATATATATATATATATATATATATATATATATATATATATATATATATATATATATATATATATATATATATATATATATATATATATATATATATATATATATATATATAGCAAAGTGAAAAGGGCTCCGCTCGAAACGTCAGTATCTCGTCACTAAATTCTTGGCAGTTTACCACCTCGTTATCGTGAAACACAAAACAAAATAATAATAATGGCAATCACTATTATATCAGTAATGCTTGGGTTATATTCGAACCGATACATCATTGTAACCTTCGCTCTCCATCTGAGTCTGATCTTGTCCGCGACTCATTTTCTGAGGATACGAGCTTGACGATCGTCCATGTATCGTCTGTCTACTCCAGGCTCCTAAATTCACCACAGCAATCATCATCGTCATCGTCATCACCATCATCATCACCATCATCATCACCACCACCACCATTATCATCATGATCATCACCACCACCATCATCACCATCATCACCACCATCACGGATCGATCATACAGTAAACACCCGCTATGAAGAACCTTCCACCTATAAGAACCTCAGGCTGAAATTAGGGATTTTGTGCTCCTCTCAATAAGAACCTGTTTGAGCCTGATATTTGAAATAGGTTCTTATGTCACAAAATCAATTTATAATTCCACTGTAGCAAAGTCCTAATTTTTTTTAGATATAATCTACACTGTGGAAGTGGGAACACCAACAGCATGTCAGTCATGTAGCAGTGTACTGCTATGAGCTGTAGCAGTAATAGAACTGTTCAGTGTTAAGGAAGATGTACCTTAATATTGTTATATACTAGTCTTATCATCTACAAAGAAAACTGAAAGTACTGCCTAGTGAATTTCATCCATATCATCTCATTGACATAAGTGTTTATCAGTTACTGAATTGTGGCTTTATGGTTTATTGAGTTGTCTTTCTCCAGTTTTTTTGCATGGTAAAATAATTACAAACCAATTTATAAGAACCTAACACCCTGATTTTTTGTTAGATATCAAATATATAAGAACCTATCCCAGGCTGGTTTGGAAAAATGTAGGTTCTTCATAGTGGGTGTTTACTGCACCCAAAAACCTTGCTACGTTTTTACTCGCTACTCACCGCTTCGAGTTCATTGAGTGCTTTCCAACGCTCCTTAGGGGCGTCGATTGCATCTGCAGTATAGCAAGCTCTCTTCAGTTGGCTTGTCCATACCTGAAACAAACAACAATAACAATTTATCAGTTGATGAGTTAAGGCTTACTACAATGGAGTGAAAAGTACATACCTACGGTAGAATAATTAATTATAGGCAGACAATGTTATTTGTCTAAATACCGAAAAGTCACCGTGCCGTAAAGATTTGTTGTCTATTGTGTTACCTTTCGTCAAACAGGGTGCGTTTTTTGGACACCCAGTATATATATAATGGTTTACTTGGTTACCTTAAGATCAGGAATTTCTTGCCTTGCCATGAAATCTGCCAGTTTCTTCGCAAACTAATATTCATAAACATACGGAACAATAATAAACATGACGTAATTCGCAATAAAATAATTGAGCACTCTAGAAGGTTGGTGTACTGCCTATACATGGTCGCGAATCTCGAAAAATGTACCCGCGCTTTGTATTGTGGGATACTAGAGGTGAGTAAAAGTCACGGTTTTGCTTAAAGTGCCACTAAACTCAAATTGTTTTATTATCTGATTTGGAAGAACTTTTAAAATGATAAAGTAACTTCTTTTGAAGATTTTCGTTTCTTCGCTTTCTTTTTGAGATATATCAGTTTGTTTGATATGAAAAATGCCGGAGTTAACAGAAAAAGTTATCAGAAAATGTTATATATATTTGCGTTCATCAAATAAAAACACTAAAGTGTGAATAACACGTGTGCATGTAATTGTTTCTCCCACAACACCAAACCTCTCGATTTTAAAAGATTTCGTTCGAGAATGAAGAGATACACACATTTTCCAAATAAGTCATTATGCATGTGTGACGTCCATTCCGGACATTTTTCATATCAAAACAAACTGATATATCTCAAAAAGAAAACGAAGAAACGAAAATATTCAAAAGAAGTTACTTTACCATTTTAAAAGTTCTTCCAAATAAGACAATAAAAAAATTTGAGTTTAGGGGCACTTTAATCACGGACGTTTAAAAAATGGTTATTTTTCGTTGTTTTCTACGATTTATGTTTAATAAAGCGCTTTGATTCTTGTTACATGCGTAGAAACATTGTAGTTAAACTTGAACAAGATAAACTTTAAGTAAAATTTAAGTAAAAGCTAGAATTAGGGTTAAGATTATAGGAGCATCTCTTGATTTAACTTTACTCCTTAATTTGAGAAGATATGTATAAGTTATGGATAATCCTTAATTCAAAGACTAGGTTGGCCATGTTTAGCTTCACTTTTTCCGGCCAAAGACCAGAAGATAGTCGTCAAGTTATATAAAGAGCTCACTGAGTTAATACCATGAGCAAATAAGCTAGTTCGTAATGTCGACTGCGCATCAAAATGACGTGTTCTGCGTCGGATAAAACTTATTTCAATTCATAACATCAGGCTAAAACAACAATAGACATTTGCATTTCTATTTACACTTGGAAATTCGTTATACTGAATTCCCCAACCTGATGTTATGAATTGAAATAAGTTTTAGTTCGACATTACGAACTGGCTTATAACAGCAGCATTTCTCTCTTGATAGCAATTGCGTTAAACTGATCAACAACTACAATCGTTGCAGACATTAGTTGGGACACTTTTTAAAATCTCGATTAGACAATTTAAATGACAATTTAAACAAATTCCATGGTGCCCCCTTCCCCCTGTTCAATGTTGTTTCATTCTACAGTAGATTCAACCTTGTTCATGCCACGCAACATAATTTATTTGTGATAAAACCAACATTGTAACGGGGAGAGGGGGGTAGATGCCGTTGTACACCACATGTGTCCCAACAATTTCTGCAACGATTGTAGATATAAATGATACGTTATCTTACTTCATATCCACCAGGACTTAAATCGGGATCACCTCCTATTCTTTGTTCCAAGTTATACAGGCTTTCCCCGTGCTGCGAACGAATAGTCGATTTGAAAATATGAAATTATAAAATGATAGGGAAATATACAAAGTATATTTAATTTGATTATTCATTACCAATTCCACCATCTCGATCCATTAACACTACTTTCACCACAGTACGACCACCATCACAAACTCTCTCAAAACACCTTGCTTATATTATTTTTCGCCAAAAGCATAATAATCATTACTGTAGATAATGATCACTTCGATTTGTTTTGATGTACCGCGAGCATTAAAATCACTTGTTATATAGCTGGGTTTTCCCTGGATATAACTCGGAACCAAGCCTAGAAATAATTATTTTCGTTGTACCTGTCAGAATGACCAGCCCAAATATATTTGTAAAGGACACACAAAAAATTGTACCTGTCACCGTACAACTTAGCGTAACGTCTCGTAACTTATCTCAATATCTCCAAACTCAATGCAATGTCTCCAAACGTAGCGCAATGTCTCCAAACTTAGCTCAATGTCTCAAAACTTAGCGCAATATCTCCAAATTTAGCGTAATGTCTCCAAACTTAGCGTAATGTCTCAAAACTTAGCGTAATGTCTCAAAACTTAGCTCAATGTCTCCAAATTTAGCGTAATGTCTCCAAACTTAGCGTAATGTCTCAAAAAGTAGCGCAATGTCTCCAAACTTAGCTCAATGTCTCAAAACTTAGCTCAATGTCTCAAAACTTAGCGTAATGTCTCAAAACTTAGCGTAATGTCTCCAAACTTAGCGTAATATCTCAAAACTTAGCGTAATGTCTCAAAACTTAGCGTAATGTCTCAAAACTTAGCGTAATGTCTCCAAATTTAGCGTAATGTCTCTCATCTGAGATTGTACAATACGAAATCTAAACGCAGTCCATTTAACACAAAAATGTTTTACTTTCACAAAAAGTTGAGTACAATCTTCTGACAATATGAGCATTAGACAACATGACAGACACAATTAATATTGTAACTGTCAAATATCTAGAAATTGGATATTTGTACTGGACAATGTCCGTGACCGGCCGCTAATATCCAGGCTTGACTCGGACTGCCATTGGTTAATTTATGATCACGTGTCACTAGTTAAAACCAAATGTATCCTGCACGGGTAATAAGTAATAAGTATATATATATACTGTATATCACGTGTGCTCTATGGGATATTCAGTGTGTATAAAAAAAAACTGAACCCTTAGAAAACGGTCTTATACTCCTGGGAAATTAAAAACACGGTCTTAATACACCTGGGAAATTAAGATAACTTGTAATTGTATGAAGGAGCATAACTGCAAAGAAACATGTTAAATATATTAACGTTTCTTTGCAGTTATGCTCCTTCATATGCTTAAAGTTATCTTAATTTCCCAGGTGTATTAAGACCGTGTTTTTAATTTCCCAGGAGTATAAGACCGTTTTCTAAGGCTCGGTCAAACGTCGAACTTTTCATGAGTCGAACTCAATGTAAATTAGGAAACTCTTTTGTTTAATTAGTTCATTTGCATTGAGTTCGACTCATGAAATGTTCGATATACACTGTAGAGTTCACTAATCTGTCTACTCTTGATGCATTAAAACACTATGGAATATAGAGCAGTGAAATACTCGACGTGGATTGACTGAGTGGTTGCAACCATTCTCTAAATCAATTCAGACAGATTATGGAATATAGAGCATTGAAATACTGTGCGCTGATTGGCTGAGTGTGGGTGACCATGTTCTAAGTAAACAATTATTGCCCGCTCGAGCTACACAACAGCACACTGTAAAAACAGATGCAGTTGTCCCAGATGCATTGGGTTGAAACAACCAAATTTATTGGTTAAATAACCAAACTAAGGTCATTTTAACCAAAAATATTGGTTATGTATCTGAGACAACCTATCAAATTGGTTGTTTCGACCAATCTATTTTTACAGTGCATGTACAAAGTAAAATTGTTGTCTGATGAACTTTTATTATATGAGCAGTGCTTCCGGTAAAATTACGCAATATGATTGGTCAACGCGATTAAAAACTAATTGACCGAGCGCGGTCTTTCAGTACTTCATGCCTGAACAACGAAGGAGCATGTTAGTCAAGGCTTTTATCTTACCGCATTTAGTTCATGATCGAGTCGGTTTTCTTTGATGTACCGCGGGTTTTATATAGCATAATCACTTCACTAAAACTGCAAGGTATTTATTAAGACTTTCATGTCTGAAACCAAATGGTTGGAGCTGTTGAAATGGCGGGCTACAGGTTTTTCAACATCATTGTTCCTCACGGAACGAAGATGTTCAGCAGTGAGATTGACTGGTTGGAGGGATCATAGTTAATATACAGGGTGTATAAAAAAAAGCGCAACCTCGGAATTTCCGAAGAAATCACTTTGTTTTTATTAGCACAAAAGATTTTAGGCCTCTGGGAATTTAACTGTTGTTGATACTTGTAAACTAAACAACTTTCCATTAAATAAATGCATAAATTTCGATTCAATTCTGCTTTACGTAATCGAGTTTGTAGTAATTAGACAGTTATGCCCCTGGAATACGATTACAAGCTATTTTAAATTCCCAGGGGCGAAAATCTTTTGTGTTTAAGAACACAGTGGATTTCTTGGGAAATTCCGAGGTTGCGCTTTTTTTATACACCCTGTAGAAGAGATGGTTTGCAAACTCGGTCTAAGTTTTTGTTCTAGGTTATTGTTCACGTTTATGCAAATGTTGCACTTTCACACTTGCTGAACACATTGTATTTTCTGTATAATGAAGCAATCATCCAATAGCAGCATTTGGGTTGAATCGCTCAACCATGTTATTTAAATATTAATAAGCAAAAAACAAAAGGTTTGTGCATCAGGACCATTTCAACCTAAAATCACAGCTCATTATAGACGCTTTGAAGTTCGCCGGCTTTCCTAACCATTCCCCTCTGTTAACTATGGAGGGGATTTATCTATATAAATAAACCTCATTAATATATTAATGAGATATTATGTATATTTAAAACACGTACTGCGAGTGTTTTGAATAGCTCAAAAAACGACCCATTTGATAAGTTCATTGGCGTAGTAATTTTGAAAATCAATGTTGTCTAAGCCGAGAAAATCAAAGCTAAAGTTTATGTAAATTAGGATGAAATTTTATCACATTTAAAAGCTACGACACGGTATTGATTTCCTTTGTCTTTTCCTCGTGAATTATTAATGAAATATTTTTTAAATATTAGATAAACCCTCCATATATTTAGATTTTACACAAAAATACCTCATGAATAAGATCGTGAACTAAGTCAGATAAACACCACCTCGTACGTCAGTATTCAAGGCTCCGTTAAAGGTGTTTATCTCTTACTTAAGTCTGTATGGAATTGTATTTTCCTGAGTCAAACTATGTATAATATTTGCACCATCTAAGACGTTTGGACAAAGTTGAATTGGTTGTGTACAATGTATACGTACCCGAGTTAAGTAGATGGATCTTCGCTGTACATGAGTGTTCATAAGGTAATAGACAACACGACTTTGAAGATATCCTTAAAAATGTTTATAAATAAAACATTCAATAATAATGTAATTATCTTAGAGGAATAACAGCATGAAATATAACATACCTAATATTAGTATCCACGCTTCTCGAGTCTATATAACGTGATCTAAACCCGCGAGTGACGTAATTTGAATTCAGTAGAACCAGTAGAAAAACAGCCTCGTGCGGATTATGGATGAAGTATTGTTTGACTTGACAAATCTCATCAACAGTTTTTGCGTGTCAGCGCTTTCCGAGACAATGCCCCTTTAAAACTTGTGTATATTATTTATTTGTGCGCAAACAGAAAGTCAGTTACCGGTTACCGATCAAACACTTTTTGCATTCGCTTTTACCGGCTTTTATTGTTATGGCTAGAAAGAACATCACGGTTACACAGTGAGCGTCGTATACCTTAACAAAATCCAAGCACGGGCTTTCTAAATATCTCCATTCGAAGTTATAATTTCGAACATATTCCCGTCAAGTCTCACGGAAGTGTATGGCAACGACGATGACTTTTGAAACATTCAGTTTCCCAGTGAGTTTTCAGTCAAGTCGCATCCGTTTTGAAAATTATATCATTTGCATTAAATCTCCCGGAAAGCAATGTAGCAATAAAACTACCGGAACTCATTACATTGTTGACGTTTTTGGACAAATTGAGAAAGATTATCTTATATGTAATATTTCACGTGCTTGGGAAAAAACGCAGCCATGCTAGAAGATACAGTGCGCTGGAAACAAAAGGCAGCATTCAGTACCTTGCAGGTAACCTAGTAGTAATTTGAATAATTACGATGTATAACGCGCTTTTGACTTTGATTTAATGATAATGAAATCAAAAACTACCATAATTCCTTGCGAGATTTCCTTTCTCATGTTAATGTTAAACTCCCTCTGGAAGACGGAAAACAATTGCTCAACTTAACATCGCAAAAGGATATACCGAAAAGGATTCTGGCAGTAGTAGTTACTAATAGATTCATGCGTCATAATGGTAAGGTCTATTAGGCAAGCTGACCAATATTTGCCCCTGAGGTCTCGTACAGAACGAGCGACGAATATATACTAATTATACATTATAAAATAACCGAAGCAAATGAGCGACAACACGTATTCTGATTGGCTACTGGGCAGAACGAGCGTGCTTTTTATAACTCGATAATGGAACGGCTGACGTAATACTTCGCCTAGATTTTGTCGTTTTTGACGAATTTTAAGTCGTTTGAATTACAAAGTCAAGGTATACCTAGGAAATGTTTTACTTGCAAGTTTGAGTGCGTTTTTATCGCTGAATCATCAACGTGGTGTTGGCAAAAAGTTAAGTAGCGACGCCACATAGCAACGTAGCAAACAAATCAAAGTCTTCTTTGCTTTATTGATAATATAATGATATTATTTTATAAAAGAAATAAAAAACTTTCTCGCTCATTCTTGAAGCTAGCAAAACACTCGGCTATCGTCTCGCGTTTACACGGATCTCTCGTCCGTTATAACGCGATGATCACACGCGACATGTTTTTTTACTTCTTAAATATACTAATTATAAATGTGTGGCAAATTGACTATAGCAGCCAATTTGAACGTTGATTTGAAACTATTTATCTATGCTATTTATCGATGATATACACGAAAGAACTTAGAACTAGGGTTGGGTTAGGTTTGTATTAGGGTCAGGCTACAGTTCAAACTATTAAAAATTCAGCAGCAGAGCAGTCGTTCAGCTTCGGAAATAGCTAAACTCAAAAGGACCTTTCTGTTTTTGTCTAGCAACGGTTAGGGTTAGGTTTAAGGTTAGGATCAAGGTTAGGGTTAGGACCAGGATTTTGGGTAAGGGTTAGTTTTGTACCTAGAAAATAACCAAATACCGTATTTCCTCTATAAACGCCTCCCTCTAATAAACGTCTCCCCTTTTCATACAAGAATGCCAATAAACGCTTCCCTCTAATAAACGCCTCCCTCTAATAAACGCCTCCCTCTAATAAACGTCTCCCCTTTTCATACAAGAATGCCAATAAACGCTTCCCTCTAATAAACGCCTCCCTCTAATAAACGCCTCATACATCAGAACGTTTATTCGAAAAAATACAGAAAGTGCAAGAAAAAGGATGCTAAAATTGACAATTTATTTATTTTTATGTGGCAACAATGGAACCAAACAAGGAATCTTTTTAATTTCTTCCTTCTTGAGAACTCAAGAAGGAAGAAATTAAAAATATGAACATATTTTAAAAAAATATTAAAAAAATTTATATTAAAAATAAATTATATTATATTATAAATATTATAAATATATTATATATATTATATTATAAAAATAAATTATATTAAATAATTTATATTAAAAAATTTTAAAAAGAAATTAAAATATGAACATATTTTAACTCAAAATACAACAGTTTTTCTTTTCTTTTCTCCATCTCTTCGCGCAAAGAGTCATTGCTATCGAACGGTCAATAACATATTGTTTAATAAACGCCTCCCTCTAATGAACGCTCCCTCTAATAAACGCCGCATCAAATTGTTTCAAAATTTATTAAACGCCGGGGGCGTTTATTAGAGGAAATAGGGTAGTGTTGAAAATTGTGACGTCACGACATGAACCTCTGTGCATATAGTGACACCCCATTTTGAACAAAACACTCGCGTGACAACTGGTACCTAATCGAGATTCAAATTAATACAGTATTTACAAATATTTACAAATAAATACGTATTTACAAATAAATGCAAAATCCAAACAAAAACTAACCATGACTTCGATTGACAATGAACTGTTGACCACAGTTGATGTTCTTGATGAAGGACAAATCTCTAGGAAATAAATAGAACATTTTACTACAATGTTATTGACGAAAAAGAATATTGTTATCCTAATGATATCGTAATCGAGATTTTTTGGGGGGAGCGGGACCTACGGCCTCGTTTTTGGCCTTCCTTTATCTTGTGATATTGAATGACGTCCAAAACAGCAATGCGTTTATGTTGTTTGAATGGAAAATAGTATTTCAGTCAAGCACCGGCCGTTTAGTCTTCTTCGTCTCCTCAAAATGAAATTATCAAGAAAAAAACAAAAAAAAACTCGAATTGGCCTGTCGCAATAATTTGTTTGTTCCACATGTTTGCCGGAAGTCCAAAGTAAATCGAATCTGGTGTGAACGTAAACGGTCAGATATCAGTCCAGTCCAAATCTAGTCCCGGTCCGCTAGTATGAACGCGCCTTTAGATAGCCGTAATATATTAGTTTGAACGCTCGTAAAGCGTATTAATTCTTTCCGAAATGAAAATTTGCTGAAACTTCCCAATCTTAAAGTTATTGACATACTTATATTAAAACCACGTTTAGAAGATATGGCATATTGCAGATCACCTCTTACTCAGTATGGTGACGTCATTGTGACCAATTTACGAGTTGAGTAAAAACCGCATTGCACAACTTTTTCTTGAACCTTTTGACAAAGATTTTTTTTATTTTTCGCAACTAGTAATTTTATACAAGAAAACATGGTATTTTAGGGGAAAAGAAACAGCTAACAGGGTTTATTGTGATAAAGAAAGGTCATTTCCATAATCTTTGACATGTTATTTGAAGAAACATTCATCAAAAATGAAAAATATTGTAAGTTGTAGAAATGATTTTTCTCTAAGTTTCTGTTATAACACGTAAAAGTGGTAGAAGAAAATAATTACTAAGTAAAAAATTGTGCTCACCGACCTTCTTTAAGAACTATGGCCTTAAACCGGTATTATCGAGTAGTTTACAAACCTACTTGCACAGGGAGTCCCAGCTAGATTTGTGTAACCATTCTCGGAATAAATTGATTTAGTCCCTTAATAACTCTTCCCTATACCAGTACATAAGCGGCCATTGTTAGATTTGGCATTACATTGTCCTAAAATGGTCGGAATTTTTTGAAAGTGTTGCATAAGCTTCATTCTTTACTACCACCTAAGAACCTTAAATCTTATAACCTTAGATCTTATAACAATAGTCTTTTTTCTGTCCCTTTTCGTAAAACGAACCGTTTTATAAATTGTTTTATTAACGCTTCTATTAGTAACTTTTAGGATTATAGAACTCTAATTATTTTATATATAGAGTAAATTAGACTTTTTAGTATGAATAAGTTTATAAAAACTCGAGTAATTCAGTGGTATTTGTTATATCACTGCTAGTCGATTTTTATTAATTAAAGTTAAAGTTAAAGTTAAAGTATAATGGCCATAAAAACACTGATTATTGGATGTGCGCGGTAAATGTGCGGAATCGCCTTAAAGGTATTTTTGAAAATTAGAAAATGACTTGTGACGTTATGTGCTGGGTAAAGAGATCATGGTTGGCGGAAATGCAAAGAAATAAAGCTTCTTATTCTCCACGTTATTTTTGTAGTTGCTATTGCAACGTAAACTACACACGGAAAAACGCATGTTCTGTTACAGCATTCAACAGCACTGATATCAGGTCTGTTCAGGATGTAGCGACCCCTGTAACAGCTATGATGGTCACAGTCAGTATCAGCACTGATGCCTTATTATCTGTATTCATCAGTCCTGATTTATCTGATACCAACAACGTCCATCAGCGCTGTTACATCATCAGTGTACATCACAATTTCGCAAAAAAACATGTTACATCAGACTGATACAGCCCTGACAACCCAACAGACTGTTCCAATCTGATACCGTCAGTTCTGAACAGTGAACAGTCTGTTGGCAACAACAGTGTGATACAGCTATGATATCATACCTGTATCAGGCCTGAAGGTGCAACAGGCTGTAACAGGTCTGTGGCGTTTTTACGTGTGTAGGCAATACATGACTCCATGATAGGTAGAACAACAAGAAATACAACACATGACGTCACTGGAATATTCAAAATGGCGGCCCAAGAGCCTGTTTTGAGATGGTTTTCAACTTTTAAAATGTGTTACTAGTATTTTCATAGCTCTAAACTACTTTATAAAATAACCGGAAGTAAATGAGCGAGTACACGCTATCTGATTGGTTACTGAGCTCAAAAACCATGCATTATAACTCAATAAAGCATAAGATGACGTGATTCCTCGCGTAGATTTTGTCGTTTTTGACGGATTTTAAGTAGTTTAAAACACAAAAGGAAGTCAAAGAACACCTGGATACAAGGTGTGTATCTCTTTCATTCTCGAACGAATCCTTTAAAATTGAGAGGATTGGTGTTGTGGGAGAAACACGCACACACGTGTTATTCACACTTTAGTGTTTTTATTTCATGAACGCAAAGAGATATAACATTCTCTGATAACTCATTATGCATGTGTGACGAAATTCCAGATATTTGCATATCAAACAAACTGATATATCTCCAAAAGAAAGCGAAGAAACGAAAATCTTCAAAAGAAGTTACTTTATCATTTTAAAAGTTCTTCCAAATAAGACAATAAAAATTTTTGATGTCAGGGGCACTTTAAATCAGCGTTATGACGGCGAAAAATAAGCGATTTTGAAAAGTCCTGTGATCTGTGGTGTAATATTCCGACAAGTTTCACTGTACACCCCCCGTGCGCAATCAAAGAATTCTACACATTCCCCTGGACAAGCATTCCTCTCTAGTTATTAATTTCACTAACTCGTCGTTCTCCAGTGATAATGGCTCGTAGGTTTTCATGTAATGCTCGATCCGTTTCTTGAAATCATCGACGGCTTCGTCGCTTCGCATCGTTTGGTAATCTGGACTGAACACTTTCACATCCTAAAAACAAGATTACTCCATCGGCTACAAAGCGGTTGTACCACGCCCTAGAGGAGAGGGTGTTGCTGGTGGAGGCTATTTCAGATACGGTAGAGCACCTAGTCACCAGGACTTTGGAGATTGTTTATATAACATGGTATATGCTTCGTTCTTTAAAAACCCCGCTTTAAATTTCTGTTTCGATTAAGAAAAGCAGGGTTGTTAAAAGCAGGGGGGTTATTACTGAATCGAAACAGAAATCGGATGTATATTAATACTGACAAAACTAAAGCTATGCTTGTGTTGGGAAAAAGACTAATGAAGAAAATAAACCCGATATGTGCGAAATGATAATTTCCTTAAACAACGTACAAGTGGATGATGTTTCCAATCATAAACTTCTTGGCGTAATAATTGATACAAATTTAGATTATGATCAACACATTGATGAGTTATGCAAGAAATTATCAAAGAGGATAGGTTTACTCCGACACATAAGTAAATATCTAATGAGAAAGCAGAGAGTTATTTATTATAATGGTGTAATAAAACCAACTCTGATGTACGGAAGTGCAATCTGGTCAAGTACAAACAAAGAAAACTTAAAGAGGCTGTTTAAAATACAGAAGAGAGCTGCGAGAACCATTCTAAACGCTGATCGAAATACGCCCTCTATATCATTATTCAACAGCCTCAATTGGATTCCATTTACTAACGAGATTCTTATTAGAAGATGCTCACTGGCTTATAACAGGATAAATTACAAAATGCCAGCTTACAGCAAAGCACTACTACCATTAAATTCAGAAATTCACGATAGACAAAATCGTTTATCGAACCTAAACTTTTATTGTCCGCGTTTTAATAAAATTACAGAAGGTGGAAGAACTTTTAGTATAAGAACAATTAAAAATTGGAATAACCTTGCTACTGAAATTAGAAAGGCATTGTCATTAAATGGTTTTAAAAATAAGCTTTTTAATTCTTATTTAAATTGCCAAAAGACTGCTTGTAGTTTGTATCTGTAGTTTTTATTGTTGATATTATATTGTAATATTATTTAATTATATATATTCTCATTAACTGTAATAGTTTAGATAATTTCTGCTGTAAAATGTATTTAGTTAGTCGAGGGCCACGAATTTATCAGTTTTATTACTGTCAAGTGTTACCGTCATGAAATAAAGTCATTTATTATTATTATTATTCTACCGTATCTGAAATAGCCTCCACCGGTGTTGTATCCACGGTGGTGAATCGAGGAAGAATATGCAAACAGCATGGTCAGCATGGTCAACAACATGGTTGCATTAACATAATAACATCGAGCTTCGATAGGAGGGTGTGGGTAGCAGGGTTGGGTTGATTCACAGCCTACAAACATCTAATTAGAACAGAAGTACCATGGTTGACCCTCGCTATGTCACAAAGAGGCATGCAACCTACCATATGGTACTAAATGCAACACTTACTCTAATGTTCTCTGAAACTAATTCTTGATCATCACAGACGGACTCGATGAAGAAAACCTGAAAGCGAAATATGTTTTAAAAGCATCGTCAAAAGCACAAGCATGCCTACATTCTCCAAAATTATGGACGTATAAAATGGCACAGTAGTTGACTGCCACCATAGTCAATGGAGGTATGGTCAGAAACTCAACGAAACTCTTTGTTCTATATTTTTGTTCACGTTTATGCAAATTATGCACAGTGACGGTACTGAACACACTGTTTTTTTTTGGTATAACGAAGCAATCATCCAATAGCAACATTTGGGTTCATTCGTTTAACGGCGCTGTTTAAATATCAACAAACCTAACACAAAGCATTTGTGCACGGTAAGGTGCCGTCCAACAGAAATCGCAGCTTATTTGATAAAGTGCCCCTGCGATGAAAATTCAGTTGTGATTTTTTTTCATAAAATAATTACGTTCACTTAAAGAGTGAGTGTCAGGGTAGTGCTTTGCGCGCTTGTTTTCTTCTTGGCGGCCATTTTATGGGACGCCTATTTCAGTTCACAAACGAATCCGTCGATATTTGCTCAATCCTTCTTATAAATTATCCATTTTCAAGTTTTCAAAGAAGTACATATACCTGAGTGATCAATTATTGTGATATTTTTCCTAAAATTGATCATTTACTATAGTAATCTTTTCGATACATAGAAGCTGCTACGAGCGCTTCGCCTCCGAAGCGTGGAAGGCCGGGTTATGCTGCTGAAACAGCGCGAATAAGTTTGCGAATGGAAGTGTTTGATGAGTGACTAGTAAATAAATATATTTTGTTTCTTCTGATGTTTTGTTCATTTGAATTTGCAAAGATTCAGGAACTAAAGCCAGCCGGGCCAGCTTGTTCGTCAGAAACGGCGTTGCGCGCGGCTCGCAGTGGTTCACAAACAAGCGAACCGCAACTGTTCAAATCGTCTTGAACATTAACTACATAACGCCCCGTCGAGATGACGTCAGTATCGATGTTTGTCCGCTTTTACCCATAATTATTGCGGTCATAAAATAAATAGCTCATTTGCAATCATTTGTGAGTCAAATTTGGTTTGTTTGTCCGCTTTTTGAGCTATTAATAGCAGCCAGACTCTACGCTATTACGCTGCTATAATTATGCTGCTATAATTTATGCTGCTATAATTTATGCTGCCATAATTTATGCTGCTATAATTATGCTGCTATAATTATGCTGCTATAATTGTACTTGCAAAAGCGACTTTATAAATACAATTTAAGAAATCGTATCTTCAATTAAGAAGCCAGGCGGGAAACGAATTCTGGTTAGGAATGCTATTGTCCAACAAATTATTTTCAGAAAAGGCATTGTTGGATAACCACAACAAGAAACCAATAATAAAACAATAGATTTTAATAACTGATGTCTTCAGAGTGAGATGTGAGAAAGTGGAGACTAATAAAGGAAAGTTGACAGTGATAGTTCAAGCAGAATAAATTAATAAATGAAATACTAAATAAGACAGAACTAAAAATATCAAAACAAAGATAAAGGAAAATATTTAATATTTAAGAAATGAAAACATTTTCCGTGATTACATAGAGTTATAGAAACACGGGTGGAAGTTTAGGAGAACGAGAAATGGCAGTTGGAACACGAGCCAGCAGGGCGAGTGTTTCCACGCTATTTCGAGTTCTCCTAAACTTTTACGAGTGTTTCTATAACGTATGGGAGTGTTTCTATTACCTATTTCTTTTATAAAATAACACTGAGGAAATAAGTAATAAGACTCTTTTATTGAAATGATGAAAATATACATTATTCTTACTCACGCTAGACAGCGTCGTCAGCTCCTCAAATGAACATAAACGCTCTTAACTGTGAAGAAAAGCATCCAATCTTCTCGTTTTTCTTCTTGTTGGCTGCCACAGAACATATTTATTGACATTTTAGCTGTTTATGAGCAAAGGTTCGTCTTACAGCCCATTTTATAGAAATGGCGGGAAAAATCCATGTTTTCCATCGAATTATATATAGAAACACGGCTTTCAGCCAATCAGAGCGCGCGTTTTTAATTTGTTATTTTATATGTTGTTTAAGGACGAATTTATCTTCGGATAAAGGAAAAAGTACAGAAGTTAAAATACAAAAGTTATTAAAGGTATATGAAAAATGCATAATAAATTATCTAGCTGAAGAATTATCTAGCTGGCAAATAAGATCTTTATCGACCGCCCGATCCCAGGGCCATTTTCGCCGATCTTCCACCGTGGAGGCAAAATGCCCTGGGTACGATGTTGGGGGAAAAGGTCTCGGCTATCGCTTCGTCTTGTGCTTTGTACATCGTCTCCCACATTTCCAAGTGAAACTCGACGTAGCACGCCAAGGGCAACACACGATTGGATTTCCTATATAGAATATCTGTTACAGTTTGTTCAAAGGTTTTTGTCACTATTCGTTTTTGAAGAGGGAAAATGGCGTACTGTGTAGCTTATGGGTGTACGAGCATGAGAAAAAGGACTGCAGTTGACGTCATCCTTTTTACTATACTTGTTGTGAGTCATTGGGAATGGGCCCCTGCATAAGGCTAGTTTTATACAGAGGTCAGTTGGTAAAGAAAGTTGAACGATGAAGGTGTTACTGGTATAACTCCAGGAGAAACTCACCTTAAAACGTCGCTCACCGCAGAAGTCTAACACCATTTTACGTCTTTCTCTCGTCGTATTAGTTGCATCAAATATCTGTAAGGAAAGCAGAGTCTTATTACAGTATAATGACTCATGATTGTTGATGATAAACAAATGTTTGTTAACTTGAACGCTCAGATAATGTTATAGGCTCCACAACGAGTAAAGGTTCCAGTGAGATAATCTAACCATCGAGTTACAGTACATGGACAAAAATGATGAGTGGACGTTACATATGTGTACAACCTGTAACCTTCTGATGACTGGTGAGATGCTCTAACGATTGAGCTATACATGGACTAAGATGATGAGTGAAGGTTACATATGAGTACAACCTGTAACCTTCTGATGACTAGTGATATGCTCTAACTATTGAGCAACATGGACTAAGATGATGAGTGAAGGTTACATATTTGTACAACGTGTAACCTTCTGATGACTAGTAAGATGCTCTAACTATGAGTTACATGGACTAAGATGACGAGTGAAGGTTTGTGTACAACCTGTAACCTTCTGATGACTAGTGAGCTGCTCTAACTATTGAGCTACATGGACTAAGATGATGAGTGAAGGTTTGTGTACAACCTGTAACCTTCTGATGACAAGTGAGCTGCTCTAACTATTGAGCTACATGGACTAAGATGATGAGTGAAGGTTTGTGTACAACCTGTAACCTTCTGATGACAAGTGAGATGCTCTAACTATTGAGCTACATGGATTAAGATGATGACTGAAGGTTACATATGTGTACAACCTGTAACCTTCTGATGACTAGTGAGATGCTCTAACTATTGCCCAATTGATATGGGTTCCGCGAGGGCGGACAATTTAAGGTCGTTATCCGAGAAGACCCGAAAGTCTTACCTGCAGTTGCTGATATTATCGCAAAGGCAGCACTTTCTCATTAATTATTTTTAAAGTGCCAATTAGGGCTTTGGGGATTTTACATATTCGTAATATTTGGTTCTACCAAGAAGAAATGTAATAGATCTTGTCTTCGAAAATTTCATCTTCGTGCCTTTTTTCTCTGATAAATTTGATTTACTATTCACAGGAAGTGACGTCAAAGCAGGGACACGCAAAGTCATTGCACACTGATTCAACAGTGAAATACAACGAAAGTTTGGTTCTGAACTTTAAACACACCTGTTTTGACAAAAATTCCTATAATTCCCAAACTTTCTTTGTATCTCACTGCTGAGTCAATGTGCAATGTTTTTGCGTGTCCCTGCTCTGACATCATTTCCTGCGAATAGTATAACACGACAAGATATTTTAAAATTCTTCTCAAGAAATTCCAATGATCACAAATATGTAAAATCCCCAAACCTCGGATAAGCACTTTAAGACCCTGCGTGGTAGGTCCGACCAAGGATTTGAACCGGTGTCTCCCAGCTTATAGACATGTGTGGTAACCACTAGACCACAACAGTTCTAACTATTGAGCTACATATTTTGACCATTGAGCTACATGGACTAAGATGACGAGTAAAGGTTACATATTTGTACAACCTGTAACCTTCTGATGACCAGTGAGATGCTCTAATCATTGAGCTATATGGACTAAGATGATGAGTAAAGGTTACTTATGTGTACAAACCTGTAATCTTCTGATTATAAGAGAGATGCTATAATCAAAGAACTACATGGACTACCTTTGTGTTGAGTGAAGATTACATACAGTATGTGTACAACATGTAACCTTTTAACCAAACTGTCGAATGTATGTAATATTTTATCTTAAATTTAGTTTGTAATCTTTTATCTTAAATTTAGTTATTAATTAGTTTAATTTATTATTACTACAATCAGCATTTGAACATTGACCTGAAAAATAAGGTCCTATTCATGTAGTTAGAAACAATGTGAGGTGGAGGCTGGAACTTCCGGGCGAAGCCGCTATATTAGCATATAGGTTAGGTATTATATGTCACTTGGACTTGAAGAAGGGGTATAGTAATAGTGCGAGTCAAGAAGTTGTGAGTTGCAAATTGCAAGTTGTGAGTTGCAAGTTGCGAGTTGTTAGTTGTGAGTTGCAAGTTGCGAGTTGTGAGTTGCAAGTTGCAAGTTGTGAGTTGTGAGTTGCAAGTTGCAAGTTGCGAGTTGCAAGTTGTGAGTTGCAAGTTGCAAGTTGCAAGTTGTGAGTTGTGAGTTGTGAGTTGTGAGTTGTGAGTTGCAAGTTGTGAGTTGTGAGTTGTGAGTTGCAAGTTGCGAGTTGTGAGTTGCAAGTTGTGAGTTGCAAGTTGCAAGTTGTGAGTTGTGAGTTGCAAGTTGCAAGTTGCGAGTTGTGAGTTGCAAGTTGCGAGTTGCAAGTTGCGAGTTGCGAGTTGTGAGTTGTGAGTTGTGAGTTGCAAGTTGTGAGTTGCAAGTTGCGAGTTGTGAGTTGCAAGTTGTGAGTTGCAAGTTGTGAGTTGCGAGTTGTGAGTTGCAAGTTGTGCGTTGCAAGTTGCAAGTTGTGAGTTGTGAGTTGCAAGTTGCGAGTTGTGAGTTGCAAGTTGCGAGTTGCAAGTTGCAAGTTGCAAGTTGCAAGTTGTGAGTTGTGAGTTGCAAGTTGCGAGTTGTGAGTTGCAAGTTGTGAGTTGCAAGTTGTGAGTTGCAAGTTGTGAGTTGCAAGTTGCAAGTTGTGAGTTGTGAGTTGCAAGTTGTGAGTTGCAAGTTGCAAGTTGTGAGTTGTGAGTTGCAAGTTGTGAGTTGCAAGTTGCAAGTTGTGAGTTGTGAGTTGTGAGTTGTGAGTTGCAAGTTGTGAGTTGCAAGTTGCAAGTTGTGAGTTGTGAGTTGCAAGTTGCAAGTTGTGAGTTGTGAGTTGTGAGTTGCAAGTTGCGAGTTGCAAGTTGTGAGTTGTGAGTTGCAAGTTGTGAGTTGCAAGTTGCGAGTTGCGAGTTGCGACACTCCCACTGAACTCTAGTCATTAAAGTCAATCAAGAACATTTTTGCTTTTTGATATGAATCTTTGTTGCGGTAACGTGATACCATATTTTTATATACTGGTTTTGAATGTATTGGTTGCTTACACTGTATGTACCCAGCAGAACACCAAAAAGCACAGTCTAGATAGAGTTAACACTCGCAAAATGTAGTAAGATACCCAAATTTTGTGTCAATATCTTTTTTATGGGTATATAGACTATAGTAATAGAGCAAGAGAAATGTCACGTGAAACTCGCGACACGCAACTTGCAACTAGCAACTTTTCGACTCGCAATATACCTGATCCCGTATGAGTAGTTGTTGTTGACGAAATGTATTAATTTGATTGAAAAGAACTAGGTATTGTCATTGAATAATTACTGACATTCTTTAAAGTGGCTACGATGCGATAAATATGTTTTAGTTATTAAAGTGAAAATCCGAAAATGATTAGGGATGGTAATTTAGAGCTTTTTCATATCTCGTGTCGTTCTTGAGATATTTATACTTTTGCGATATGCAAAGGAAATAACTTATGACGCGTCAAGAGATTATCACATTTTTATAAAATCAAGTATATATTTGAGATTATTCAACGAAATCACTTGAAACTTTGCACATTACGACATTTCCTGACACCTAACATCATTATATCTAAATAGCGATGCCAAATTAATTTAGTATTTCTACGAATTTCTTTTTTTTCTAAAAATGTGACATCATGGGTTATGTCATTTGCATATCACATATTAAGTCTATAAATATCTCAAGAACGACATGAGATATGAAAGACCTCTAAATTACCATTCCTCATCATTTTAGTTGTTCATTTAAACATAGCCAAAATAACTAAGACTTAATTTTCGTTTCATAGGCATTTTAATACTGCTTCAATCACTCATTAATAATTCATAAGGAAATTGCCCAATAGGCTTCCTGCATTTGTTCACGTGCAAGCGTTTTATACCTGGTAAAATCATGCGTCTTGAAAGGCAGGGGAGGGAATTTCAATTCTCTCCCAGGGGAAATATGGGGTTATTCATTAAAACAATCAAAATGCTAATAAACATGACATTTTATATAAAGAATACTAATTAACGTAGCATTTTATATAAAATTGGGTGCTGCTTACAAATGCAAAAAATACCTAAAACTCGTCAAATTGACTCAGTATGCACATAAACCACTTTCTCTCGCTCACTGCAAGCAAATAATTTAATTATTTCATTAAACCCCAACATTACAATTTATATTAAAGATCACTGCAAATTTTTATACACAAAATCCAGTTTATATCTTTCCGAAGTTAATTGTACAGTTATTAAACACACAACCTGACAACGCTGCAGTAGGCGTTGAACGCCCAGCTAGTCGATCGTCGTGTTGATCCAGGAATACTGCTTTCCAACAACTTTTTCTCTTCCTCGGCCCCTCTTGCCTTCCGAAACACACGTTTCCCATCGGAGGAAGCCACCCTGCTTCTCCTTATTAAATCTACTTCTCAAAAAGAACTCCACTGAAATCTACCAACACATGCCCATACTTAACACGAAACAACTTTTTTCTTGCATGTTTAATGTTGTAATTTGAATATTGAACATTCTAACACTACATGCAGGGTAAAACATTAATATATATTGTTCACCAGCTAACTCAACCGTAATCTGCAGACAATAGAAAACAACGCCCACGGAATCGTGTTTGAAGCCATTTAAAGCACTTGTAGGAGTGTTTTATCAGATATAAAACACTCCTACGCGTGCTTTAAATAGTACTTATGCAAAAGCACGACGAGTGTTTTATTCGGAAGGAATACCAATAGGTACAAACACGAAGCGGGGGTAAGGTAAAGCAATGACTGAAACAGCGCTAAAAACAAACAAGAAAATAAACTAAAAGCCATATAATAAACTACTTATTACCCTCGTTTTCGCGGCCTGTATGGGAAAGTATTTGTCTTCGTTTTTTTCTCATAAATCTCGCTCCTTCGTCGCTTGGTCTGCACGAAAACCTCAGGCAAATACTTTACCGTACAGACCTCACACTCGGTTAATAAGTAGTAGCTAAAACATGAGCGGCCGATGTTTATGGGCAGTTACAATGGCGAGCCGCAGGCGAGTCGTTAATTGTAACTGCTCATATATAAACATCGACCACGAAATAAAACATTGATGTTTTTGATGTAGTATTTAAAACATGAGGAGCGTTTTATCATATTTAAAATGCGAGCGCGCAGCGCGAGCATTTTAGATATGATAAAACGCGAGTGATCGAGTGTTTTAAATAGCTTCAAAAACAATTGATTGTAATCACTAGGGAGTGTACTGGTTTTTATTTTCTATTAGAGGTAAATTGGGTTGATGTATGAAATGCAAATTAGAAGGAACTTTATATAAAGTTCGTATAGACTTTCTCAGGTATAAAAGCCTTGCGCGTGACTAAATACGGAAATGTGATTGGACAATTTGGTTAATGAATATTGATGAGTTTTTGAAGTTTTTGATAAAACATTGATGTTTTTGATAAATGTTTTATTAATCAGCAAGTTAACTTTGATAAAACATTGATGTTTTATTAATCAATGTTTTATCTGGGTTAAAGATGCTGATTAAATATTAATTTATTTTGAATTTTCTTCATGAATTATTAATGAATTTTACAAGTAAAAATAGTAAATGGAATGCTTGATGGCATGAATGAAGGATTTTGCAAAGTGTAAAAATACCAAGCAACAACACCCACTACCATACTGAACAATGTGATACTTTTCTTTTGATAATTTCTTTTTTAAGACTTTATATGCAAAATTCCGCCATTCATTCCAATTGACTCGTTTACATGTACTAGCAAGCCTGATAATGTCAGATTAAATGCTTAAATCCTTCTTCAGATATATTGTCTCAAAGGCCAAATGCTTCTAACATTTTAGATTCCCCGCGTTAACCCTTTAAGCCCCAGGGGGTTGACCAGTAGCTAACTTCTCCTATTAATATCAATGGTTAGCCAAGTATATAGGTAATGAGAATATAGCAAATGATCATGCGCCCAAAGATAAACTGACATATTTTTAAAACAAGTTTTCCCAGCCTAGTATTATTAGTACCACATGAGAAATGTTTGTATATCAACAACAAGAATTAATTTGTATGCTGATACTGCAGGAGTGGTCGTTTGATGTGTAACCCTATGAGATCAACTTACCGCAACATATCCTTGTCGATTAGAGAACCACTGAGCAACATCATTCAGAGCATTCAGAGCGCATTGTCTGGCAAGAAAAAGAAAGAAAAAGGTAGAGTTATTAGCAACATTCAGAGCGCACTGTCTAGCAAGAAAAAGAAAAACTAAGGTAGAGTTATTAGCAATATCATTCAGAGCACACTGTCTCATTGCAAGAAAAAGAAAGAAAAGGTAGAGTTATTAGCAACATCATTCAGAGCGATTGTCTAGCAAGAAAAAGAAAGAAAAAGGTAGAGTTATTAGCAACATCATTCAGAGCGCATTTCCTGGCAAGAAAAAGAAAGAAAAAGGTAGAGTTATTAGCATGCAACATCATTCAGAGCGCATTGTCTAGCAAGAAAAAGATAGAAAAAGGTAAAGTTATTAGCAACATCATTCAGAGCGCATTGTCTGGCAAGAAAAAGAAAGAAAAAGGTAGAGTTATTAGCAACATCATTCAGAGCGCATTGTCTGATAAGAAAAAGATAGAAAAAGGTAGAGTTATTAGCAACATCATTCAGAGCGCATTGTCTGGCAAGAAAAAGAAAGAAAAAGGTAGAGTTATTAGCAACATTCAGAGCGCATTGTCTGACAAGAAAAAGAAAGAAAAAGGTAGAGTTATTAGCAACATTCAGAGCACATTGTCTGACAAGAAAAAGATAGAAAAAGGTAGAGTTATTAACAACATCATTCAGAGCACATTGTCTGACAAGAAAAAGATAGAAAAAGGTAGAGTTATTAACAACATCATTAGCATATTGTCTGACAAGAAAAAGAAAGAAAAAGGTAGAGTTATTAGCAACATTCAGAGCGCATTGTCTAGCAAGAAAAAGACAGAAAAAGGTAGAGTTGTTAGCAACGCATTGTCTGACATGAAAAAGAAAGAAAAAGGTAGAGTTATTAACAACATCATTCAGAGTGCATTGTCTGACAAGAAAAAGATAGAAAAGGTAGAGTTATTAGCAACATTCAGAGCGCATTGTCTGACAAGAAAAAGATAGAAAAAGGTAGAGTTGTTAGCAACATCATTCAGAGCGCATTGTCTGACATGAAAAAGAAAGAAAAAGGTAGAGTTATTAGCAACATCATTCAGAGCACATTGTGTGACATTAACATTCATGCAAGAATCTGCGGTAGCACCCCCGATAGCCCCGCGATTCCTGACCATACGCTGTATGGAACCGCACCTAATTGGGCACAGTGTCCTGAACCAATTCAACCTTTGGAGGGTGTAGCTCTGTCGGAGAGGGTTTTACGCTAATAGCTGAGGAACAGTTTACAGGACCCAGAGATCCACAAAGACGGGAGCGGTCTCATAGGTAGAGCAGCCCCAGGCGAGCCTAAACTCCCCAACTAACTTGTTACAATGTTGCCGAGAATTACCCTCTCCTGACCAGAACTACTGTCACACATAAAGTGGAGAAAAAAAACTTACCGTATAATAACAAATTACCCCTACTACAGCCTACCGCCTGCACAATGCCTGCAGGGAACCAAACAAGGCCCGACCTTGAAGTTTGATCCCAAACCAGAGCCACATCAAGCTAGAGGATGGAGATGACTGGGACATTTCCTATGGAGGATTGCCTAGGAGCATTGCTGTGAAGAGAATATAGCTGCGAACATGCACAAGAACAGACGACATTTAAGTTGATGGGACAACAAAAGAGATTGCACACAGTAAACACATGCAGCAGAACAGGAGACAAAAAAGCATTTTAGTTATCACCCAGGATAGCTGGGGAGCAGACCAGTTCTACTGGCGCGATTATACACACTAACAGTAAAATATCACCCGGAGTAGCCGAGCAGCAACATTACTTTATACACAGTAAACACATGCGCAACAAAACAGGAGACAAACATATATTAAATTAAGTCACCCAGAATAGCCGGGGAACAAACCAGATGTACTGGCGCGATTGTACACACACTAACATTAAAATAGTAGCCAAAACAGCGGACCAGAAGCACTGGCGCGACGGTACACTAATGTTAATGGATACATAGACAACACAAACAGCAGAACAAGAGACAAACACAAAGGAAGTCACCCAGAATAGCCGGGGAATAAACCAGATGTACTGGCGCGATTGTACACACACTAACATTAAAATAGTAGCTAAGCAGCGAACCAAATTTACTGGTGCGATGGAGCAAACACATGCAGCAGAACAGGAGACAAACATAAAATAAGTTAGCCCGCAGATGAAAGTAAATACTGGCAGCTGCCGATAATATGCAAGCAAGGACATAGCGCAAATACAGTCCCCCAACCGCTGAACGATAAGCAACGTTGCAGAATATACGTACCCGCACAAGCGCTAGCAGCAGTTGAACCGGATGACCCCCCACACGACTGAGCAACAGCAGGGAGCACAAATAGAGTCCCCCAACGACTGTACGGCGGTGTTGCCCAGTACGGACCCGGATGACCCCCCACACGACTGAGCAACAGCAGGGAGCACAAATAGAGTCCCCCAACGACTGTACGGCGGTGTTGCCCAGTACGGACCCAGAGGACCCCCCACACGACTGAGCAACAGCAGGGAGCACAAATAGAGTCCCCCAACGACTGTACGGCGGTGTTGCCCAGTACGGACCCAGAGGACCCCCCACACGACTGAGCAACAGCAGGGAGCACAAATACAGTCCCCCAACGACTGTACGGCGACGTTGCCCAGTACAGACCCGCACTAGCAGCTAGCCAGCAAGCAACAGCTGAATGAAAGCAAAGTAGCACAGTCCGAAGCACGGGAGCACAATAATGAGCTATGTAAGATGAGGGTTGGGTGGGCGGGAACGAAGGATCGTGTTCGACGGACAGCGCACGAATAAGCCCTGAAGTGGATGACCGTCAGATGCCACGAGTTTTGCATTGACGTAAGGCATTCAGTGCACACAACCTGAATACCTATAGGGTCCCAAGGGACCACAAGACCGGCAGCACACTTACTTTGCATGATGTTAATTATTTTTATTGCATAAAGCCATAGAAAAAGATAGAAAAGGTAGAGTTATTAGCAACATTCAGAGCGCATTGTCTGACAAGAAAAAGATAGAAAAAGGTAGAGTTGTTAGCAACATCATTCAGAGCGCATTGTCTGACATGAAAAAGAAAGAAAAAGGTAGAGTTATTAGCAACATCATTCAGAGCACATTGTGTGACAAGAAAAAGAAAGAAAAAGGTAGAGTTATTAGCAACATTCAGAGCACATTGTCTGACATGAAAAAGAAAGAAAAAGGTAGAGTTATTAGCAACATCATTCAGAGCGCATTGTCTGATAAGAAAAAGAAAGAAAAAGGTAGAGTTATTAGCAACATCATTCAGAGCGCATTGTCTGGCAAGAAAAAGATAGAAAAGGTAGAGTTATTAACAACAACATTCAGAGCGCATTGTCTGACAAGAAAAAGATAGAAAAGGTAGAGTTATTAGCAACATTCAGAGCGCATTGTCTGACAAGAAAAAGATAGAAAAGGTAGAGTTATTAGCAACATTCAGAGCACATTGTCTGACAAGAAAAAGATAGAAAAAGGTAGAGTTGTTAGCAACATCATTCAGAGCGCATTGTCTGGCAAGAAAAAGAAAGAAAAAGGTAGAGTTATCAACAACATCATTCAGAGCGCATTGTCTGACAAGAAAAAGATAGAAAAGGTAGAGTTATTAGCAACATTCAGAGCGCATTGTCTGACATGAAAAAGAAAGAAAAAGGTAGAGTTATTAGCAACATTCAGAGCACATTGTCTGACATGAAAAAGAAAGAAAAAGGTAGAGTTATTAACAACATCATTCAGAGCACATTGTCTGACAAGAAAAATATAGAAAAGGTAGAGTTATTAGCAACATTCAGAGCACATTGTCTGACAAGAAAAAGATAGAAAAGGTAGAGTTATTAGCAACATTCAGAGCGCATTGTCTGACAAGAAAAAGATAGAAAAGGTAGAGTTATTAGCAACATTCAGAGCGTATTGTCTGACATGAAAAAGAAAGAAAAAGGTAGAGTTATTAACAACATCATTCAGAGCACATTGTGTGACAAGAAAAAGATAGAAAAGGTAGAGTTATTAGCAACATTCAGAGCGCATTGTCTGACAAGAAAAAGATAGAAAAAGGTAGAGTTGTTAGCAACATCATTCAGAGCGCATTGTCTGGCAAGAAAAAGAAAGAAAAAGGTAGAGTTATCAACAACATCATTCAGAGCGCATTGTCTGACAAGAAAAAGATAGAAAAGGTAGAGTTATTAGCAACATTCAGAGCGCATTGTCTGACATGAAAAAGAAAGAAAAAGGTAGAGTTATTAGCAACATTCAGAGCACATTGTCTGACATGAAAAAGAAAGAAAAAGGTAGAGTTATTAACAACATCATTCAGAGCACATTGTCTGACAAGAAAAATATAGAAAAGGTAGAGTTATTAGCAACATTCAGAGCACATTGTCTGACAAGAAAAAGATAGAAAAGGTAGAGTTATTAGCAACATTCAGAGCGCATTGTCTGACAAGAAAAAGATAGAAAAGGTAGAGTTATTAGCAACATTCAGAGCGTATTGTCTGACATGAAAAAGAAAGAAAAAGGTAGAGTTATTAACAACATCATTCAGAGCACATTGTGTGACAAGAAAAAGATAGAAAAGGTAGAGTTATTAGCAACATTCAGGGCGCATTGTCTGACAAGAAAAAGATAGAAAAAGGTAGAGTTGTTAGCAACATCATTCAGAGCGCATTGTCTGGCAAGAAAAAGAAAGAAAAAGGTAGAGTTATCAACAACATCATTCAGAGCGCATTGTCTGACAAGAAAAAGATAGAAAAGGTAGAGTTATTAGCAACATTCAGAGCAGTAGTATAGTAAGTGGGGCTGCGGGCCCAGTCAACGTCAACCGTAATATAAACACCAAAACATCACCAAATTTGTGTCGAGCCACAACTCGGCAATGTTTTGGTACTCACGTTTTATAATCGACGTTGGTGAGCTCACAGCGCCAGTCTCTGTGCTATCATGGTAATCGTTAGTCAATCTAAACACCCCTCCCACGTTTTCTACTCAGTTGATGCCAAATATTAAAAAAATCATAACTTTCGCTAAACTTTACGCTACTTTAGCCATATTTAAAAAAATAGTCGTTTCAACATTTTCACAAATTTGTCGAATCGCATTTAAAAAATAGTCGTTTCAACATTTTCACAAATTTGTCAAATCATATTTAAAAAATAGAAAGCGCCGTTTCAATATTTTCACAAATTTGTCAAATCACATTTTCACAAATTTGTCGAATCACATTTAAAAATAGAAAGTGTCGTTTCAAAAAAGTAGAGTGTGGGACCCCAAGCGTTTTTCACATATCTGGGGAAATATAAAATGACGATCAATAGAAAGTGTCGTTTCACAATTTTCACATATTTAAAAAAGTGTCGTTTCAACATTTTCACGTATTTCAACATTTTCACATTTTTTAACAAACTACTGCTGTCTCAACTCACGCGCGAAAAAAAACCACTAGATTTTCAAGTCTAGTGGTGATGTTTATCCAAATGGATAGCAAAATGGTGCTCTTTTGATTGGCTAACAACATTGACTAACAAATAGCCAACTACTCTACGAATTAGTCTGTTTGTTCACTACTCTCAGTGGTATCTCTCACTACAATGTTTTTGTGGCCATACGCGTAGGAGTCAATACCATTCTCTAAAAGGTATCGTTTGTCGTTAAAGCAGGACAGCGATACTTTATTAATTTCGTAGCTACCAATCTGATGTTTGACACTTCTAATGGTCTTCATTGTGTGTCGCAACTGTTTCTGCTCGAGTAACACGCTTTTGTAATCTTCGTGTCTGATTACCTTTTTAATTATATTTTTTCTAATACCTTTAGCGGTTTTCCCACCACCTCCACCCTCTTTCAAATAGCTGTACATTTTACTGCGCAACCCAACAAACTCAACAATTGGCGTTCCAGCGCACTCATCCTTCATCTTCCCAATGACTTTCTTATTCTCTCTAAAAAAGAATGGGCTGTCTGCAGGATAGTCACTATTATCAAACTTTTCGCGCTCCTCCATAAAGTCGGAATAAACGTCGTCAGTTTTGATTGAGTACAACAGACTGTCAGTGTCAGTGAAGTGCAATCTACAGGTGTCGCTAGAGTACTTTTTCATAATATAATTGTAGTGAAAATCATACATCAGCGTTTTACTCAAGTCTAATATACACATACCTACATACGCGGGTCGATTTAGTGTCAGCGTCTCTTTGACTTTGTGGACAGCGACTAAATTCTCGCTAAATATCTTGCAAGACACAAACGTAGGCTTTGAGACAAGCTTTTCTAACTTTTTCTCGGTGGTCACTAATCTTACATCCACACGCTTCCTCAAATTCTCCATTGTTTTTCCAAACACACTGTTGTTCATCAACTTGAAGAAATCCTTCTCGAAAGCGTTCTTAGCCGCGGTTCTCTTGACTGTGTTAAAGTCGATGTACTTGCCCAACCACTTGGACTGGTCAAACTGTAGGACCCTATGAATCTTTTTGATTTTTAATCCAAGATCCATGTACAACTGCAGATTTCCGTAGTGACACACATACTTTTTTTTGTCCATCAAATTAGTCACCAGCTTCTTCACACCACCAACACTCACGTTAAACTTATTTTTGATTTTCGTGCAGTACTCCGACAACATGTCAACGGTTATCTCCATCTTTTCAGGAGCCAGCGGGTAATCATTGTGTAGGTCGTGCAAATGGGCTGGGTACTCCAAGTCGACCTCGAGCAGTAAACCTTTTTTACTATTGTTGTGATACTCACGCAGATTAACCTTTTTTATTTCTTTCTCAGTCAACCACTTGAAGCCACCCGTAGGTAGACTTCGACTCATTGCCCATCCGTACAAATTGTTGGCGTCAAGGTACATCAAATACTTCGACTCTTGCGCTTTATCGTACCCCTTCATATATTTATTGTTCGCCACGCCATGTCTGTTGCATATGTAGCTCACACCACCACGCATACCTAGTTCTACGAACTGAAACATGTCAATGTCAGACAATAATTCGAGCTCCACTCCAGTCATCTTTAGCATAGCGTCCCAAGCCAATCCAGGCGACGTGAAATAGTGACACGGGTCTAATTTATACTCGCGATGGCATGTCTTTCTAAAGTTCTCAAAAACGTCGGCGAGCAAGAGCACATCGCTTTTCAAATACAGGTCGTGATACTCACCCATGTTTTCAACGTCGAAGTAGTCCCACACATTGCAAGCGCGCTCATGCATTTCTTCCGTAATGTGCTCGTCATTCAGAACGCTGTAAAAGTCCTTTTTGGAGGGTAACTCGCTTTCGTCGAATTTTTCAAAGGAGTCCATATAATCATAGGGATAGACCCCCTTTCTTGTCATAAGTGCCAACCCTGTTTCACGAAACACTTCTGACGTGTATTTGAAAGCGTCCCTTGGTAGGTTCTTCACCAAGTTGTCTAGACCACTACCCATGAACTGAAAGCTGTCCAAGAACACCAAGTTTTTTCCAAGCATGAACGCCATGTACTTCTCCATGTTGTTTGGTATCACATTTATGTCTTGGCCAAACTTACCAATCTCCTGCATGATGAAATGGCTATCGTAGCCGCGTAAGTTATGAAAGATCACAGGAATTTTGTCAGTCAATTTAAAGTTCACGTTGCACTGACGATGTGCGGACCCTCTGTACTTACCTGACACGTGACAGTGGTCTCTCACTCTAACGTCAGCACCAGTGTACTCAACACTGCAAATATGACAACTTTTAGCCTCGTCAAAGTTCTTCTTATCGACATCAGTCAGCGTCATCTCTTTGTTAAAGTGACTCTCAGATGTCTTTTTACAATATTCAACAATTTCTAGCATCTCCCCAATGAACTTGTTGACTGCGTTTTCACCGCGATACACTTTTACTGGCTTACTGTACTCGTTATCGTAGCAACAAACTAATTTGTACCCATAACCGCAGTCAACGTGCCTCTGGTAAGCATTTGTGTAGCTACACTCGCTTGACAGCTTTGTTGTGTGCACCTTCTGTGTGATAGCCTCGAAGTCTGCATACACCACAAATGGTACATTTAATTGTCTACTAAAATTCTCGTATTTCACTTTCGCACCTTTTTGTGGCATTTTAATAGCTTGCTTCCCGTTGACGGCCAAACACACTTCAATATGACTTTCAAGCACGTCCGCACGGGTGAAACACTGCAAACAATACCTACAAAAGTGCTTTCTCGCCTTGTGCTCTGTCTGACGGTACATAAACTTGTTAAAATCACGAATATATACATAATGCTTATTGCCCACGTCATTAGTTATCAACAATAGGTCCATATGGTCAGGATACGCCTCCTTAGAAACGTACACAGGGAATGGCTGCTTATTTTCATACCCAAAAACATTTATGCTAATATCGTTCACCTTTTCGATCTTGTTGTAGTCTTTGAGTGTGACTGGGAAGTCAATTCCGTCATAATTCAGCTCGCCGACATGCCTAGCATACTTCGACGTTCTATCGGAGTGTTTTCCAACAGGAAACTTATGCGCTAGGTGACACCATCTAAAGCACTCGTTGTCACCATCGTTATTTACATTTATCAGACCCTTCATACTGTTGCGCAGCTCCTTTGGCAACGCAATGTAACTACTCCCATGCAAAGGTCTGTAAATAGCGACGTTGACGTAGTGTGCATCTATTTTGTCGATAGTCCATCCAGACCCCTCAGATAACCACCCAGCTATCCGCGTCAAAATCTGCTCCGATCCACGATTGGCGACACCCTCGATGTCATGCTCGTTAATGACGACGAACGTTTCGCTGTTAAAGTAGGCGGTTTTGTATGTGGTCTTATCGAGTTCTAAAATTTTCTCAAAAGTGACCTTGACTGTCTCCACCACTTTCATTCCGTTGGTCTCACCTAATTCACGTCTCAAAAGGTTAGTGACAGCGCTTCTACTACCATTTACCTGATTGATGTCTCTGTCGTCAATTACCTCGACTCCATAAGACCTTGTGAACCCTCTCAGTGCTCGATCCAACAGATGCGTCGACGGTGTGAGGTCTTCGACTACACGTTGTCCTTCCTGATCTCTAAAGAAGCCGTGAGCGTTGGTCGCTTCATCTGTTAGTGAATTGACAACGGCTGCGCTCGTCTTATGCGCCCGTCTTTTTGTCAGTGGGTTTTTCGCAGCCCGACTCATTGGCTTCTATATACTACACTTATTTATTTTTTTCCTAAACCACTCGTTGTAATAATTGTCATCACTTTCACACCATCCCAGCTTTGGGTACACCACCCCAAACAGATTGTTGTCAAACAAGTCTTTCACCTTCCCGTCTTTGAGGTCTGACACCTTCTTGAGTGTCTCGACTCGTCTTCTATGACACAACCTAATAATGTAGTATCCGTATCTGCTAACATTTCTACCCTTTACCAAATTGTATGAGTACAACGCATTGACAACTTTCAGGAAGTCCTCTTTTATCAACTCAAGGTGCTCGCCCTTCACAACGTTCCGCAGTCTCCTCCCCATCCACCAAGACCGTTTGTGAACGCTTTTTAACCGTGTGAGTCTCATGTCGCTGTAACTCTGAGTGTAACCCCATTCAATGTCGCCACACTTTGGACACGCGTACCCACCGCAGTCAGTCACATTTTTCACAACGTCACAATCCGAGCAGTGGTGAATTCTGAGGGTGTCCCCACACTCAATTTGTGTCTCACTCGCGATTTCGTCAATTGTGTAGCCGTAGCTCATCTGCCTCATAAGTTTGTCCATCACTCTTATACTACTCCAACATTTTTTATCGAGTTAGCACCCATAGCGCTATTCCACTACCCAATCCTAGCGCGCTAACAAACAATAATTGGTATTCCTTCATTTCCGCACTCGGTTGGTAGTAATCCGCAATCTTCGGGAGGTCAGTGAACACTCGTCCGCTGTACCGTATGGTCATTACGCTTCTAAGTTCTTCCAACGCGTGGTTTGTGTCATTGATGTCAGCATTAGCGTCAGAGAGCCGTTGTCGTAAGCGCTGGATCTTATCTTTCTTGGCGACCTCATTTTCATACCACACTTCTTTCGCGCTGGCTAACTGTTCCAACGCATGGTTGTGCCTCTTCATCTCGGTCTCATAGCCTGAGTGATTAAACTTTGAAAACATAAAGCCAGCGCCTGCAAAAGCCACTGCATTAAAAATCCCTCCAGCCACAACACTCACCATTAACTTACGTTGATTTGAATGGATCTGTCGGTATCCACTTTTTCGATTGCATCCATTTTACTAACAACGTTCCTGCACCAACAGCTGCAGCAAGTTTCACTGTACCTTTCACTGTCTCTGGTGTTCCCAATGGTTCCCCCAAAGCCTTTTTAGAAATCATACTCACTACCACAGCGCCAGTCGTGACAAGTAGCGCATCGTACAATTCGTTCATAAGTTCTTTTCGATCGATCGCGGACATATATACATTGTCGTGTGTTTTGTTCAAGAATCAAACGTGTCTAGCGCTGGACGACAAGTTCTACGATTTTCTGACGCGCTAACCACAGTGCTCGCAGGCTCCAGTTGTGTCTCTTTTTCATTGCTAATTGTGTACCATAGTGAAGCACCAGCGATGATTACACCAAGTGTTCCGACAACATATCCATAGCTCCACTCACTACCCTGTTCTTCGTTGACTATCATTTCACGCATTTTCTTTTCTTTCGCAGCTTTCGATATCTCAGCCAACTTTTTACCAGCAGCGACGCGCTTTGGGTCCTTCACCTTAACACTTTTCACATCAGCCGTGATCTTCGCTTCAACAGCCGTCTGTGAGTCTTCAACCATCTAATACACTATCACGTGTTATCTTACTCACAGTCGACCTCACAGGTGTCTCACAGTTGACCTCACAGGTATCTCACAGTTCCAGACCAAACGCACTAAAAAATTAGGATTTTTTCTGGGAGTATAACATAATGACTCAAGTCCAAGACACCGCAGAAGAGATGACTCAAGACCAAGCCCGCCAAGAAGAGGAGATCGACGCAATGCGGAGAATGTCCTTTGTCGATGCGTCTACCCCACAAGGCGCCTCTGGACCCAACGTCTTAAAAGGGTACTCGCAAGTCTTCAAGTTGTGCGACCCCGATCGTAAAAACGAAGAGGTGTCGAGACAATTTGGTACCCAGATTCTCTATACAAAGTTCGCTCACGAGGCTTGGGTCGGGCTTGATGAAGTTAGAGCCAACAAGATGGTTAACGAGCTAGCCAAGGTGATCCCTGTGTGGTGCTACTCACCATTCAAACGTCTTACGTTAGCAAGTAGCCACTACTTGAGCAACCCTTGCGAGTCCGCCGCTACGCTACTCGGTAACTACCTCGAAGTGTTCTTGGCGACCCTTCTATGGAAACCATGCTCAACCAAACTCAAAGCGTGGCTACACCTCGCCGCAAACTGTGACGTTAACGTTTGTAGGGTGGGGTGTAACGAAATACTGAGTGCGGGCGATATTATGAGTCACATACTCTCAGACGCTCACCTGGATTTTGTGCACGGCGGCGCGTCGTACAATTGTTACCCATGTGGTGTGGTTACCAACAACCCAATGCATCGCTCAAGACATGAGAGCTCGAGGTCCCATCTTAAAAACTTAGAGCTTCAGCGGATATTTAACAACGAGCAACAGTTGCCGCAAGAGGGGAGAGCATTTCTCTGGAGGTATAGTAACCATGAAGAAAGTTGGTAAACTAGAAATCGTGATTGGTCCCATGTTTGCAGGAAAAACAACAGAGACTCTTCGTAGGTTAATCACGTTAAGTAAGTCAGGGCTCAAAGTCCTTTACATGAACAACGCGGGCGACACTAGGCGAACTGACCACACGTTCTCCACACACCGTCAGACCATTGTTGTTGGATCAGACAGTTTACCTGCGAAGTTAATCACCAACCTTCCGAGTTCTTCCGAGATAGCCGATTATGACGTCATTGGCATTGATGAGGGCCATTGGTACTCTGATCTGTCAGTTACCCGTGAATACATTAAAGCTGGCATTCACGTCATTATTTGTGGTCTCATAACAACGGAGCACTTAAAAAGACTTGGTGAGCTCGACACACTGTTCTCAGTGGCAGACGACATCACATTTCTAAAAGCGTACTGTGCTGTTTGTCGTGACACTTACGGAACAACCGTTGAAGCGCCATTCAATTGGAGATACAACCCAGGACCATCATTCGTTGGTGGCGCTGAGCAATATCGCGCAGTGTGCAGACGTCATCATCCTTCCACACAAAATTAAGGGTGTTCTCGGATACCCCACTTTTTAAATTTAGACATTGGTCACATGAAGCGTCCAATGTACCGTAGAAACATTTTTTCACACAGTGGTCAGAAGGTTTGTGAAGTAAATAGAGAAAGTTTCGCAGACACCTTTATCAAGTTAAAAAAAACGTCTTTAAAAAATGCTAGAGCAGTTGTCGCTTCAAACATCGTCTCAACAATGAGAACGAGTGCTAACTCGACTTACTACTCGCTGTCTAAAAAGTCTCTTTACAATAGCGTCTCTCATGGTTACTCAACGCTGATTTATTTTTAAATTTACGAAGGCAGTGAGAGCACTGAAACCCAACGTCAAAGAAATATTTTATTACTGTGGTGATAGCGTCGTCGTATGAGTCGCACAAGAGTGTTAGATAACCAGCGGATTTATATCTGAGCAACAGAGACTCCTGCTCTTTGGACGTCTTGCCTGTACCACCTGGATTCTTGAACTCAATCACGAGTCCGCTATGCTGTCGGTTTGCGTTGGCAATAATCAAGTCAGGTGTTCCACGTTGGTAACCTTTTTTCCACGAATTTATTCTTTTACTCGAAGTGTCTTGGTTCTCACCACAAGCAGCTATCAAAATAGCCTCTGGATAATATTTCCTAAGAAAACCAACAACTTTCGTGTGAAGGTCGAACTCAGTGATCATTACGAATTGATTGTGTTTGAGACCAACGTTAGCTAAACTTTTTCTAACGCTTGGTAAGACCTCTGAGTGCACCCACCTTCCGAAGTGTTTCGCGCGCTCCAATTTACTCGAGAACGTCAATGAGTAGACCCCAAGTTCGTTGATAAATGAGGCTTGTTCCATCTTCGTTTTACAGTCAGGTTCGACATGGTCGTTAACTGCGTCTTTTGGTCTAGCGTAACCTAGAGCGCTCGCGACTTCTTTCGCTTTGAACCATATTTCACCGTTGTGATTAACCGTCGTGATTTGGTGACCATCGAATAATTGCACTGAGTTGGTCGCCATTACTATAGCCCTGCAAAAAAAAACTACTCGACATAGGTGTCAGGTTTTTTATAGATCTGGTTTGTTGTGTACCAATGCAGCAAATACGTTTTATTAGTCTTCAGTTTTCTACGTCGTCTGAAAAAGTTTCTAATGTTACGAACCAGTTTTCTAAGCCAACCCATTACATAACTTAAGTCACGTCTCCTACCACTCCTACTTTGTCTGACTCTGCAGGTAACGTAATAGGTTTGCCATAAGTCTTTTTAGACCTCATACCAATCTCAGCGTGGAGCTCGAGAGTAACGTCACCGCGACCAAATGATCCACCAGCTTTGAACATGTGATCAGTCGTCTTATTTATCTTATATGTTTCATGAGGTCTCGAAATACATGCTCCCATTTACTTTACACCATATTCCTTCATCATTTCTCCACCCATGATTATGATGTCTCGGTTCGTCATGTAGCCACTCACGATTTTCACACCGTAGAACTCTATCAACGATGGGTACGCATAAGGTGCGAGTGGTATTCTTGGTCGATGTATTCCAAAAATCGTTCCATAGGGTGTGCCTATCTTTTTCATATTTGCTACGAAGTCTGAGTCGGTTGACTTAACGTTATTGACTCTGACGTGTGAATTGTCCATTTGCCAGTGTATTGATATCATATGCATTTTACTTATGTCAACACCACTTGGAATAGTGCATATGCTCTCCATCGCTGGGATGCTACCACCATACGCGAGTCCATTAGTCACACCAGTCTTGTACCCTATGAACTTATCCCACTGACCGTCGTCGTTTGATATAATTGTCTCCCAATTTGATCCAGCGGTGCGAGTAGGTAACCTCACCACAACAAAAATGGAGAGATCACACCATTGCATACTTGGACAATTAAAATGGAGACCTGACTCAAGTGGGATTGGTGCTAACACAGGTGATAGAAAACTTTGACTCACACCGCTGATGCCAACAATAGGACCATAAGCCGGGTTGTTTTGCACTAATTTACTTGTTTCACCAATAGCTTTCACTTTGTTTGAACCATTGGTGTGAAATTCCACATTTTTCAAGGCGTGTGTGCTAACGTTGAAGTCGAGCACAACGTTGTAGGACTGACTCTTGAGGAAACCTGATAATAGTTGCTCTAGAGTTCTTTTATTGGTAGCATCTGAGTCATCGACTGGGTCTGCTACGTTTTTTATCGCTGAGCCTTGCATGTCTATTATTCCAGACATCCTTCCACCGGTTGCGCTTAATTTAAGATCTTCGTCCAGATGCCTTTTCGTTCTCTTTAGTATTTTATCGTGAGGGTCGTCAGACTCATACCCATAGTTTAGACTCATTACTAGTAGTGTATATATGCGGGTTTCAACTCAAAATCTCGTAAAAAATATCAAGTCTCATAAAAAACAAGCAAATTTCCGACTCAAATCTCGTAAAAAACTAGCAAATTTTCCCAAATCTCACTTTTTTAATTTGTTCATAAACCACGTTCCATTCTAGGGCGTGGTCGTAACACCCCGCCCCCTTTTTGATTGACAATCAAAAACTTGTCTCACATTCCAATCTAGGGCGTGACACGTTTCAAGTGGGTCCCGAACTTATGCTAACTAGCAATGACGTCATCGACCACGCCCCCTTTCTTTTTGATTGTCAACCAAAACTTTGGTCAGCGGTTGTCAACTAACTCGTCTTCGAATATCACCTCCGTCATGATCTTGTAATGACCTAGTGCCAGCGTGTTCACCCCGTCTGGTAGAATATGTCTCTTATCGTCTTTACTACTCAACGCGGTCTTGTTGATGGCCTCTGTGTAGATCTCGTGTTTTCTTGACCTAAACGTGTTCATTGACCTTGTCTGACTCACTCCAGAGAACAGACAAGTCTTGTAGTCCTCAAACACGATCGAGGACTTGACAACGCTCTTCTTCACACCCTTGCATTTTTTCTCGTCGCCGCGTAGTGTTTTGAGAGCGTATAACTTGGAGCGGAGTCCAACGAACTCGAGGACTTGCTCTCCGCTCTGTTCGTCTTTCATCATTCCAATCACCTTCTTGTTTTTCCCTATTGGAATACAGCTCGGGTGGTTCTTTCCGTATTTATGTGTGTCAAACATCTTCTCGACATCCTCACTGATGTCCTTGTAAAAGTCGTCTGTAAAGATCTCGTACATGAGACTGTCGGTGTCTGTGAAAAGTAGCTTAGCCTTGTCTCCGTACTTTGGCTTGATATAGTCGTAGTGGAAGTCGTACATTATCGTCTTACTGAGATCCAAGATACTCATACCCAGATACACCGGTTTGTTAAACTTCACTTTCGTTCTCTTCATTTGGACTGCAATCAGGTTCTCGTCAAAAATTGTCCTATGGTGGAAGTTTGGCTTTGCGACTAGCGTTCTCATTCTCTTTTCCGAAGTGACTAGCCGGATATCAACCCTGTTTCGAATGTTCTCCATCGTTTTACCAAACACAGAGTTGTTCATAAGCTTGAAAAACTCGCTCTCAAAGTTGTTCTTCGCCGCTGCCCTGAGTCGTGTGTTGAGGTCGATATACGGCTTCATCCATGGACTCTCCTTAAAGGTAATCCCCCGATGGATCTTGGTTAGTTTCAAACCAAGTCGTATGTACATCTCTAGATTCTTCTTGTGGAGCACGTATTTGGTCTTGTCGAAGAGGTTTGGGATAAGCTTCTCTATCTTGTTCACAATGAGTCTCTCTGGAGCCAACGGATAGTCATTATGAAGGTCGTGTAGCTCCTCAGGGTATTCCAAGTCTACCTCTAGAATGCATGGCGTGTCTCGCCAGTTTTTTAGCTGACCCTCTGTCATCCGTTTAAAACCGTGTGTGGGTAGTGGTTCACACATTGCGTCACCGTAGAGATTGTTTTTGTCCAAGTATGGCAAAAAGACGCTTGGTTTTGTAGGGTCGTATAGTGAGTCACCAGTACGCTCTATCGTCTCGTCGCTGTTGACGTGGTCCATAAACTTGTTGTTTGCTTCAGCGTGTCTTTTCGTGATAGTTGAGACTCCACCGCGAATTCCAGCCTCGACCATCAACAACATGTCAATGTCGGTCAGTAACTCCAACTCCACTCCCGTGATCTTTAGCAATGCGTCCCAAGCCAACCCTGGTGAGGTGTAGTAGAACGCTGGGTCCAAGTTGTAGTTCGTTTTACAGACTTTTCTGAAATTCTGAAAGACGTCCTCCAACAACATGACATCGGTTTTCAAGTACAAGTCGTGATACTCGCGCATCGTGGTCATGCCAAAGTGTTTCCACACCTTCTTTGCGTGGTCGTAATCGTCGTCACTAATGTCGCTGTCTGTAAGTCTCGAGTGGAATTTCTCTTTCGCTGGCAACGCTGTCTCGTCGAGTGACGCTAGTCCAGTCATGTGGTCGTAGGGGAATACGCCTTTTTTAGACACGAGATCGAAGTCTTCTCCAAAAACTCTCCTTGTCGACACCAAGTCCTTTTTGTCCAAGTTTGTAACCAAGTCGTTCAAACTACTCGACATGAACTTAAGAGAGTCGATGAACCTTATTTCTCTCTTGACTTCGATTGTTTCTCCGGCTTTGCCCGTGACTTTGTCTACAACCACCACCTTGCTGAACGAGATGTATTTCTCCTCGTTACTTGGAATACATCTAATGACTCCCTCCGTAACACCTAAGTTTTTGACAAACAAGTGTGCGTCGTAGCCCGACAAGTTGTGGAACACCACGGGAATGAACTTTGGTAGTCTATACTTCAAATTGCAGGTGTTGTGGGCTGCACCTCTGTATCGTCCAGTCAGATGACAGTGGTCTCTGACTTTCTTGTTGTTTTCAGCAAACTCATCGCCTCCACACGACCAACAAGTCTTAGCGTTGAGGAACGCTTTCTTCTCCTCCTCTCCAAAGATGATGGGAACCGCCACCTTGAACTTGTCGTAAATATTTTGTATAGTCTCCTCCAACTTTTTTACGAAAATCTCGCCAATGTTTTCGTCTTCGCTTCTCCTCGTGTAGAGATATGGTTCTTCCCAGTGGAGGTTGTCGTCGAAGCACTTCAGGTGGAAACAGAATCCAGATGGTGAGTGATGTTGGTACTGAGTTGTTGAGCTTTTCTTGGGGTTGTTGGTTGGTCCCTCCACTGGTTCGATGAACGACTCAAAGTCCGCGTATATTACAAAGGGTACGTCCTGTGTCTTGTAGTAGTTTTTGAACCCTATTGTCTCACCCGGTTTTGGCATTTCGGTTCTTATGCTGTCGACGTTCGAGCAGTGCTCCTCGTGTTTGTCTAGAACATTTTGACTGCCAAAACTGTTGAGACACCGACAACAGTGAAATGTCCTACCCTTATGTTTGCTCTTTGAGCTAGACAGCAACCTACTCATGTTTTTGATCCAAGCGTAGTGAGAGTTGACTTTGTCACCCTCACCCTGCTCCGTGATGTATAACATGTTGATGGCGTCCTTCGAGTTTCCTAGAACGAGAAGTGGGTACACGCCCACTCCATACTCGTATGCGAACACGTTGACACTAATTTTGTTGTTTTCGGTGAACTTTCTAATGTCACTCAACGGTGTCGGGAATGAGATCCCAGTCCAGTCAAACTTGTTCGAGGACTCTCTCATAGTCTTGTCGAGTCTCTCTGCGTTTTTTCTCTCGATCATCCTCGCCACAGTCATAGTCCACTTGAAACACTCGTGATCGTTCTCGTTTTGAACGTTGACTATGGCATTCTTTCTAACCAACGCGTTTGGTGTGGGAATGTACGACGAACCTCTCAGTGGTTTAAACGTGTCGATAAACACGTCCAACTTTACGACTCGTAGCACTCGCCAACTACTCCCTCTCTTCAAGTACGTCGCAAGACTCTCCAAAATCTTTCCTACCATTGTGTGGTAGATCTCGTCCAAGTCGGTTCCAGGTAGAGCAATAGTTGTGAGTGAGTGGAAATGCGCGGATACCTCGGAGTCTCCGTCATCTGTCCTTCTCACCATGACGCACTCTAGGTCAAATTTTGTCTTCACACCCTTCCTCTTCTCCACTTCATGACTCCAAAGACCTTGCGCTAACACTTTTGTGTTCGCCAAGAATGTCTTTGGGTCTACTTTCGCCGAGGCTTTTATCGTGTGGGTCTCCGAAAACCCTTTGAGAGATGTCTCCGATCTCTCCGTCACCAAGTCCTTCTCCTTGTACAAGCTAGAGATCTTTTGCTTGAAGAACCTGAAAGCCGTCGATACTCGTTTCTTGATAGGCCTTGGGGTTTGACTCACAAGCCAATCGTACCACGAGTCCGTTTTTTCTCTCAGAGTGAACCTCTTTAGAAGTTTTGGACCCTTTTTCTTCGCCATTGTGGGTACCATCGTGGGTCCAAGCCCTGATGGAATAGGTTTGTCTAAGATTTGCGACATCTTTCTGGGTGTAGGTTATGTCTTTAAGTCTCATATGATTTTTGGTTGGAAAATCAAATGCACAGTTCTTTGTGAAACGTGTAAGAAATGTGGTCAACGACTAGACTTCTCCCCGTTTTTATCCGGTAGGTGATAGATCCTGGGAAGAGACTTAAACTTTTTGCTAACGCGGTGATACTCCCAAACTTTGTCTCCTCTCCAGTGGTCATGTTTGTCTTGACCACAACCTGGGCGAGTTTCCTTCTCTTACAATGGTCGTATCTCTTTGGGATGTCGATAGGTTTCATTCCCAACGCTGCTAGAATCTCGCAATGTTTTGCCTTTTGCTTTAGCTTAACACCTCGCTCTCTCACGATGACTTTCAGTTCTCTGGTAGTTAGATAGTTGGTACTTGCTTTCGTGAGTGACATATTTTTGTTGGTGTGTTGGCTATCTTTAGATCATAATTGACACAACCTTGTACCCTGCCCACCCAACGCCGACGAACATTGCCCCTTCCGTCACCGACAAGTATTTTTGCATCTCCGGTGATGGTGTGTAGTAGTCGTTCAACTCTGGTTCCTTGTGGAACTTTGTAGTCTTGCGAAGCGCAGCAGAAAGTGCGTCGAGAGCCGCGTTCGTGTCGTTGATGTCGTGGTTTGCGTCCGATAAGGCGAGACGTAGTCGCGAGACTTTGTCTCTGCGAGCTACCTCTTTCTCGTTCCACAATTCCCTGTCCCGCGTGAGTTTCTCCATCGCGAGATTGTGGCGGCTTATTTCTTCACCATATTTGTTTCCCTCGAGGTGTTTGAAAAGAAACCCTGCACCTGCGAACGCAAGTGCATTGAATAGTCCTCCTGCCATCATAGCCATCTCTTTATCTTATTGTCTCAACTTTTGAGCAAATCTTAAGCAAATTGGTTTTGCTCGCTTTTTGCTCACTTTCTAGTGAGCTTTGTTTTGAGCAACTTTTGAGCAAATCTTAAGCAAATTGGTTTTGCTCGCTTTTTGCTCACTTTCTAGTGAGCTTTGTTTTGAGCAACTTTTGAGCAAATCTTTGAGACATAGATAAAGATATGAGTGAGGCAATAGAAACTATCACAACTCAAAAACCTAAGAATCCAAAGAAGGTTGAGGGTGGAAAGAGACTCGCTGCGATCAGCAAAGCTGCAAAAGCGAAGAAAGCTCAAGAAAGACTTGAGAAAATTGAGGAGCTCGGTTCCGACCAGAGCTACCAACTTGTTGGTCAGCTTGGGTACGTTGTTGGAGCGATTGGTGTCGCTGGAGGGTTATACTTTTACTACAAACGTGATGAGGACCAAGGACCTTCGCTTCGCCAGGAGGCCAACGCTCCGTCGGTGACTCCGTTGTGTTCGGACCAGACCAACGATTGTTCCGACCTCGAGTCTTTTGACTAGAAACTTTTTTTTCTATAATAAAAGGATGACAGATCGAAAGGAAATCATGAACGAGGTGTACGACACTCTGCTCTACACCGCCGTAGGAGTTGGAATTAGTATGGCGTCGAGGAAAGTTTTTGGAGAGTCTCTCAGCACACCAACTACTCTCGTGGGAACATTGAAACTCGCAGTCGCAATCAGTGCTGGAACGATCGCTGTAAAGTACGCACAACAGAAGAAACTAATCCCAGACGATCCTTTCAAGTGAGTTGGACGTTTTATAGTCACTCGACTATAAAACCACTTTGTAACCTCAATAAACTGTGTCGTACGCCTCACCTGGTTTGGCTCGCGCAGCTCTTTTCAACCACCACTGTTTTTCTTCACTTTTTGTTCGCTTGAGAGGATTTGGCGTCTCGTCCTCATCTTCTGACTCTGAGAGAATTTCTTCTTCTTCCTCCTCCATTACAGCTGTGGCTGTTTCGCACTTTGGCTCTGGCTTTCGGCGGGCCAAGAGACGTTTCATCCCCATCTTGCTTGGCTCCACGACTGCCTCGTACAACTTGACTTGCAAGGAGATGCGAGCGCCAATGAAGATGGACTCGATCTTCACTGCTCCGCTTGCCCAGCAGTGTTTTCCCATTAGTGACTGAGCCTCCACCGGTTTGTCGTCGAGGTCAAAGAACTGCGTAAGGAACTTGTCTTGCTTTTTGTGGTAGATTAGTTTTGCGTATAGCGTCGGACCACGACCGGGGACCCTTCGAAGAACGGTCTTGCCAGTCTTCTTGTCCTCGATCTTCTCTGTCTTCCAATAGAGGGGGTTTAACCCACCCTTGGACTTGGTGAGATCATTGTGTTCCAACTCAAATCTGTCGATCTCTTCACGGTTTTCAACCAAGTGGTCGATACAGTTGTCGACGATAGCGTCAAAGGTGTTGATCCAAGATTCTTCTTCTTCTGTGACCCCATCGCGGTTCCACAAACACAGGGGGAACGTGAAACCAGTGACTTTACCAGTCTCTTGACTAGTATTCTCCGAAACTCCAAACGAGTACAGACGCTCAGTGGGGATGATGAGTTCACCCTCCGTCCCGTCCTCGTTGCGAGTAGAAATGTTGATTCTCTTGAACTCGATCTTTGGTTTGCTGTCTGGAATCTCTCCCGAAACAGGGTCAGAAAAGATCATGTGTTCTTTTGGGTTGTAACCCTTTGCGGGTGTAAGTTGCGTATTCTCTGTCATCTCTTTCCCCTCTATCGCGACTCCTTAAGCCATTTTCGATTTCGTCTTTGCTTCGCTCGACTTTTCTCCGCAAACCCCTCAAGTATCTCTTCCAACCATCAGCCATTGCCTTTCGTGTCATTTCCTTTTCTTCTAGACTTTTTTTCTTTTCTTTCCTAAGCAATGTCGTACTCTAGCATCATGCTCTTGTTGATCCTTGAGATGTCGTCCGCCTCCAAGAATCCTTTCACAACTCTCAGACCGTAGATCTCACCTGACGTACCTCTCGTTCTTTCCGTACTTGCGAAACGTTCATTAAAGAATATGGACCCGAACGGAGCGCCAATACTCTTAGTGTTCGCGTTAAAGGCTGAGCGAAACAACACCGTGTTGTTCATACGTACATGACTACCTTTCATTAACCAATGACAAGATATGAGATGTTTGTCAGTCCCTACAAGACCAGGGGGTAGTGTACAATTATACTCCTTTGCAGGCCATCCACCACCGTACGATAGTCGATTAGTAAACCCTGTTTTGTAACCAATAAATTTATCGTGATTCCCATTGTCGTTACCAACGACGTACCCGTAACCATTGGACGACGGGGTAGCCAACAACTTGAAAACCATAAATATGGAAACATCGGTGTGCATAAGCGCTGGACAGTCGAAGACCATTCTGTTATTACCCAAATTCTTCACAGAGTCAGCGTCGACATCAACGGTGGGACTTTCGAGGTACGTGTTTTGATGAAAACGAGATGTTCCGTCTTCTATTTGCTCCACTTTGCTACTTCCAGCGCGATGATAGGTAACCTTTGCGTTTTTAACGTTCACATTAAAAACTGTCTCGTAAGGTAGTTGTTCGTCTTTCTCTCTTTTTGGTTCATCATGTCCAAGATACAAGCTCATTTATTACAAGACAAATTTACTTACTATCACTCCTACCAACACCTCCAACGAAATGGGGAGCAACGAGGAGGTGGGAGGAGTTGTTGTCTCTTTCACATTACCCTTTGGCTGGCGCTTCGCGTCTCCCTTTGCTTTATCCTTCCGGTGTGAAGCGCCGACGTCAGGTAATACCTCAAGGTGTTCTCCACCACTAGAGTGAGTTTTTACCGCATCCTTAGGCTTGGAGAAGTTGAGTCCACTATTGTACCCAAATTTCATGTTCGTCTCTGTCGACTCTCTGAGTAGGTTGTTGTACCCTGGAATAGGTGTTTTCAACAAGACCATGCTTCGCGGTATTAACCATGTGTTTGGCGTGACTGCCATGTCCAACTTGACGTTCGTGTCCTTGATAGACCTATTCATGAGGTTTATCCACACGCTAGGTGAGTACTGGACGACTGCATCCTCCACAATGTTCCTAAAGACTTGTTGGACTTCGCGAGCACTTGCACGACCACCAACGATCGACTGCTTTGCCTTTGATTGCGCACCCAACAGGGCGTACACGTAGACTTCTATCGACTCGTTAAGAAGCTCCTGACCTAACTTTGTAATCCCGTTACTAGCTCTAGAGCAGTAGCGTTTGTAGTCGCCTTGCAAGTCCTTGATAATGCTTACCCAGTTACCACCGAGCGGTAGGTGCGACTTTAAAACTCTCCAGTCCGGTACGTATAGTCTGAGAATATCGGCAATGTCTACACTGCTCTTATCAAGACGAAACATGACCCTCCTCATCGTGAAATACACGTGGAACCTCATGAGACTCGTGATCTGCTTTGGAACGTCAGGGTTTGGTGTAAGGTTTTGTAGTGAGACTCCAGACCTGTACGTGGCTATGTACATTGCAGCGATAGCTTGGTAGTAACTCTTCGACAAAGTCCACACTGTATTGATCATACTTCCCTCTGGTCCGTCCTGATAGTATTTCTTCGTGTCTACCACTATTTTTGGAAGACTGGACGAAAAGTGGTTCTTATCGTCGACGTAGATGTTAAAGTTGTTGACTGGGTAGTTGAGAATGTACGGAGGATACGTGACGTCAGACGTACCAGCTCGCTCCGTGTGGATAAGTTTCTGCACTGTTCCACCACTGTTCCATATCCTCGGGAAGGACACGTTGTTGTGTAGCCATTTCCACATGCCTTGGTCATTCTCGAACGTGGTGCTAGTAATGTCAGTCGAGATTATGTCACTATTTCGAAAGTATACGTCCACTCTCGTTACGTCACCTTCTTGTGTTTGAACTGGGTCAAACTCGAATTTGTCCATTGTGACGTGTGGGTACCTCTTCATGAGATCCGACTTTGCCTTCTGAATTGCGACCTTTGAGTTCTTTATCACCTTGTCATAGTTCTTCCCGTAATACGCACGTATCGCGGACTCTGTTGGAGTTGTCATTTTATTTGTAGTGTTAAATAAAATGGTAAAGCTATCAGTGTTCCTCGAGAACGGAAAGAAAACAGTCGCGCTGAACAGGAGTCTGATACTCCTAAGAGGTTCGTCCCTGACCGTAAAGACGGCTAGCGTGTTTTGGGGCTTTAGGAACGTGGTCAAAGACCTCAACGACCACATTCTCTTCAACGGGGTGAAACACACGATACCTGAGGGTTACTGGACTTTTGAGGATCTTGCGACGCGCTTCGCGGACGACGAAGACGTGAAAATAACTCTCACACACAACGTGCATGACCATACGTGCACGCTAAAGACCCTCCGTCCTACAAAGCTATACAAGTTTGGCGAGCTGCTGGGTTTCCCGACAAACACCACGATGGGAGTAACAAAGGTGGTTAGTCCAAACAGGATAGACATCAACCGCGGACTAAGATTTGTGGAGATCCATTGTGACACTCTTGTGGACGAAACCATTGACGTGTCGGGAAAACGGAGTAGCGTCATCGCTGTTCTCCCCATCACGTCGGAGACAACTCTCAGTGGAAGTGTGACAAATTTCCAAACGGTCGAGTCAAGTGTCCCCATCCGAAGCGGTACGTACAACACCCTATCTTTTTACACCAAGACAAACGTGAGTGGGGTAGACAAGGTGGGAGACATTCTGTTGGATATTAACATTCTCTCTAATAAAAAGGATGGACAACGATGTTGTAACTGAGCAAAGTCTAAGGGACTTGTACTACGATCCCACGACTGGCTATCAGAGCAAGGAGAGACTATACCGAAAAGCGTTAGAGGAAGGACTAAAGTTAAGCAGAAAGTCTGTAAAGGAGTGGTTGGAGATGCAAGATACCTACACGCGGTACAAGCCTGTCGCGAGGCGACACAAGTTTCGAAAGACATGGGTGTCAGGTCTCGGTGAGCAAATCCAACTCGACCTTGTCGATATGGGAAAATTCAAGGATACGAACAACGGCTACTACTGGATTCTCACCTGTGTCGAGATTCTCAGTCGCTACGCTTTCGCTATCCCCGTGTACCGCAAAGACGTGAAAAACATGACGAAAGCCGTGGACAAGTTGCTACGCCGGTTTCACACGAGATTTGGGATCTACCCTAAACTTGCGCAGTTTGACGACGGACTCGAGTTCTACAACGTAGGTGTGAAGAGACTCTTGGAGGAGCATGGGGTCACGTATTTCTCGACAAAGTCCGACAAGAAGGCAGCTGTGGTGGAAAGGTTCAACAGGACTTTGAAGACGAGCATGTGGAAATACTTCTATAGCAAGGGGACGTACAAGTGGACAGACGTTCTGGACGATCTCGTCGCGAACTACAACAACACAAAGCATAGTAGTACTCTTACGAGACCAGCGAATGTGACCAAGGATAACGAAAGTCAGGTGTGGACGACACTCTTTGGTCACGACTTGGGTAAGTTTCCACTACCAAAGTTCAGACTTGGGCAAAAGGTGAGAATAAGCAAGTACAAGAGTATTTTCACCAAAGGATATGAGGCAAACTTTACAGAGGAGATCTTTTCCGTGAGCAAGGTGGTTCGCGGAGATCCAAATGTCTACGTTCTCAGCGACGAGAGCGGGGAGGACGTTATCGGGAAGTTCTACGAGGAGGAGATGTCTGCCGTGGAGAAGACGGAGGACGCTACGTATCGTGTGGAGAAAGTCTTGAAGAGAAAGAAAAAGATGGTTCTGGTCAAGTGGGCCGGATACGACGCAAAGCACAACTCTTGGATACCCGAGAGTGACATGGAAAAATTGTAGCTTTAGATAAAATGGCTGAAGGAGGTGAAGACGACTTTGAGATGGAAGAGAGATTTCCAGAGTACGATGACATGGACTACGACCAAATGAGAGAGGAATTTGACACGCTAGACCAAAATTTCGACAATGAGAACACCGACGTGAGTGACATCAGATCACGACTCGTTTACTTAGACAGTAAGATTGGTGAGACGACATTTACAGAGGGACAAGGTGGAAACGTAACTATAACTGATAGGGGAGGAATGACAACTGGTGCCCCCACCGTCGAGTTTGTGGAAAAGGACAAGTTTGGCACGGCTGGCCATACCATAAATAAGTTTATAGTACAAGAGCGTGGTGATAGCTCGCGAATAGATCCTCGTAGTGACGAGTGGTTAAAACTAAAGCTAAATTGCTCGACGAGTCCCAGCGGTGAAGTCACCTACAAAGCGAGGGGTGCAAAAGGAAAGAGACTAAAAGAGCAAGTTGTTCTTAAACTTGACCAAGACGGTAAACTACAGTATAGCACGACAAAGGTCGCCAGCACTGCCGTCGTGCAATTTAAACAGTCTGTGGAGAAGTCGGTGAACGAAAGCAAAAGTCGCAGAGCGTCGCTAAAGAGCATGCCGATGGTAGAAATACGGCGACAATATAGTAACATATCTGGACTAAGTGACGCAGAGAACAGAGAATTGAGTGGGGTGTTGAGCCCTGGCAACACTATGGACCCTACCTCTAGAATCGGTGACCATGGCGCCTTACAAGTCCAAGCAGATCGTTTTCAAGAGGTGCTCGATGAGACAGACGCGCTCGCCGAGAACGCAGATAAAGAAGGAAGAAATGAAGAATATATAGACTTGTCAGAACGAAGAATCGGGTTAAGAGAGGCACGCGACCTCACGTTAGAGCAAAGGGAGCTCGAAGAGTTGCGTGAAAACCAAGAAGATGACATAACAAGACTAGAAAAATTCAAAGAGTGGATAAAGAAGAATGCACTAAGTCTCTCCGCAGTGGGAATCACAATCGCAGGTCTAGTCACCACCATCATTGTGGGAGCAAGAGGGGCAATCGCAAAAGGAGCTGGTGCAGCATCGTCATTCGCAAAGGCAGTCAAAAACGCAATCGCAGGGTTGGGACCATGGGCTGTTGGACTTGCTAACTTTGTCTACGCTGTGCTGAAAGCTGGCGCAAGTGGACTCGCGTGGCTTGCACAAAATCTTTGGCTAGTCGTCGTTGGAATAGTTTGGCTGGTAATGGAGTACCGGAAAAGACAAAAGCGATAGGTACAGACCCACAACTTTTCGTAACCTTGATGGTTACGAAATCTTTTACACACTAATAAAATGAACAGACTCATGAAGAAAGCCGGTGAGGTTAGGGATATACTCGTAAGGTTTGGGAGAAACCTACACATCTTCGTTGTTGGAGTGTTATTTCTTTTGAAAAACTTTTCATCTAATAATAAATGAACAAGGATCTGTCTCACCACGCGAAGAAAACTAAATTGTCCACCATCGTTGGGTCACGTACGCGACATGTCGTGACAATGAACCCAAACAAAGCCAACCCTGGCGAGTCACTCTATATTAATATCCCAAAGCTGAAACCTGACTCATGTCTGGTCCCAGGGAGTTTGAACATTTTGTTTGACTTTAAGAACGTCAACGCAAAGAGTTGGTTTCTGAACAACCTCTCGAAACTTCTGCAAAGCCGACTGACTATTAACATGGCCGGAGAGGTTGTCTATGACAATGTAGGCGAGTCAACTATCGAGGTCTACAAGGATCTTTGGAAACCCAAGATTGAACGCGATGAAATGGTCGAGGTAGGAGTCGCAGGAGAGAACCTCCGAAAGCTAATCTCAAAGGACGACAGCGGAGCCTCGAGTGGAGACGCATTGAAAGTAGCCGACGCACTATTGTATAGCGTGTTTGGAACAAAACAGAAGATCTCCCTCGACAAGATCTTGGGAGACTCTGGGTTATACGCTCCGTACTCGATGAACAACAACCCACAGTTCGTCATTACTCTACCCCAGGCTACTGACATCATGGTTGCACAATCTGGAAGTGCTGTGGGTGGGTACTCTCTTGAGAACTTGGAGTTGGAGTACGAGACCATCGACAACATGGATTTGGCCAGTGAGATCACTAGTCATTATATGGTTGGAAGGTCACTCCCGTACGAACACGTCACACTCTTGAAAAAGAGTCCTTGGGGAAAAGGGGAGACACTGATCAACGAGAACATTAACCTCCCCCGAAAACACATGAAAGCAGTAGTGATGCTGTTCACCAAGGCTGTGACCACAAACTCAGAGGAGTTTGTCTACCCCAACATCGACAACGTGAAAGTTACCATCGAAGGTGTACCCAACGAGGTCTACAGCCAGGGGATCCCCAAGTCGCGGTACTTCTCTGAAGCCGAACGCCTCTTTGGTCAAGTCGACCAAAGCGTCACACATCGGAAATTCTACAAGAACAGCTTTGCGTTGGTGGTGGACTTGCGGAGCACGAGTGACCAAACAGTTCACGGGTCGGGAAAGAGGATTATGAACACGCAGAGTGGGATCTTGCTCGAGATCACGAAACGTGTGACAACCACCGACTTGATCTGCAACATTTTCGTACTGTCAGACGCACTGTTGAACATTACGTCGGGAAACCTTAAAAGTATCCAGTACTAAAGATGGACACTCCATTCAACATGATGATCGTAGGTCCAACCTACTGCGGAAAGACTTATTACCTTCTCGAGATGTTGGAGAAAAGACTCAAAGGAGTGTTTGACTACATTGTTCTCCTTTGTCCAACCATTCTCTGGAACACGACCTACCACGAGTGGAAACACTTCCACGACGAGAACTTTGTCGTTCTCCCCGTGGAGCAGGAGAACGTGAACAACATGCTGGAGTATGTTGTTAACACGTACACCGACACAAACACACTGATCATTCTCGACGATTGCGCAAGTGGACAAGACGTGAAAAACAGGACGAGTGAGCTGGTTAAACTAGGTTACTCTGGTCGTCACTATGGACTATCCACCATTGTGCTAACCCAGCAGATGACTAGTATCGCAAAACCCTACCGAGAGAACATCTCGAGAATCACTAGCTTCCACAACACAAACAGAAAAGACATGCTGGAGCTGATTAACGACTACTTAAACGGTGTCTCCAAGGAGGATGTAGCGTGGATAACGAAAGAGTTGAGGGAGAAGAAACACGCGTGTCTAGAGATAAATCTCAGACATCCCTACGGACACGAAGTTATTTCCCCACTACAATAAAGAATGAACCCCGAAGACTTGGTGAACGACGGGCGAAGCGATGCGGAGGAAAAGATGGGTGACGCGGAGGAGAAGAAAAACCCTGCAGAGGACGTTACGAAAGACGTGGATAAGAAGAGAGAGGAGCTCCTACTTTTGGCGAGCGATGGCGAGATCAAAAAGAGTGAGGCGTACGTTAGGAAAGCCAATGCAAAAACTATACTGAAACTATACGCAGAGTATGAAGCCGATGCACTAGAGAAAAGTACCGCGCTCTTGTGTGACTTGTTTTTATCGAAGTTTTCCGCGATGATGGGTGGACTCGACGCGGTGGAGAAGCCAGAGGAGATGGAGAAAGAGTTAAAACGCGACCCTTATCTTAACAAAGATCTGAGAAAACTCATGTCTCACATTACACCCATGATCCCATTCCTTGGACTTTTGTCTGGTGGACTCACAGTGGGAACACACGTGTACAGTCACAAAAAGAAGGAGGAGGAACCGATTTAAAAGGGACGTGTCTCGTAGTAAAAATGAACGAGCTGGGACCAACGACAATTAGACTAGAGAAAAAGTTCAGAGACTTGGGAACTTTTTCACTCTTTGACCAAGCTCTGCTCGAGTATGACGCAAGAGCCGCGGACCAGGGAGAAAGGATAGGTTGTCTTCACGAGTCTCGAGAAGAGTACCACAATTTCACCATGGTTTGTGTCGAGTGTGGACTTGTTCTACCACGTACGGAGGAAGATCCCGTGTTTGTCCCTTCGAACCACGAGACGTACAACATGAACAACATTAGGAGTTACAGGAGAGACTCTCGCCGGGCAAACTCAGACAACCGCCTTAAGAGTTTTGACAATCTACTAAATAAAGTGAGAAAGAAAATAGACATTAGTAACCACACCCTCTCCAACGTAGTGAGTGACTTTTGCGCTTTGGAAAGAGAATTCAGCGACGGAAACGACGCAAACAAGAGGTTTTTCAACGTCAACTTTGTCTTGCAGAGACTCTTGGAACGTTACGGTGTGCATGTGGGAAGAGAAGAGGGCATTAAAATCCCAAAGAAGAACGACAGACTCGACGAGTTCGACGAGTGTTTAAATAAATGGCTGAGCTATCATGGAACAAGTATCACGACAACCTACTGAAAAAGTGGGCGGAAATGTCAAAGACCTACTCGATCATGCACTCCCTTTGTGCCCAGTACTACTCGAAATGGCACGACAGACTAGGCATTCCAGTGGTTGTCCTTGGGGGTGTGACAGCCTCGTCGATCTTCTCTTCAGCTTCGCCACAGGAGGACTACCACAGAATATGGACTTATATCAACGGTGCTTTGACGCTACTCATAGCGGCGCTGGCTGGCGTCAACAACTTTTTAGGCACGGTCGAGAAGACGACGAAGCACCAAAACGCGTCGTTCAAACATATGAAGATCGCACTGGATATCGACACGCTTCTCTCCTTTAGGCAGGACGAGCGTCCCTTTACCCCACAGGAATTCATACAGTCAAAGAAGCATGAGATGCTTGAGATTCGAGAGAATGTTCCGGAGGTTTTACCTTGGGTGATGGACGACTACCTGAGAAGGTTAGACAGGTCTCTGACGAACACGAAATCAAAGGTGAATACTTACATTGTGTCCAACCCTGGGGGTAGTCAATCGTCCGAAGATAGCGTCGACGGAGACGTCGAGCAGGGAAGAAAGACGAGCGCGGCGCATCTCGCCGACTTTGTAGACAAGAAGTCGTCAGCGGTGGTTGCTGCCAGTGAGAGGATGCAGACGATCCATAGCGACAGCGAAGAAGAAGAGAAAGAGTAGAAAACTGTAATACCTAAGAAGGGTATTATATTTTGAGAGGTCGTCTCTAATCGCTGGTGGACCACTTTTGTAGACTATTGTCGTACTCCCTTCGATGCGTCTCCATCTTGTGTTTGGCAAACTCCTTTCCTCCACCAGGGACAACAACGTTGCACTTTGAACAAAAGTTTCTCGTTATTGGTCTCGTGTTGTGGACGACCTTCATGTGGAGTCTCATCCCAGTTTTCGACGCTTTGTGACCACAATCGGTGCAAATAGAATAGTCTGAAACTTTCACTCCTGCGAGTTTTGATAGTTTGTATGACATTTTGGTTAAGTTAAGGAGATTCGAGACCAAATCTCAATTTCATAAAGGAGGAGGAGGAGGAGATTTCGAGAAAAATCTCAAGCGCCGACCACGCCCTAGTCAAAAACGTCAACAACCGCTGACCAAAGTTTTGGTTGACAATCAAAAAGAAAGGGGGCGTGGTCGATGACGTCATTGCTAGTTAGCATAAGTTCGGGACCCACTTGAAACGTGTCACGCCCTAGATTGGAATGTGAGACAAGTTTTTGATTGTCAATCAAAAAGGGGGCGGGGTGTTACGACCACGCCCTAGAATGGAACGTGGTTTATGAACAAATTAAAAAAGTGAGATTTGGGAAAATTTGCTAGTTTTTTACGAGATTTGAGTCGGAAATTTGCTTGTTTTTTATGAGACTTGATATTTTTTACGAGATTTTGAGTTGAAACCCGCATATATACACTACTATTACTACTTCAAGGTGTATTTGGTTAACAGATAGCCAGAGACTGCTGAGAACCTCAAGATTATCGCTAGCGTTGTCGTGGTGTCTGACTCGCTTGTGACCACTGTTTTTCTCACAGGAAGTGGTGTCACGTTTTCTTGGTAAACTTTTTTAGCCACAGTCGTTGGTACCACCACCACACTTTCCTGGTGAGCTTTTTTCTTCACAGTCGTTGGTGCTACTACTAAGTGAGTCACCACATTTTCTTGGTGGACTTTTTTAGCCGTAATTGTTGGTGTTGTTGCATTCAAGCTAGTGTTCACTCCAAATTTCATGGACTCTGTGGCAACCTTTAATAAGTTGTTGTACCCAACGATTTTATTCTTGAGAATCACTAGGTTACTTGGCATTAACCACGTACTTGGCGACACCGCGAGATTTTGGACAACGTTGGTGTCTCTAATCGATTTATTCATGTTTAGAATCCATGTCGACACGTCATACTGAATAACACAGTCAGAAAACAACTTTCGGAACTCTTGTTGGGTTTCTAGACTTCCTGCAGAACCACCAACGACTGATACACGTGTTCTCGCTTGCGCACCAAGTGTGGAGTACACAAAGGCTTCTATGCTCTGATTTAGATATTGTAGTCCAATGTTGGTGAAGCCGTCTGAGAGTCGTGCGACGTATCGTTTATAATCATTCTGAACGTCGTTGAGTGTGAAGACTCTGGATTCGCCTAAAGTGCCATCGCTCAGGACTTTATTCTGGTAGTAAGTGCCTTCTGGGGATCTTGGAAATCTTACCATACAATTCGGAAGCGTTAAATTCTCTACTTATTGATTTCATGGTCTCACCACCTTCCATTCTTCTGAGAAGTCTTCTAATGGTGAAGTACAAATGAAACCTCATCACACTTGTGACCACGGGGTGAACTTCTTGTGACACTGATAAATGTTGCAATGACACCCCACAACAGAAACTCGCACAATACGTCGCAAACACAATGCGGTAGTAAGATTCGCTGTCATCCCACTCTGATTTTGTCTTTGACGTGGTGACTCGCAAGACTGGCAGCTTCGACATGAAGTAGCTACTCTGGTTAACAAAAACTTTAAAGTTATTCACTGGATAATTTAACACGTTTTCCGTTGGGTAGCCATCCCAAAGCCCCCAGTGGTTCTTATGACCTTTTGGCAGTGGTTGGATAGTTCCACCACCTTGCCATATTATTGGGAACTTGCTATTGTGTAGCCACTTCCACATGCTTTTATCATTTTTGAAGGTTGTGCTGGTTATGTCTGTGCTGAGGATGTCGTTGTTTCTGAAATACACATCGACACTCATGATTTTACCATCTTGCAAAATATTTGGATAGAACTCAAATTTGCTTAAAGTGGCGTGTGGGTACTTTTTGATGAGGTCTGCCTTTGCATCGTGTGTAGCCTTTGATGTGTTAGCCATCGCATGTTTGTAGTACTTTCCATAGTACTCACGAAGGGCTTTCTGCATATAATATACCGTATGTTATACATAATGCGAAAGTTGACGGTATTCATTGAGGGTGCAGAAAAAGTTGTGTCCTTTGACAACGCAATAATGATCACGCACGATAACCCATACATTATGGTTAAGACAGCCACTGTGTTTTGGGACTACAATAACATATTAGAGGGCGAAGCCCCTTCTCTCTCCGCGTTGAGACACCCTTCGAGTGATCTTAAAAGCACGATAGTGAGTGGAGGGTATGCTAACTTCGACACACTAGTCAAAATCATAAAAGAGGAGTTTAAAGAAGCTAGGGGTGAGGACCTTGAGATGGAGAAAGTACCGCTCACAAGTAGATGCATGGTTAAGTCTAGCGTCTCATTTGGGTTCAGACTCCTTGGGCCTCTATTTGGTTTCGCGAAGGGTAGGGTGATTCAGGGTGACTCACAGTGGCACATCAGTCCAAACGAGGTCGACATGAACAGAGGTCTGAAGTACATAGAAATCTTATGTGATATTGTTGAGACGGAGAACAATGTGGGCATTGATGGGAAGCGTAGCAATGTGATCACAACATTGCCAATACCCACTGAACAGTCTTTGAATGGGTCAGTACAACGTCACGTGGACATCGAGTCTAAGGTGAGTATTAAAAAAGGTGTTTACTCAAGTATGACGTTTCGTGTCAAGCCAAATAACGATAGTCTCAAAATTGGCGCGGTGCTATTGGAACTGTATATTGTGTGAGTTATATGGAGCTCGGTGTGGAAACAGAACAAGGGTTGCGAGACATTTATTATAATCCTAAGACGGGGTTCAGTGGTGTAGAGAAATTGTATCAAAGCGCATTGGGAGACGGATTGAAAGTAACTAGAAAAACAGTGAAAGAATGGTTGACAGCGCAGGACACTTACACTAGGTACAAACCCATTGTGAGAAGACATAAATTCCGCGCGACTTTTGTTGGATTTCTTGGTGAAGAGCTCCAAATGGACTTAGTGGACATGAGTAAGTACTCAAAACAGAATGGAGGGTATTATTGGATACTAACAGGTATTGAAATATTGAGTAGATACGCTTTTGGTATTGCGGTTTACAGAAAAGACACTAAGAACATGACTAAGGCTGTTGGAAAATTGTTGGTTGACTTTGAAGATCGGTTTGGAGCCACACCTAAGTTAGCGCAATTTGACGACGGACTTGAATTCTACAATGTTGGTGTGAAAAGTTTGTTGAAAAAACATGGTGTTGGGTATTTCAGCACTAAGAGCGATAAAAAAGCTGCTGTTGTTGAGCGTTTTAATAGAAGTCTAAAGAGCATTATGTGGAAGTACTTTTACACTCATGGGACGTACAAATGGATTGACGTTTTGGATCAGTTTGTGAGCAATTACAATAGCAATGTGAATCGCAGCATTATGATGAAGCCAAAGGATGTCGATAAGTCAAATGAAGGTGAAGTGTGGACCACTTTGTTTGGTCACCAATTTGCAGACAATCCATTGCCAAAGTTTAGAGTTGGCGAGTCAGTGAGAATTAGTAAATACAAGAGTGTGTTCACAAAGGGCTATGAAGCCAACTTCACTGAAGAGCTGTTTAAAGTGGTGAAAGTTATTCGTGGTGATCCTAATGTGTACGAAATTGAGGACCACACCGGTGAACAGATTATTGGTAAATTTTACGAACAGGAGTTATCGCTGGTCAATAGGAAACATGGTGACGATGTGTACAGAGTTGAAAAGGTGTTGAAAAGAAAGAAAGTCAGAGGGAAGAAGATGGCGCTGGTCAAGTGGTTGGGTTATGAGAGCAAACATAATTCGTGGATACCAGAAAGCGATATTCAAAATGTGAGTTAATGTAATATGGCTGAAAGTGGCTTCGACGACCTCAACATGGAGGGCCCTGACGAATACAAAGATGTTACTGACGACGAACTAGAGCGCAGTCTTGAAAAAGCCACTAAAGATAGTGAGCTAGCTTGGGACAACCCAAACGTCGCAGTTGGTGAGAGAGTTAGACTAACTAAAGTGAGGGGTGGGCTGGCTCGCGAGCATGGTAGAAGGGAGCGTCGACGTGTGGAGGAGGCCTTTAGCAATATTGAGACGCGGATTAATGACAACGCAAAAGACTATGAAGGTGTTGCGAGGAGTGCGTCATTGTTAGACACCACGCGCGCGGAGCACGTCGACATACCTGGACTAACATCAATCGAGAACCGCGAGTTGAGTAGCACACTCAATCCAAGCGAGAATATGCTGCGTGAGTCTAGAATAGGCGACGCTGGTACATTGCAAATAAAAGCAAATCATTTTCGAGACTTGATAGACAAAGCGGGTGAGAGAATGGCAGAGCTTGGTAAAAAAAAAAAAGATCTCACAACTGTGGGGAGCGAAGAGCACGTTAATCTAGCCGAAAGAGTGATTGGACTCATACAGGCTAAAGACGTGCTTATTGAACAGCGGGAAATAGAAGAGGTTAGAGAGCGACAAGAGATCGACATTGACAGGTTTCAGAAGTTTAAGAAATGGGCTAGAGAAAATATGGTTGGGGTGAGTGCTTTAGCGATTTCAGTAGCTGCAATTGTGACGACTGTTATTATCGCTGGGAGGTCTAACGTTATGAAAGGCGCTATGGCCACGAGGTCATTCGCACAGGCTGTTAAGAATGCGATAACGAAGATGGGTCCATGGGCTGTTGAATTAGCGAACTTAGTTTACGACGCGCTGGTGACAGGCGCAAAGGGTCTCGCTTGGTTAGCTCAAAATCTGTGGGTGTTTGCGGTGACATTCGCGTGGCTTGCGTACAATTATCTAAACTAGAAAGAAAATGTGATTCGTAGGAGTCAGAGAGCGATATTCAAAATGTGAGCTAATGTAATATGGCTGAAGGTGGGGAAGTTTTTGACGAGATCGAGATGGAAACCCTCAATAAGTACGAAGACATGAGTAATGAGCAATTAGAAAAGACGCTCGCCGATGTTGAAGACGTTATTGAAGGCATGTACGGTAAGCACACTGAAGACAACATGCCGGAAGACGTTCGCGTTAACTACGACGACTATCAAGACTATGCGAAAAAGATACTGAGTGAGCTAGACGCGAGGCGAGGTGGGCAAAAAGAGACGCCATTTATTGATACTGATGATGGTAAGACGGTGACGATAAGGGGAACCAACACAGAAGCCCCTGCAGTGGAGTTTGTTGAGCAGGAGTCATATGGTGATGTCAATGACGCAAGCTACAGTATAGCTCTTGAAGTGAGGTCAGACGATCTTTATAAAAGATTGGACAAGCTAAACGCAGTCAACAAAGAGATAGTAAAAAATCAAGTAAAAAGAGTCAAGGCTATAGGTAAGAAAATACGTAAGTTGTATAAAAAAAAACTCGGTCTCGACGACGCGTCAAGGGAAATAGTCAACAGATCGTATGTGACGGACTCAGAGGCTATTCTTTTCAAACCGATAAGCAAAGATGGTAAATATGGAAGTCCTAAACTAATTCTAAAACCTGGGAAAAGAGGTTTGATCTACAGTAAAGACGCTAGTAGTAAAAATGCGATTGAGCAGTTCAAAAAATTAGTTAGTCAAATCCCTGAGAATGTAGAAACAACAGTTGTCACAACAGAAGTGACCTCAGACGACCTCCCAGTGATTGAGACAAGAGTGGATCACGACGACATACCTGGGTTATCACCAGACGAGAACCGTGATCTGAGTGGTGTGGTTAATCCAAGCGATAGTGTGGTGCCTGAGTCAAGAACAGGTGACGATGGTGCGTTGCAAGCGCAGGTAGACCACTTTCAAGAGACGATAGATGAGACGAGTGGGAGATTGGCAAAGCTTGATAAAAAAACTAACCAAACTGGTCTCACGCCCGACGAAGAGCGAGAGCACGTTGGTTTGGTTGAAAGAGAGTCAGGACTCAAGCAAGCCAGAGACAGAACTATCGAGCAGCGACAAATAGAAGAGGTTAGAGAGCAGCAGGAAGTCGACATTGACAGGTTTCAGAGATTTAAGGAATGGGCTAAAGAAAATGTAGTCGGGTTGAGCGCTGTAGCAATTTCAGTGGCTGGGATTATAACAACTATTATTATCGCTGGTAGATCCGCTGTTATGAGGGGTGCTATGGCTACGAGGTCATTTGCACAGGCTGTTAAGAACGCGATAATGAAGATGGGTCCATGGGCTGTTGGGTTGGCTAATTTAGTTTACAATGCGTTGACGTTGGGTGCGAAGGGTCTCGCATGGTTGGCTCAAAATCTGTGGGTACTCGCGGTGGTACTTGCGTGGTTTGCTTATGATTATTACAAGCTAAAACGGTAGCGATAAAACATATGTAAAGTATATGAACGTCACGTCAGTAGAGTTGAGCCCCGGTTTTAGACGAGCAACCATGGGTGTCATAAAAGGGGTGAGAACGCAACACGTAATCACGTTGAACCCTAATAAGGTCAGTCCTGGTGAGGAACTTTACATTGATATACCAAAGCTTAAGGTTAGCAGCTGTTTGGTGCCTGGGTCGTTGGGTCTAGTGTTCGACTTTAAGAATGCAAACGCCAAAAGCTGGTTCTTGAATAATGTTAGCAAGTTGTTGGTTGAGAAACTTGTTGTGAGACTAGCTGGGGAGACTGTGTATGACAACAATGGAGAAAATTACACTGGTGTTTACCGCGACCTTTGGGAGAGTGTTACTGCGCGAGACCAAATGATTGACTATGGTATTGGTGGTGAGAACTTGAGAAAGCTAATTTCTAAGGATGACAGTGGTGCGACGAGTGGGAACGTTGCTAAAGTTAGTGACGCGTTAATGTTTGGTGTGATTGGAACGAAACAGCGGATTAAGCTTGGCAAGATCATGAATGACCATGGGTTGTACGCTCCTTTTAGCATGAACAACAACTTGCAGTATGTGATCACACTTCCGAAGGCCGCAGACATCATGGTGGCGCAATCCGGTAGCGCTGTGGGTGGGTACACTCTGGAGAACCTTGAGCTTGAGTACGAAACGATTGATAACCAGGAGCTTGCTGACGAAATAGCGTCGGGCTATACAAGTGGTCGTAGTTTGTCATATGAGCACGTTACGTTGATGAAAACCACCGAATGGGACAAAGGTACAACCATTGTGAATGAAAACATTAATCTTCCAAGAAAAAGCATGAAGGCGATTGTGTTGCTATTCACGAATAAGGTGCGAACAGACAGTGAGGAGTTTCTTTACCCAAATATTGAGAATATTAGAGTCACAATTGAAGGTGTGCCAAATAGTGTGTACTCACAAGGCATCCCAAAGTCGAAGTTCTACGCAGAAGCGAAACGATTGTTTGGGTTGGGTGAAGAACACGCTCAGTTCATGACCATACAGAAATTCTATAAAGATGGTTTTGCGTTGGTTGTTGACTTGAGGAGCGTTCAAGATAATCGCAATGTGGCCACTGGCAAGAACATTGTAAACACACAATCTGGCGTGCTTCTTGAAATCACTAAAAAAGTGACGACTGCGAATGTCATGTGCAGGGTGTTTGTGATAAGTGATGGGTTGGTCAACTTTATGAACAATGGGTTGCAATCAATCCAGTATTAAATCAAACGTGAGTTAATGGAGACTCCGTTTAATATGTTAATTGTTGGTATGACAGCTTGTGGTAAGACGCATTATTTGCTGGAAACATTGGAATCTGAGTACTTTAGTAAATTTGACTACATCGTGTTGATTTGTCCTACTTTCGAGTGGAACAAAGCGTATCAAGATTGGAAATATGTGCGCGACCCCGACGTGTTAGCGATAGACTGCGCGCAAGACAGTGTCGACGCTGTTCTCAAGTGTGTAACAAATGTTTTTAAAGGCACTAACACTCTGATTGTGTTGGACGACTGCGCGAGTTCTCAAGATGTCAAGAATAGGACTAGTCAGTTGGTCAACTTGGCTTTTAGTGCGCGACATTTTATGTTGAGCGTCATTGTCATCACACAACAACTGACGTCGATCGCAAAACCGTACAGAGAAAATATTAGTAAGCTCGTTTGCTTCTACTGCCCAAGTAGGAGTGATATGAAGGTCGTTATCGACGATTACCTTGGAAACATTAGCAGAGAAAAATCGTCGGCGATTGTGACCGCACTAAAAAATAACAAGTACGCTAGACTCGAAATCTCACTGCGCTATCCGTACAGTCACGAAGTTGTTATTCCGCAATAAAATATGGGTATAAGTAATAACGCGATGGTGAAACGCAAAAGTGAAGAAAATCCCGCGGTTGAGGAACTAGTTGAGGACACTGATGATACTCCGACTGTGGAAGACAACATTGACGTTAGAAGAGCCGAACTTATTAGACTGTCTGGCGATGGTGTGGTAAGCCAATCTGAAGCGCACATTAAAAAAGCGTCCGCAAAGGTTATCGACAAGATATGGCACCAATATGAGTTGAAGAGAATGGAAATCGCAAACGCTTTTCTCACCGACTTGTTAATCAGCAAATTCGCTAGCTTATTAGATGGGTTGAACGCTATAGAAAACCCTGACGAACTAAATGACGAGCTGCAAAAAGACCCGTTATTAAAGAAAGACGTTGAGAGCATTGTCGCGATTGTGACGCCGTACGTGCCTTTCTTGGGCTTGTTGTCGGGAGGAATCACAACGTCGAAATATGTGTACGATCACCATTTTAGAAAAGAGGCGACAAACACTGAAAGTAGTAGTGAACAAACGGACTAATCTATTATTAACAGGTGGTAATAATCTAATTTGCATAACAGGTGGCAATTTTATCACGCGTGAGACACTTTTACGATACATAAATTCGTAAAAATGTGATTTGACAAATTTGTGAAAATATTGAAACGACACTCTCTATTTTTAAATGTGATTCGACAAATTTGTGAAAATGTGATTTGACAAATTTGTGAAAATATTGAAACGGCGCTTTCTATTTTTTAAATATGATTTGACAAATTTGTGAAAATGTTGAAACGACTATTTTTTAAATGCGATTCGACAAATTTGTGAAAATGTTGAAACGACTATTTTTTAAAATATGGCTAAAGTAGCGTAAAGTTTAGCGAAAGTTATGATTTTTTTAATATTTGGCATCAACTGAGTAGAAAACGTGGGAGGGGTGTTTAGATTGACTAACGATCACCATAATAGCACAGAGACTGGCGCTGTGAGCTCACCCGAGTTGTGGCTCGACACAAATTTGGTGATGTTTTGGTGTTTATATTACGGTTGACGTTGACTGGGCCCGCAGCCCCACTTACTATACTACTCAGAGCGCATTGTCTGACATGAAAAAGAAAGAAAAGGTAGAGTTATTAGCAACATTCAGAGCACATTGTCTGACATGAAAAAGAAAGAAAAAGGTAGAGTTATTAACAACATCATTCAGAGCACATTGTCTGATAAGAAAAAGATAGAAAAGGTAGAGTTATTAGCAACATCATTCAGAGCACATTGTCTGACAAGAAAAAGATAGAAAATGTAGAGTTATTAGCAACATTCAGAGCATTCAGAGCGCATTGTCTGGCAAGAAAAAGATAGAAAAAGGTAGAGTTATACTCTATATACGACATATTGTCGTCTCATCAAGATGGCCGCCACGCGCTACTTCCGGCATCATTTTCTGACCAATAGTTGCTCATTGGAGAATTTATCTAGAAATGAGTGTGTTGTACTATACCTTCTTATAGATATAGCTTCTTCATTGTCTGGACTAAAGAAATCATGCTTGCGGTCAGCGCCAACCACACTTCTTCGATAGACACCAAGATTAAACACTATTATAATAGAAAAACAGGAAGGCAATTAGTATTAATTATCAAATAATATTTTGAAAAGCCATGTTTCTATATAGTTTCTATATATTATTATAACAACAACAACAACAACAACAACAACAACAACAACAACAACAACAACAACAACAATAATAACAATAGACTGTATCTACCTGGAGGCAAAGGTCGGAGGAAAACGATTTGGGGTGGTACAGTATGTGAAGAAAAGTGTGGAACCAATGCTAGTGCAGGTAAGAGAGAATTATAAGAGCAAGAAGGAGAAGGCGGAGAGATGGGAAAACAAGGCAATGTATGGACAGTTCTATAGAGGACTGAAAGAGAATCCTGGTATCGATCAAGAAAAATCATGGTGGTGGTTACGGAAGGGAGATTTGAAGGCCCTACTCTGTGCAGCACAGGAGCAAGCGTTGAGGACAACATACGTGAAGAACAAGATTAACAAGACAGAGGAGGACCCATCATGTGGATGTGTGGTGAGAAAGGGGAGACAGTGTGGTATATTGTGACTGGGTGTAGTAAGTTGGCAAAAACGGAGAATAAGAAGAGGCATCATGATGCAGTGGAAAGGATTGAGCACTGGAACATGAGTGGACAATATGGGTTGAGGAGAGCTGACAAGTGGTACGAACATGAGGCTGAGGGAAGTCACATGCAGCTATTTTCTCAAGTACGACATAGTATGCATTGACAAATTCGGAGACCTATTCCTTATTCTCACCCGACAGTGATAGTGATTTCCCAAGATATTTATAATTGTACTCTCCGCCATAAACACATAGCCGTTGATCTTGTACACCAGTTTCCTATGGTTCTTTCCCTTGTACCAATTAATTCCTAATAATTACCACATAATTCTTTGTGCATACAACACTGCACATTTACTTGCCTTCATCTCTAATCGTACAATTGGTTAAAATAACCATTTTATAATGGTCACAGAGACTATAACCACTTAGTAATGGTAAGTTATAATTACGATAACCATTTGATATTGGTTGCGACAAATAATTGGATATTTTAACCAGTTAGTTTTTACAGTGTGGTTTTTTCTCTGGACTCAAACATACGCTGAATAAATACATCTTCGTACTGTACCGCAGTAATAGAGACCTTTAGATTTGAGGACGAAGACGAGTACGAAGACGAGTTTACCATTGCGCGTGGTTCTTTTCCATTGTTGTTTCTCCACTGCGCAGAAAAGTCTGTCTTCGTACTCGTCCTCGTACTCAATCTAAAGGTCGCTAATATCGTATTTATAAGCAAACGTCCGTACAGGTAACGGGTTAATAATTTTAACCTCCACACATTGATGATGTTCAAGTCAGGCAAAGCAGACGAAATCATTACTCTGCATATTCTATCAATGACAAGGATGACGATTAGCGCACTCAAAGGATCTCTAGTTATGTAAAACAGTTTGTTAAGATGGCAACCAGAGAATACTTGTACTGCATGTGTAGCAATACGTCAAATCGTCAATGGTATCAGGGGTGGCGCCAGGAATTCCCCGACGCGGGGGCTAGAGTCCCCGACAGGGGGGGGGCTAACAGGTATTGGTAATTCTTCTATGCCGTAATTTTTTATTTTCTTAGCCTCTGAAACGCTATTTCCTGCATTTTGGAGGCAGTTTTAACAAAAAAAATTAAAATAAAAAACAGTGAAAATCATGATTTTATAGTCAGTATTTCCTTGCTGTATACGAAACTAACTCTAACAATAATATTCACGCAAAAACTAGATGACAGTGAGCGCGCGAAACAACACAGAGGTGATAGATTTGTGCCAAAGATAGATATTTTGCCAGAGATTTTGACGAATTTCCCCCTAATCCGCCCCCGCCCCACCCCCCTCTGGCGCCACCCCTTAATGGTATACCAAATTAATCTTGTTAATTGCTGGTTAGATCTTCTAGCCGGAGATCAGAAGGTTGAGGGTTCGATTCCCTTCTGCGGCTCAGAAACATTTTTGATCTGTACTGAGAAACCGCGGGCAGGAATATTGCGTCTACGTTGCTTAGCAACGTAAACGCTATGTTATCGGCGGCGGACTATATGTGTTTGGTCAAATGAAGAAAAGAAATGAAACTGATCGTCGCGGCGTGGAACGTACGGACGATGATGGACTCCGACGACTCACAAAGACCAGAAAGACAAAGTGCCCTTATTACCAAAGAACTTCTGCGCAACAATGTGGACATATGTGGACATAACTGAAACAAGACTCCCGGATGACGGTTGGTTGAGTACGATTGGTTGAGCACGGCTCTGGATATACCATCTTTTGGAAAGGAAAACCCGCAGCAGACCAATGGTGTCGGCATTGCTATAAGAAACAGCATTGTTCTCAGGTTTGCAGAACTCCCAGACGGAAACAGCGAAAGACTAATGACCATGCGCCTACCATTGACAGACAAACGACAAGCAACTATGATCTGCGCTTACGCGCCAACGCTTCATGCCGATCTCATAGACAAAGAAGCATTTTGTGAGATTTGGAATACGCTGATGATTGCGCCATACTAGCAGCTAGTGAACAAGATCTTCAAAGATTACTTGACAAATGTAACAAAGATTACACGCTCCTTGGCCTTGAAATCAACATCAATAAAACAAAGGTACTTTTTCAACCTGCCCCTGGAACAAACCCAACAGACCCTGTGATTAAGATCGGTGACACCCTCTCTTCAAGTCGTGGACCACTTTCCTTACCTTGGTAGTATACTTTCCAACACAGTAGGCATCGATGAAGAAGTTGCTTATCGCATTCGATGTGCTGCATGTGCTGCAAGCTCTGTTTGGAAACTCAGAGCGAGAGTCTTCGATATTAGTGAGCTCCATCCGTCCATCGTAGAACCAAACTAAAATTTTACCACATGTGCAGTAGTAATACCTACATTGCTGTATGCCTGCGAGACCTGGACCGCTTATAGTTGCCATCTCTAAGATCCTCAAAGGTCCATCAGCATATTGCTCCGCTCCTTCTTATCACATGGAAGGACTAACGCACCAACCCTATAGTGTCCTTCGATCTTCAGGCTGAGACCATAAGCATCGAGACCATGATCATCAAAGCCCAGTTAAGATGCGTCGGCCATTTACACAGACTTCCTAAGCATCTTTTCTATACTCACAACTTGTTTGCGGAATTTTAAAGGTGCGCGCGCCGCGTGCGTGGATCCGCCACTGCAAAATATTGTCGTTCCGTTGGGTGCCTACTAAAATGACGCACGTTAATGTTCGCACTCTCAATATGAAATGAAAACATGATGATATTTTAATAAATTTATGTCTTTGGCGTTGTTTTGTCAATTAAATCTATTCATCTGCATATAAAGTAAAAACATTTAATATCAAAATTAGATTTGTGAGTCTTTGGTAGTTTTAAATTAATTTAAACTGATAATTGCTAAAAGTTAATGATTATACTTTTATACTAATGCACTGTATAAAAATATAACTTCTGCGACTGAAACTCGTATAAAGATTTTTTGGGGTCCAACACACACCCCCCCCCCCCCCCCCCCGCGTAGCTCCGGGCCTGCTCCAACATGGCTACTGTGTGATGTCATGTGCATCCCAGCAATAATCCATGTTAGGCCAGACCAACTTAATTTTGTATTTAAAAAAAAAAAAATTTAATTATGAATTTTTGAAATGTAACTGAAACTTCATACATTAAATATGAATATTTTACAAAAATATGAATGTGTGAACTAGCAACATGCAGTTCAATCTATTATTAGATACACTTACAATACACTATTTCACAAACTGAAAGAACATTATAAAATTAATATCAATATAATTATACTGCAGTCTGGCACTAATAATAGTAAGTTTGCCGATATCTACTATCCACAACATCAAATTGTATGAATCTGAACCCAAATGCTACAGCTCTCAAAGGATTCCTAAATTGGCTTATTCATTCACTTTGTCAACAGCCATTGTCTGAGCCAAAAGTCACAGCCATTGCTCTGTGGTTCAACTGCACATGTGCACTGATGTTTGACCAATAGAACCCCAACCTCGTACCCAGGCTTTTCACTCGCCTCACCGCCCAGCCTGTTTGCAGCCCAAAATTTTCCAAACTGGAAATTCGGGTTGCATACAGGCTTTTCCGAATTCGGGGGGAAAACATGCAACACAATATTTTTTTTTCGTGCCCGTAAAATGCAAAATTAAGTTGGTGTTGCCTTATACCCAGAGTTTTCGCAGACCAGGCTCCTGCCGGAGCTCCCCACAAGTACTGTATACAAAACCAGCTACATTTTCCCAATGTCCAAGGAAAATTGTCTCTGCAGCATGTTTGTTCTTATGAAAAGATGGAAAAATTCCATCATCATTGTAATTCATACTGAGTGAATGCCAGGGGCAGGTCCTAGGACATAATTATATGAATTGAATATTCCTAAGGTTCACATATTGCAGGAGTAGATTAGACCACACTCACTGGCCCTCGATGAATTGGGATGTCCATTTAGCACCCATATATAAAATAAAACATATTCTGAAAAATAAAGACACCTGAGAACTCAAGATTGAGTCAATAACAAGATGAGATATATAATAATCTCGTCTTGTTATTGACTCATATCTCGAGTTCTCAAGATGTCTTTATTTTTCATTGGGACAGCCACATACTTCAGAACTAAGCAAGCTGTATACCCATAGATGCACAGTCTGTTTCTACCTGTGTACAGCCTAAAACATGGTTGATATTGGCAGGCTCGAACAGGGTTGCAAGCTGGCCAGCTTGAACAGGGACAGGGTTATCAACAGGCCTGTTCATGGATGTTGGTGAGTATTGTTCATGGCTGATGATCGAACAGGCTTGAACAGCGTTGAACAACATTGTTCATACAACATGTCAGAGCATGACGAAATAACAAGGTTGCAGCAACGACCATGAACTTGGTTGTTCTATCAAGCTGGTTTTTGCATGTTATATCATGCATGAACAACGTGCTGTCGATTCAACAAGCCTATCACAACATGTTGAAATATGCTTGAACAGTGCTGTTATTTTAACAGTCCTGTTCTATCATGTTGACAATGCTGTTACAGGCATGTCGAACCAACCTTGTTACAACCTGTGACATTTTCACGTGTGCATGCATGTATACAGTTGCATGCGATATTGCTGACATTGGATGTCAGCATCTATGCGATCAAGAAAATTCAAACTGACTGAACACAAACTGAAACTGATGTTCAAGTTGAGTGCATAGGACCTGAAACTGACAATCCAAGAAGTCACCATGTCCACCTTGGCTTCACTTTTTCAGCCACACATTGATCTGATCTTGTAAACGAGCTCGAGGTGATTACAACGTACAGTATTTCTAGTTAGTAAATTATACAGACCTTAAGAAAGTGACAAACCTCTTGTTTTTATGCCAATCCAGTTGAGATAACGGCCAAGTTTCTTTGCCACATAAGTTTTGCCTCTCGCTGGGAGGCCAACCAGAACAATAACAGTAGGAATATTCACAAATCTTGGGTTGTAATAATCAGGATATGGATGTTCTATGAAAATATATTATATTCTGAGCCCCCTGTGGGTTTAATATATATTAACTATGATTCAGCAGATACACGAGAGAACAACTTGATATTATCTTTATAATCGCCAGATAATATTCCAGGAAATGCTTTAAATACCAAGCAAAATAACTGACAGTTGTCTTACCGACTCTGTATTTATAGTCAGCTGGCATTATGTGCGAGTCATATCGTCCTCTAAGGCCAGTAGTTTCTTCAAAATAAGCATTTTGTTGAGCAGTTGCTGGGTTGTCTTGCTCCTTTAACGTCTCCTTTTCGGTCGACATATTAACTGTTACACTCAATTTTACTGTTAGTTTGCATGATGTAAACATTAATTATTTGTTTGGCCTTTAAATGAGGAAGCGATTTTAAAATACGGCGCCGTCGCTAATTTGTTCGAAATAATCAAACCGCCTTTTTCGTCGTCACTGACAATCAGAATTTGGTTTTGAAATGCAAGGGTCAGGCTAATATAGGGGGGGGGGGGGCTATTATAGTTTGGCGGTTCTATTTTGGGGTTCGGATTGCGGATATATCTCCATTTTCGGTTATATAGGACATATAGTGATGTAGAGCACAGAAATGCTAAAGAAATTGTTCAAAAATTTTAAAAATCCAATTTTGCAGAACAATATTTCTCAGCAAATATATATTTAATTATTAAAACATTTGTGGAAACACCATGTGGATAATTTTATTAGCTGAGCTTTGACAAATGTTTTAATAATTATTAATCACCACCATGCAATCCTTCAAGAATTTAAATATATATTTATCACTCGGAGCGAGGGGAATTCCCCGAGCGGAGGGTCTATAAATGATATATTATACCGAAACAATCTTGAATGCTGTCTTGAAACGTCTTGTTGTTCCTTAGTCTGTGACGTCACCAAATTCGAAAGTGAGAAATTAAAAGAGGACTACGAACTAGTATGGTTAACCCCAACACAACAAAGATCCTAACCCTAACCCCCCCGCCTTAAGTGTCTTCCTAACCCTAACCCCCCGCCTTAATTAAGTGTCTCCCTAACCCCCCGCCTTCAACTTCCAACCTGTGTGTTTAAAAAATTAAGAAACTTGAATAATTTAGCAACTAGTCCCCACTCTGGTTGGGTTAGGATTGGTGTTATATTTGGGTTGAGTTCTAGAATCCTACAATATACTGTTGTGGAATTACCCTTATTACCATTATTGGTAATCTAAGAGTATTTGACAATTGGCGATTATATATTGATAATCTAAGACTCAAGATAACCTGGCAGGGCAGAAATATAATTTAGCAACTAGTAGATTGCCTCAGAGTCCCAAGAACTTGTTGTTAAATATAGAAACATGGCTTAGAATGATCTGGTTTTGATGGCTGAGAGCATCGAGGAGCTTAAGGAGAAAGTGATGCGATGGAAAGAATGCATGGAGGCAAAGGGTTTGAAGATGAACACTGGTAAGACTAAGGTGATGGTGTCAAGGAAGAATAGTGGTCATGTTGAAAAGTGTAGTATATGTGGGAAGGGTGTTGGAAATAATTCTATTCGATGCACAGGCTGTAGTGGATGGGTACACAAGCGGTGCTCAGGCGTGAAGGGCTTACTAGCTAGAGTTGTAGATACGTTTGTTTGTAAGGTGTGTGAAAGAGCGGAGGATGGAGAGGATAGTGACGTAGATGAGAGCATGGATCTGGGCAATGGGGTGCATTTAGAGAATGTTAAAAAGTTTTGTTACCTGGGGGATATGCTGAATGGGGGTGGAGGAGCAAATTCAGCATCTGTGGCAAGGGTACGTTGTGCATGGGGAAAGTTTAAAGAGCTCTCTGGGATCCTAACAAGCTGAAGGTGTATGTGGCCTGTGCTATGGTGTATGGAAGTGAGACGTGGGCCATGACTGTGGAGCTGAATAATAGACTGGAGAGGACAGAGATGCGGATGGTGCGGTGGATGTGTGGCGTATCGCTGAGGGATAGAGTGTCTAGTGAGGAGCTGAGGGAAAGAATGGGTATTGAATCGGTGTCTGACGTGGTAAAGAGGAGCCGATTATGGTGACTGGGTGAAGAGGTGTATGTCGCTTGAGGTTGATGGTGCAAGAGGAAGAGGAAGGCCAAGGATGACATGGAGCCAGGTGGTGGAGAGGGATATGAGAGAGAGTGGGCTGAAGAGGGAAGATGCACATGATCGTGGAAAGTGGAGGAAACTGTCGTGGGGAACCACCGGCCAACCCTGCGTAAGCGGGGAAAACGGCCGTAAAACGTCTGTTGTTGTTTTGTTTGCTTTTACCGAGGCTTTTACCTAATCAGAACATGCATTTTCCAAAAGTTATCAGTTATAAAGGACAGTCCAAAACTGGGTTATTTTGTGTCCTGAGGTATCATTCCACCTTAATGCTTAATCGCAAGGTGAAAGGATTGCAAGTAACTAAATAAATTCCAGTGATAGTCGATAACATTTTAAATATCCTTTAATAAAAACATTAACAACCCCCCAATACACATGTTTTGACTAAGACGGATGAACATTTCTAACTTCTTTCACTTAAGATAGAAAACAGTTTCCATATTATGTTTCCATAAACACGTCTGCGATTATACACCATGTTTATTTAGCGATACAATTCGCTGAGCTTTCGTCCCGTAAACTCAGGACTTCGTCAGAGCGTCACTAAACGTGAACTTGATAAAACAACTATTAAAAAAATAAAACGTTTAAAAAGTTTTTATTTCATTAATACATCGCCATGCCAAGCTTCAAAATTTTGATAACAATTACAAAGTTATTTGAAGCAAATAAAGAAAAAAGCGAATAAAGCGAACCCACTGATCTCAAAAATAGGACTGGATTGAACTTTCTGTTGTATCTGATGAGCTGATTTTGAAGCTTGCATATTTGCGTAATGTAAATTGACGAGAGATCATTAGAAACTCCGAGTTTGCAAGCAAATCAAACTGTGACGCTCGCGAAATAGGTTTAGTGTCTGGCCAATATAGTTTCTCTGTTAACAATAAATGTATAAAATCTTGAACCTAATTTGACGTCTCATATTAGGCTTCTCTTACTGGATAATTAGAGCCAACGGCGGCCATTACTAAGGGACCAAAGTCGCAGTAAATCTGTAGGTAGGCCATGAATTTTTATTTTGAATATTTTATTTTGTCGATGGTAAGAGCACATAATCCAACAAAAAACCTCATAGGATCTTGGTCCCTTAGTAATGGCGGACTTCCGGCTTCGTTTTCTGAACAATAGTTGCTCGATCCAGTCTTCTTTCGAGATCAGTGAGCGAACCCTCAGCGAGTTGCATTATCGTTAATTGTAAAATCATTAATAATTCATGAACAAAATTCAAAAGAAATGAATATTTAATCAGCGTCAGGATAAAACTTTGATTAATAAACATCAATGTTAACTTGCCCAAATAGCGCTCCGTCGAGATGACGTCAGTACCGCTGTTTGTCCGCTTTTACCCATAATTCTTGCCGCCATAACAAAAGAAATAGCTCATTTGCAATCATTTGTGAGTCAAATTTGGTTTTTTTGTCAGCTTTTACAGAGTTAAAATAATTTGTTTGTACCGTTTCTACAACTTCCAAACAAAGCACGCATCATATATTCTATTCATTTTACAAGTTCGTTAAAATATTCGCGGCCGATGTTTCTGGGAAATTACAACGGCTCGCCATTGTAACTGCCCATAAACATCGGCCGCTCATGTTTTAACTACCGCATAAACATGGTGTACAACCGTAAACGTTTTATTTTATTTCATTAATACATCGCCATTCCAAGCTTCAAAACTTTGATAGTTCGACGTCTAAACCGACCCTTACTCACGCGAAAATCATTTTCAGGTGTAGAATACAGTATGACGCATGAACTATTAGTAATTAGTACTACCAGAATCCTTTTCGGTATATCTTTTTGTGATGTAATGTCGAGCAATTGTTTTCCGTCTCCCAGAGGGAGTTTAACAATATTAACATGAGAAAGGAAATCTCGCAAGGAATTATGGTAGTAGTAGTCACTAATAGATTCGTACGTCATGGTAAGGTCTATTGCAAGAGCAAAGGCAATTCGGTTCCACAAGAAATACATGCCGAATCTTAAAAGATCAGAATTTTACATTTTCATTTTTTAAAAACGTTTTAGCTCGTTTCATTGCACTTTTTCAAAATATTATTAGTTATAACGGCGTTGTTGTTTTCTAATCATCGTGTTGGAAATCCCCCTCTGTTTACCCCCCTGTTTCCACGTATTGAAAAACCTATTCCACGGGTTAAACCACGTCCCCCGATACCACCACGTCCCCCCATTCCTCCTCGCATCCCTCCACGTGATGCCCACGAAGGACCACCTTGGCCCCCTCTTTTCCCGCCGTCCCCTTTGTTCTTGGCTTTCGGAGACTTGGGTCGGAGATTCTCGATTTCCGGCGTATCACCGACGAGATGTTCGTTGGGAGCACCGTCGAAGTAAGAGTTGTATATTTCACTTGAGAAGTTGGAGCTTGATAAGTCGGGACCAACGGTCAGCCAACCTTGAGAAACACATTAACGATAACGTTAAGACATACAATATGTCAATAGAAATACATGGTCTGGAAACGCGGCAAACTTGAAAGGGGCTAGCAATCGAACTGTGATTCATACATTGCTATTGGATAACTGCTTCATTATACAGAAAATACAATGTGTTCAGCAACCGTGAAAGTGCACAAACTGAACAAAAACATAGAACAAAGACTTTGACCGCGTTTCCAGACAATATAATTCTAGTGACTATGGTTAAGAGCACTTAAAGGGTGGAGGCTTTATCTTATAATGAAACTGTAATTAGTTTTTATAAGTAACATTAAGAATATATTGTTGTGAGAGCATTCAGACTATTGTATGATGCTCCTAATACGTCTTAAGAATATATTGTTGTGAGAGCATTCAGACTATTGTATAATGCTCTTAATACGTCTTTATTATTATTATTATTGGGTCTCGAAATATATGATTGGACACTCGTAATTCATTATAACTTTTCCTTCATATAAAAATACTTATAGTCGCTCCCCAAATCTTCCTGTATTATCTACTGTGCGAATCACGGAGGAAAATTTTTAACATCCAGATTTAGATGAATAAACCAGACACAGTGCTAAAGTATGGTACCCTGTAGCGTTCGTTAAAAATATCGCGTCAAAAATGTCGCTTACTATTGATTCCTCACGAACGAGCGAAATCACAGCAGGAATATAAAGCGGTCTGAAAGTTCGCTGCGTGTGCAACTTTCAGCGCCATTTTCGCCGACCTTCCACCGTGTAGGGAACATTTCCTGGTTACGAGGTTGATGGCAGTGCGTGGAGGCTATTTCAGATACGGTAGAGCACCTAGTCACCAGGACTTTGCTGATTGTTTATATAACATATATGCTTCGTTCTTTAAAAACCCCGCTTTAAATTTCTGTTTCGATTCAGTAATAACCCTGCTTTTAACAACCCTGCTTTTCTGAATCGAAATCGGGGTTTTTAAAGAACGAAGCATACAGTGTATGTTATATAAACAATCACCAAAGTCCTGGTGACTAGGTGCTCTACCGTATCTGAAATAGCCTACTACATATATTACCACTATGAACAAAAAACTATTAATTTTAAAAAAGAAAAGTTTTAAGTGCTGACTTAAAACTACTTAACATATCAATGCTTCTAATTTCCTGTGGTAATGAATTCCAACCGCGACCACTTGCGAAAAATACAACTTCAAGGCCTTCCGGATGGGAATTGAACCCGCGATCCTGAAAGACCAGCGGTCTAACCGACTGAGCTACAGCCGTTGCAATGAGCTTAGCCATGAGTTCAGTATATATGGTAATACCGGTGATGCAATAGGGTATATTATAAGCACGAAAAAGAGAAAAAAGAGAACTTCAAGAGACGAAGGACACATCGTCCGAAACGTCGTCCATGAATATACATAAGTACTCTTACTTAAAGGATATTGGAAACAGAAATTAAGTTTGTCTAATATGAAAGAACTCGTAAAATGATAGAGTAACACCTTTTACAACTTTTCGGTATTTTACTTCGTTTTTGAAATATTTCAGTTTGTTTGATATGTAAATGAGATGGTCTCTGACGTCAGGTGCAGGGTAGAGAATTTTCGCTCATTAAAAAATGTCTTATATCTCAGTGATTGCTAAGTTTACAACGTTCGTTATCATGAGAAGTTATTATACGCACATTTTCAAGTAAATTTGTGGATGAACTTGAAACTGGAAGATGAACAAATTTGAAGATGGAACTAATATTTTAATGAGTGAAAATTTTTTACCCTGCACGAGACCATCTTATTTACAAATCAAACAAACTGAAATATTTTAAAAACGAAGTAAAATACGGAAAGGTTGTAAAAGGTGTTACTCTATCATTTTACGAGTTCCTTCATATTAGACAAACTTGATTTTTGTTGTCAATGTCCTTTAAAGTGTCACTAAGACGAAAAATTCGTCTACCAATTTTGATCTTAGTTTATCATAATTACGAAATGAGGAAGAAAGGCGTTCTCGGTTTCTCAATATCTTATCCCGTTCTCGAGATATTTAGGGTTTTGACATATGCAAATTAGACAGTGTATGACGTCATTTTCTCACATAGACGTAAATAAAATACACAAAATGAGGATTATCTCTGCAAATAATAGGTAGAAAGTTTTCAAACTTTGGACATTTATGGTAAGGTGGAATGTACACTCTACTGTACATATTATATAGTTGCCATGGAGATCGTTTGAAAATAAGCGTCTTTCGCCTAATAAAATTAAATCGTAATTTTTCTCACTTTTTAAAAAGAATAAGGTGATTTAAACCTCCGAAGTACAATATTTACGTGTCTACAAATATTCGTGTGTATGCATTACAATAAATGTTGTTTGATAAAGAAGAAATAAACACTTTTTGTTTTATAAATGACAGGTGCCTATTTCCAAACAATCTTCGTAGCAACAATATAATTTGTGCAGTACGGTACACATTTCACCTTACCACAGATGTGTAAAGTTTGAAAACTTTCTACCTATTATTTGCAGAGATATTCCTCATTTTGCGAATTTTATTTTAGTCTGTGAGAAAATGACGTCATACACTATCTAATTTGCATATGTCAAAACCTAAATATCTCGAGAACGGGATAAGATATTGAGGAACCGATAACGCCTTTCTTCTTCATTTTGTTATTATAATTTACTAAGATCAAAATTGGATAGACGATTTTTTTCGTCTTAGTCTTACTTTAAGTATGTTTCGACACATTGAATTGTTCTCTTCTTTCTCCTTTTCATATTATATCCAGTTCTTTTGAGAACTTAGCAACTTTCGTATTTATATTTATATTATAAGCATGTTTACCTGGGCGCAAAGTGCTGTCATTGCCAAACAGATGCAACCGCCGACGTCCTAGACAGAAATGCTCGATAATGTGAAAGATCTCCTCTGGTTTTTCAGTGCTTTCAACAGGAGGCTAAAAAGTGGAAAGGTACTTTTAGTATGTATTCCATATAAGGTCATATTAGGATGAGCAAATACATTGCCCTAAAGAACACATATACAGACGATACATTGACGATCGTCAAGCTCGTATCCTCAGAAAAATGATTGGGACAGGAATCGAACCTGTAACCTTCCCAGTAGCACTAGCTTTCCAACCAATAACCATGCAAGCAATAACTATCTTACCTCTTCCGTAATGATCAAGTCGATATCGACATTAGCGTGAATGAAATCAAAATCAGTACTTCGTCTAACAGTGCCCCTGATTCCCATCAAGCAATGCTCCTTCGTGTGTTGAAAAATGGCGTTAGGTTCCAGGAATTTCACGTTTCCGGGATTTTTCTTGTTTGTTTTGATCCAGCAAATATCTTCACAACGACGGAATCCCCACTTGCGAAGGCACTGGTATTAAAGGGAAATTATAGAACAATTATACAGGCTACAAGTCCAATTAGATAAGATATTATAGAACAATTATACAGGCTACAAGTCCAATTAGATAAGATATTATAGAACAATTATACAGGCTACAAGTCCAATTAGATAAGATATTATAGAACAATTATGCAGGCTACAAGTCCAATTAGATAAGATATTATAGAACAATTATGTAGGCTACAAGTCCAATTAGATAAGATATTATAGAACAATTATACAGGCAACAAGTACAATTAGATAAGATATTATAGAACAATTATACAGGCAACAAGTACAATTCCAGTAGACATATTTAGGCACTGCGTACCTATTTTTTAATCTACGGCATGAGTAATGAAAAGTTTCGATAAAATAAATTTCATAAAAATATGTTTTGATATACTTTTAATCACAAAACGTAATGTGATTATCGACATACAATTTATTATACCTATAATGATTATAATAATATACAATATATAAAATACAATATACAGTATACAAGATACAGTATATAAAATACAATAAACAAACAATATACAATATATAATATATAATATATAAAAAAACTAATTAATAATTCACGAGGAAAACACAAAGGTAATCAGTAAGAAAAAAGAAATTTCATCCTAATTTACATCAACTTTAGCTTTGATTTTCTCGGCTTAGAAAACATCGATTTTCAAAATTACTACGCCAATGAACTTATCAAACGGGTCGTTTTTTAAGCCGTTTAATAAACTCGCAGCAATGAGCTACGCCCTCGTGTTTTAAATCTGATAAAACACTGATGCTCGTTTATTAAACAGTACATAATATATAATATATAATATATAACAACTTAGATCCTAACCTTAACCCCCGCCTAATGAGTTTTCTAGCCTTAATCTCTTGTTTGGTGGTGCAAGATGAAGTACTAACGAGTTCGTGGGGAGCCTCAAAAGCAAGGGGCTAGCACGAAAACATAATTTTGTCATACATAATAATAAGTAATCATATGATTTTGCTCGTGCAATTAAGGATTTACATTACTCGTGACATGCGAAAATTGGATTTTGGCACAATTTTCAAATATCACTCGTGGTGTAAATCCTTAATTGCACTCGCTATCATACAATTACCTATACATACAAGTAGTAAGGTTTAAAGCACTGTAAATGTAGTAACTGTTAATACCACGAGCGTTAAGATTATCATGAAGTGTTCACTGAATCAGCTAAACATTTTTGATATTTAGAAAGGTATACAAAAGAACTAACTGTCCACATACCTTTCTTCCTTCGTCCAGTCCTTCGTGTGAACCACACCACAAGAAAAGAAAAGAACGTTGAGCAGCTATCTCCTCTATTTCAAGTTTCATAATCTTGAAAAGAAACAATTCAAGCATGTATAATAAATTATTTGCTACTCAAGCTTTAACGTAAACTCAGAAAAATGTTTTTGAGCCCCAGATAGGAATGGAACCCGCAACCTTCATGATCTCCGGTTAGACGCTCTAACCATTGAGTTACCAGAATTGTATATATTTTATTTAAGAAATAAAAAACGTGTCGCGTGTGATTATCGAGTTATAATGGCATGAGAGATGTGTGTAAAACAAGAGGCGATAGCCGATTGTTTTGCTAGCATGCCATTATAACTCGATATTCAACTGGACAATATATGTAATTTTCAAGTTCATTCATATGAAACTCGTTTTAGGAATAATAGGGTATTACCACTGTGTAAAACTAACTGGGGCCAATGTAGATCTAACTTTTTATTTATTAAGGAATGGAATGACCTTCCTTACTACCTTAACAGTTCTAGTTCAATTAATGCTTTTAAAACTAATTACTGGAAATCTTTGAAAAAATCTTTTTAGAATATTGTTAGCTTGTTTTTGCTTTTAAATGTTGTATACTTGTTTTTGATCTTTTATATATACATGTAGTTTGTTATTTAATTTCATTGTAATGTTATTTGGAGGTCCTTCATGAAAAGCAACTTAGGGTGATGAAGCTTCCTCTTAAATTCATTCAATTCAATTCAATCACACAACGACAAAGGTTTTTATTTCTTTTATAAAATAATACAATTAAATTAAAGTGGCCCTGCGACGAAATATCACATTACGTTTCCTAGCATTTTTTGTTACAGAACATCATTTTAGGTTAGTAAATGTTCGCATTTGCCAAAAAATGAACAACAAACATTCTATCACAAGAAATTTAACCTCCAAAGTCGCTCGAAATTTCTCCGCCATTATTCAAAACTTGTTCGAGACGAGCCCGCGATTCCACAGCAGAGTAGCGATTGTGACGTCAGAGACTCAACACGTGACAAAATATGAAAATTATACGACAAGTTACAATAGAAAGTTTTCCCCAAGTAGCTTTATATTCATACACAGCTAGCCACGTGTTGAGTCTTTGACGTCACTTATCACAACCTAAGCTTCAACATGTTCGAGTAATGGAGGCCGTATAATATCGTACAAAACTTTCTAAAAAGGCGACTTCCCATGCTCGCAATTGCTTGAAATTTGGCAAGTTAAGTAAACAAGAAAGTAAACAACCAAGTAAACAACCAAATAAACGAGGAAGTAAAATAGGAAGTAAACAAGAAAGTAAACAACCAAGTAAACGAGGAAGTAAACAAGGAAATAAACAACGAAGCAGACATGGAAGCAGATATGGAAGTAAACAGGTAAGTAAACATGGAAGTAAACAAGGAAGTAAACAAGGAACTAAACGAGGAAGTAAACAAGGAAGTAAACGAGGATGGACATTTTCTACTTTAACATATCCTGACCTCTTCCCATGTCCATGGTCGCCAGTTGTGAGAAATCCCGGATCCCCGTCTTTGATATTCTTCAAGAGGAGGATCCACAAGAATTGAATCAAATTTACAATCTAGTTCACGCAAATCAAATCCTTCAAAATCACATTGCAAATACCTGAAAAATAATCAAATACCCTCAGGTAACATTTCATATTATGGTAACATTTTCAAATACCACTCGTAGTGTAAATCCTTAATTGCACTCGTAATTATGGATGAAAAAAAGTTTAACTTTTCTTTTCTGCATCCGTTATGGCTTACCAGAAACTGAATTGAGCAAGTTACAGCGAATTCAAAATACAGCTGCTAGACTTGTTGCAAGGGTTAAAAAATCAGAACATATCTCCCTGTGCTTCGTAATCTTCACTGGTTGCCAGTGAGATCAAGGATTGTTTTTAAGATACTAATAATTACTTTCAAAGCTTTACATGACCAGGCACCTATTTATATTACTGATTTACTGACTAAGTATATAAGACTTTTCTTTTTTGAAATTAATAGTTTTTTATTCATAGTGGTAATATATGTAGCAGGCGTTATCTTATAATGAAACTGTAATTAGTTTTATAAGAAACATTAAGAATATATTGTTGTAAGAGCATTGAGACTATTGTATAATGCTCCTAATACGTCTTACATATTTTTGCGACGATTTGCGGTTCCATTTTATTTCAAGACCACCTCTGCAGCCTAGTCTTTTATTTAAAGGTACACTCCGGCCCAAATACAAATGCAGTTCATATGAAAGATCTTACTGACTTTAGTTTATTTCCAAAGTTTCAGCATTCCTATCAATTTAGTTGTGAAGATATTGCTAGTTGAAGTTGAAAATTTGTGGATTTTGACGCCATATTGGTTTTGCAAATGTGACGTCATTGAGTGATTCTTTATCGTCAGTGGAGTTGTTTTGATGGCGATCACATAGTGATAGTTATTGTGAATGGTCTTTGGACGAAAATTAGTCGAAATAAACTATTTAGTTCATCATGCAGGAAAGTAGAGGCGCTTCTTAGGCATAATACGAGAACACGTCACTCAGTGACGTCATATTTGAGAAACAAAATGGCGTCGAAATTGGACAAACTCTCCAACTTCAACTAGCCACATCTTCTTAACTAAATTGATAGGAATGCTGAAACTTTGGAAATAATCTAAAGTCAGTAAGATCTTTCATATGAACTGCATTTGTATTTGGGCCGGAGTGTCCCTTTAAAATATTCTTTTTTGGCTACAGTTCCTCTTTCATTTAAATTATTTGGAAGTGTAGAACTTTAAAAAATCACAGAAAGTGGACCCCGTAACTTACATTGGAGCAGTGGCTCTCTTGGCAATGATTTCATCCTGTCAGAAAATATAAAAATAATCTACGAGTCTCGACAAACAACTTTCTCCTCAGCCCTAGTGACTACATAGCTGGAAATAACACAATCTATTGTAGCATGTTATTTAAACAATACTGTAACAACGCGGTAAAGCTCGAACTTATAACCTTCTCATGGATCGCGGAAGCGAGGCACTTTTTTGAAAGGAAATAATATAATGGTATACAGTATATCTTCGAAAAATTACTCAAAAAAGGTTTAACAATCTTACCGTCCTACACACACACAAGCAGAGGACTCTATGCAGGTTTCTAAAGTGCAACATCATCTGAAAACTATATGTAAAAGCATGCGTATTGTATCTCTGTGTGAATGTGAAACCGTTATTAGTTCAACATCAATTATTTTATAATTTTACAAGGAAAAACACTCAGAAAAACTGCACTATATTAGCCTTGCTGTCAGATTCATCTTACAGTAGCTCTGCCATTATACGAGTGGTAAAACAATACATCCTAGGACCTTAAAGTGCCTATGATACGAAAAATTCAACTCTGTTTTTATGACCCACTTTGGTACTTCGTGATCAATCTCATCCCCAGAGCCTGCGTCCCCCCTGGACTGCGCATAAGTAACATTGCGATCAACATTGCATTATTATATTATTTCACTTGCCTTCAGTTTTATGAGTTCTTTCAACTTGGGATACTCCTCAAAACGATCAGCTAATCCTGGAAAGAGATAATATAAATATAACTATAGAAATACGTTCGCAATAACCCTCGCCCGCATTTTCTACCCCACCCCACCCCACCCCTAGAGTTTCTTTTCCCCATCCATGGTCCCCAGTGCCCAGACCCCGTATTTGTATTTGTAGTCTCTGTCGATAACAAATCGCAAAAGGCCGGTTCGTCGTACGTAAATTTTGAACGTTATCTCGGCCAATATTTACTCGATTTCAATTCTGAAAACAGATTTGGAATTACCGAGTCTAAATACATAACGTACGTGTCTATTATATTACGAGAACGTGCATCATCCTTCGTAAAAACGGTTTATGTACTTATTAGAAATTATTCCGCAATCAGTAGAAATTATTCCGCAATCAGCCAGCCGCTTCGTCGTATATTATTTTTAACGTTATCTCGATCAATATTTAACCGTTTTCAATTCTGAAAACAGATTTGGAATTAGCGAATCTAAATACATAACATACGTGTCTATTATATTACACAAACGTGTATACCCTTCGTAAAAACCTCTATGTAGTTCGTCAGATCACAAATCACCAATGGCCGCAAAATATTGTCTACCCAAATATTGTGCGATTCAAATGGATGTCAAGGGGCTTTCCCCGAAACGTTGCTTTTTTAATAAAGTTTTTATCCTGATGTTTTTATAAATGTTTTTAAACTTGACAAGGAGGATACTGTATATACAATGTACTGTATATATATATATATATATATATATATATATATATATATATATATATATATATATATATATATATATATATATATATATATATATATATATATATATATATATATAGTTGTCAATGACGATCGTAAGTGTATAATAGTCCAGCCAGACTCATCCAGATTGTTCCAAGCTACACTGATGAGCTGTGGTACAGCGAAACACGTGTCTGTAGATTGAACTATATATATATAATATACAGTATATAAAAGTAGAGTGCTGCGTAGACAGTGTTTTGAATATATAGCAAAGTGAAAAGGTGGTAAACTGCCAAGAATTTAGTGACGAGATACTGACGTTTCGAGCGGAGCCCTTCATCAGAGTAAGACGAGATGAAATAAAATAAATAGGGCTTATATATATGCCAAAAGGGTGTCACAAGTAGAAAGTAGCCAATCAAATGCACGGGAGATAAACAAACTAATAATTAATGAGATGGGAAACGTTAAATCATTTGCTATTTTTACAGTCGATCAGCAAGCGGACTGAGGGGGTGGGAGAAATGACAGGTCCAATATTCAAGGGGATTAGGCGATAATATTAGCATAAGAAATAAAAACTTCAAAAGGAATGAAAGTGCATAAGCTAATAATAAAAAAATAATAATAAATAAAGTTCCAAGCAAACTAAAATAACAAAAAACTTGTAGGAAATTAAATAAAAGAAAAACGTTCGTTAAGACCAAGTGGATGTGTGGTGCCAAGACGCTTCTCTTGCCGTTTGCGGTTATCGTTACCACCTGAGATGGTAATATATATATATATACATGTATATCACGATCTAAAAGATGCCCTAAAATACCACATTCATGTCCTAAAACACATATATAATCAAGAAGTCTTACGTCGTAATCCACTCAGTACTGTATAAAACAGTTTTAACTGAAGTGAATTGACAACTAAATAAGCAGTGTCTAGATAAATCAGCAATTATTCCCCCGCATATAAGCGTATGCGCGTATCAGCAACAATTGACAAACGGTACATTGCCACAAACTTTATTGAGTCAAATATTGAATTAAGAGAACAGTGGAGCTTGGATTTACAAGTAAAACAACATTATAACTTAAGTGTTTCCCGCTGGCGTCACCACCAATCAAATACAAGTAATTTCGTACTGAACTTAGGAAAAATGCCCTCCTCATTAGCCAATCATATTCAAATAATTTTGCCCTCTATATTATTACCTATATCAAGTTGTAATATATATACATGTATATATATATTATTCTTGGACACAAAATTATAACTCACACTCACCAACATCTCTTATGAAGTTTTGCGGTCTTTGTCCAGTGTCCACGAAATGCTGGCAGTAATCATTATGTGGGTTAGCACTTTGTGTTCCCTTTGCAGAAAACAATAAGTGTTAGTTTGTTATGGACTAGCTGAGTGAAAGCTGGCGTGGAAAGAATTGATGATTTCATGGAGAAGTACATGTACATTTATAAGCAATAGTAAATTGTTTGCTTTCAAGCTTTAACGCAAACTCAGAAAAAATGTTTCTGAGCTCCAGACGGGAATCGGACAGCAACTTTCTGAACTCCAGTTAGACGCTCTAACTATTGAGCTACCAGAACTCAGAAGCCAGAGCGAATTAAGGATATATCGTGTACTAGTTCGTACGTAAAGTTTGAGTAGCAAACAATTTACTATTGAAATAACCGCGAAACGATTTTGTTTTGTTTTGGAAATCATGAGGACTGGAATCTAATCATTTGCCATGGCGACCATAAAATTAGAACGATTTTCTCCAGTTTAGTGGTCTGTGTATGCACATTCAAAGTTTCAAGTGATTTCGTTCAATAATCTTAAAAATATACACGATTTTCCAAAATATTAAAATGTTGCGCAAACCATGTGACGTCATAGGTCACCATGTCTAAATATCTCAAAACTAAATGAAATATGGAAAAGCTGTAAATTGATATTCATACACTTTAAGATGGAAACAAATTACAGATACCTTTAAGAATGTACTGGAATCTTTATAAAAAGCTTCTTGCATTTCTTCAAATTCCCCTTCGGAATAATCGTCTTCATCTGTATACTATAAAAAATAGGTGCGCAGTGCGCACATACGTCTAATGTACATGTGATGTATGTTATACAATAACGTGATTTCTATGTGCATTTTTATTGCTGACCAACTATGATCTATTAGAGGATAGATGCATGGACGATGTCACAGAAAGGAACTACAGTCTGATTTTGGTGAACCAATCACAGTTCTCTGTGTGACAACACAAGCCAATCACAATGTTTGTTCTGTATTGATCATACTGTAGATCACGTCCGCATACTGTTTTTGGCTTTTTACGTGCGGCGCACATTTCCCAAAACCTTTCCATTTGTTGTTGCCTGCCCAGTTTAAGAAATAGAAAACATTTTCCGTGTTTCCATCCAATATCTGCGCGGCCGCGCAATTAATATTACCCATTTACCCACAATATATCGACATTCTGATCTATGCTAATCATCAATTTAGGCCGCATTTTGCGCGGTCATCTCGTGAAAATTGCGCAGGCTTGCTCGGGGAAATGACTTATTACCATGGGATGACTCGCAAACAAAATGGCGTCTACGACAATCAATGACGTCTTTTCTTCGTCAGTCTCGCCATTGACACGCCTCTTTCAGTCAAGGGCTCTGGAAACGAGAATGATTTCTCGCCTCGTCTAGAAATTGCGCGCCCGCGGGCAATTTTTAGTGTAGTTTGTTATGCAATAGAACACTCTGAACACTGTTGATTGATCAGTAACAGTAACTGTCTAAATATATGCGTAAGCAAAGAGATAAGCATGTAGTTAAGTTTAGAATATATTGTTCTTATGTAATATCTTATATACAGTACGTATATTATTCAACAGTTAATAAGTAATAACTAAATTTATTAATTTCCTACGGAATGACGTCACGTTTCCGCGCATATAGTTCTCTGTTTTCCGCGCAATGGAAGTTTGGAAGAAATCGCAGTGGGAACGAATAGAACGAATTTCTATAACGTATGGGAATACGGAAAAAATGTTTTCTATTTCTTGTAATTTACTGCAACTTTTCCTTCTTCTGATTCACCAAGTATTAACTTTAATAATGTCATGTGCTAGCTTTGCAATTGTCACCATTCTACTCAATTACTGTAGCGATGATGTTGGATATTCGAAGGCTATTGTCCAAATAAAAAAATACATTAATGCTATCCTATACCTACAGTACACTAAATTTCTAAGATGCAACTAAAACCGTTTTTTATCAGGTCAGCTGAACTGTGGAACACTCTCCCATCTAGTCTCAAATCCTACAATTCTCTCGCTCTATTTAAGTCTAGTCTCCACAAAATGTACTCTATCAAATTACCTGCCTATAGCCCCCCTGGCTTTGTCCAATTAGTCTAAAATCTCATTGTATCTACCATTAAGGGGTCAGGTGACAATTGGGACGTAAGTCCTGTTCCTTTCTCCTGTCACACCTGTCTTATTCGTTGTATTTGTATGTACTTTTTGTATTAATATTGTAACTTGTAAATATATTGTGACAAATTCATTAAACTAAACTAACTAAACTAAAACCACACTACTATTTTTTTTAAATAGAAAATAATAATAATAGTAATAATAATATTTATTAATTTATATTGCGCAATTATCAATTAAAAAGTTTCAATTGCACATTACAGCTTACATCAACTACAGTATGATAAAAATCAATAAAATTTATAAATATAAAAAAATAAATATTAATATCCTGTCACATATTAGTATCCTGTCACAATATTTCTCATGGAGCTAGGAAGATCGTTCAATAGCTTGGGGGCAGCCACGTGAAAAGAGCGATCCCCAGCGTAACAAGAGATTTACATTTAGAGTAGCTAAGTATTAGAATATTGTTCGAATGAAGGTTGTGCATTCTTCCTACAATTACAGACTATTACATTAATCCAGATGGCTGGATATGAAAGCATGCATAAGGGTTTCTGTGCATACTCTAGACAAATATTTCCTTATCCTTCTGATGTTATACAGATGATAAAAAGATAGTTGGTGAGTGAGTTGATTAATGATTTACCTCTTTCTTCTGTTTCTTTTTAACACTTCCTTTTTCTTCAGTGGCTACAACCTAATAGAAAGAAACATTAATTTCAAAGATTCGCAAGGCTTCTCATGAGCAGATATTGTGGACATCAGAATGAGATTCTTTTGTTAAATCATTTGCAGTCGGCTGCTGGCTTTGAAGTGTAAAATGGAGTACCATGAGAATATAAAAGAGAACATGTCTTGCATGGTGGTGAATTTTATGTTTGATTGATAAGAAGAATATCTCACACGTGATCACAGCGAACAAGATTTGTTCTTGCCAATCTAAAACAAAGTTCATATCATCCATATAATATCTATAGCTGAAGCATGACGTTATATGACGCAAATGTTATGCGTACAGTATATTATTATACTGTACTTCACATACAATATACACTTACAGTAGAAAATAACATGTATGCTACGCAGGCTCTGATTGGTTGATACCCATGTTTGGATCAAGCCATCCAACACGAAGATTTCCTGCCAAAAATGTTCTTAACTTTTGCTTCTTCTCTCTTGTATTATTTCATAAAATAAATACCTAATGGTTTTTCCTTGTTTGGATACTGTGATCCAAACACTTGCGATGCTTGACTTTTGAAAAGCTGAATAACACTTGCCTAGCGGCTAATGTTTTTTTACGCTTTTCTCCAGTCTCGCAACTTCCTGCATGTTTGGATCATAGTATCCAAACACGGAAACCATTAGGTATTTCTTTAATACACTTCAAATATTGTAGCTTAGGCATATTAACTTTTGCATATACTTTGTGTGTGATACACATATATTGTGTACTGTTACTTACACAAATAAACAATATGCCCTTCGAAAGTAATGTGATTACCATTGGCACGTACATAGACTATTATGTTTGAAAAATTTTGAAAATTTAAAAAAAACCATTTTAAATCAGGTGGTGATCGATGTACCCCCTGGCTTTTATTTTTTTTAAATTAAACACCATCAGATTTTTAGCTAGAACAGAGCCTTAGCCAATCAGATTGCAGTAATAAGTATTTGTATTATATATTATATACATTTATGTTAATATATACCTGTACAGTACACTGCTGTAGTGAATGTGGGAGAGCTAATGGAGTAGACAGACGATACATGGACATTCGTCAAGCTCGTATCCTCAGAAAAATTATTCTGAGTTCTGGACAGGAATCGAACCTGTAACCTTCTGATTGCTGGTGAGAACCATTGAGCCACCGAGACTCAGATGGAGAGTGAAGGTTACAATGATGTACTGGTTCAACTGCCATTGATATACAGTATGAACTGCCTATGTCGAGGCAGTCAGCTGTCACTATTATTATATCGGTAATGTTTGGATGTGTTAATATATACACTGCTGTACAGTGAATGTGGGAGAGCTTGGAGTAGACAGATGATACGTGGACGATCGTCAAGCTCATATCCTCAGTAAAGCTCTCCCACATTCGTTACAGCAGTGTATTATATTAACAGATCCAAACATTACTGACATATATAGTGATTGCCATCAATCGTCAAATATCATGATATATATATCAATCGAATTATAACCAGCTGTACATCATTGTAACCTTCGCTCTCCATCTGATCAGTCTCAGTGGCTCAATGGTTAGAGCATATCTCACCGGCAATCAGGTGACAGGTTCGGGACTCAGAATCATTTTTCTGAGGATACGAGCTTAACGATCGTTCACGTATCATCTATATATTTAATTATATATTTGTACCTTGGGTGCCTCAGTAAGTATGCCAGGTAATTCAAATGCTTCAACTGTCTTTTTCTTTGCTGTTGGTTCATCATTTGCCTTCTCTGACGTTTTTTGTTGTTGTCGTTTAGCAGTGACCTTCACAGATGACTCTGGCTTGTTACCTAGCACATGTCCAATGGCATCAACATCACTAGCACCAAGCTAATGGGAAAGGATTAGCAGTGAGTAAATGGGATTAGCAGTGAGTAAATGGGATGACTATATATGCAGGGTACTTGAAGAATTGTGCCATAACAGCAGAGTTGGGCACACTTTGCTGAGGTAATTGGGTGCAGCAAAGCCTTAAAATGTCAGATGCAGGGCAGGATTTGTGAGAGGTGCTCAATCAGGCTTGGTGAGCATGTGGGCCACAAGAGCTACATTACTGTCAATTAACTTATGTTCTTGTTAATTGCATCTCAAATATTTATTTATATTGAATAAATTTTACTATACAACTTTAAATACAACAAAAGTGATTCATGATGAGTGTTAATAGTGATGATCATGACATTCACTAATAAGATTATAATGACATGATGCAAGTAAGACAAAATATCATTATTTTCAGAGAGGACAAAGACAACAATGACACGGGAAGCAATGTTAGAGAAGAAAAGGAATCTGGACACTATACGTATAGTATAAGTATAATTTATACGTATAGTATAAGTATATAATATATATACGTATAGTATAAGTGAAATTTTCTGCTGGCTGACAAAAGAGGCAGAAAATGTATTTCTCGCACACTGCTGGGGGACTGGGAGACAGGTCGAGTGTCCAGATGTAAGCTAAGAAATCACTTTTGTTTGTTGCCATGGCAACGTGTGTGAGAAATTAAAGCTGCAACAAAATAATATTTCATTTATGTACCATTTCGAACCCACAACCTTTGAGATACTAGTTCAACGCTCTACTAGTTCAACACTCTATTGACATGGTCAATAGTCGTTGTTTCAAAACCCAACCACGGCAATCAGATTTTCTGCTTACGCGGTTTGAGCTCGCAAACGAAAAATGGGCAAACGAAAAATGATTATATACATCAGTCTGTTCACGAATCAGAGTACAACCAAAATGTATTAGCCCCATCTACTAAAACATATACAGTCGAAGAATACATTAAACCCGTCAAAAAGCTTGAGGTTAAGAAGTCTTTCGAGCCTGTTGCATTGGAACTGGAACAGCATCTGGTGAAATTTACCCAACCAACACAGGTCCAAATCCAAATTCCATGTATGAAAGATCAAAAACATGCCATACTACCAAAAAGTGCCACCCTGTGTCCATATCTGTTTGGAAAAGGATGGTGCGCAACAGCTAACACGTGTGATTATTTAGCTTATCAAAGCATGACAATTAATTGATCGATAATCGATAACCAATCGATGAAAGGTCACAAAAATGTACCTCGTTGATTGTTCCTCGATATCGATTGTCATCGATTATAGATTTTATCAATCAATCACACCGGGTTTTATATCAGTTTAGCACAGAAACTTTAAACGATCAGTCGATCACCATATAACCGAGCACGGCGGCGAGCAGCAAGAGATATTATACTAAATGTACCTACCAGTGGAGCAAGAAGTTGTCTTCTAAGTTTGGATCTCTCTTTGATTTCTTTGATCTTCTCACTCATTTTTACTTGAAGCTTTACCCGATGGTTTACTGAAGCATATACTTAATACTTTATCATTGACGAATAATGAAATTAAGACCAAATATTATATGTAGCAAAAGACTAAATTTGATTCAGTATTCGTGACCGCTGACCACTTTCCTGACTGAACCCTGCCAGTAGCCTGCTCGCAGCCCGAAATTTCGAAAAGCGGAAATTCGGGCTGGGAATAGGCAGTACGTCTTTTGTAGTTTTATGATGTTCTGTTTGATAACTTTAGTTCAAAGTTGAAACTTCGTATGAAAAAACCTTTCTATATTTGTATAACCCTAACCCTAATCACAAACGATAATCCTAACCCTAATCTTAAACCTAATCACCCCGCTTCGCCCTAATCAGCTTACGCATCCTCAAGAAATATTTTCTAACTAAACTGCAGCAAGTGCAAAGAACTGACCACTAGTTTTCCCCGATCCCAACAAAATTTGCACCCTCCTGTCACCCTACTGCCAAGTTACAATTGGAGTTACTATAACAAGTTAACTTGGAACAATCAATGTAAGCGTGCTGAAACATTCCATCAAAATATCTTATTTTGTACTATTGTTCCTGTCCTGTTTTTCATCACTCTCTTCCAAAGTACTTACAAATCGACCTTGAGAGGATTCAAAGGAGAGCAATTGCTTGTGTTTATCCTACCATACTATATAAAGATGCTCTCGTTCGTGCAGCTAGGGATTGGAAAAATAAATAATCACCACGACAATATAACAAGGCAAGGGATCTTTTCAAAACAATAGTTGACGATGAAAACAGTAAGATACATTATCTACTACCGAAAGCGAACACTAGTATCAGATATGACTTCATGAATAAAAGCAGAACCTTTTCATTACCAGCCACGAAAACGAAACGTTTTCCAAACTCCTTTATTATTAGAAGAAGGGAGTTGAGAGGAACCTGAGTGCAACCTGAGAGGAGTGGAAAAAATGGTTATCGCAAGACCAGAAACTAACATCCTACATAGATCAGTGACGTTTAGGGGAGAAGCTTTGTGGAACAAGCTGGCTGCCAGTGTCAGAAACGAGAAACGTCGTTCCGTTTTTAAAACACTGATAAGACAATATGGTCTGGAAACAGAAGATTTTAAAATATATTCAAATAATAAGGACGATAATTATACATATTTTTAAATCATATTATTATATCTGTTATATACTGATATCTTTTACTGTAAAATATTTTTTTTATATAAAACTTTTAATATTTTCATTTTATTGCAAATTTTATACCACATCAGCAATGTGCTGCATATAAATTTAATCGTGTTTAAATAAATGCTATTGATTGATTGATTGATTGATTGATTGATTGGACTAATTTCACATTAATTACATTCCATACTGTAGGTATGATTATGTTAAATTTAGGCCTTTAGTATTTAAAATTTTTTAAATGTACTTAGTTACGCAATTCAGTCTCTACTAGCACTGCAATGTAACTTTAATTTTGAAATAAAACTATCTATCTATCTATCTATCTATCTAGCTGAGTTTTCTCTTAGACAATCTAGAGGCAATGCCTCTGGATTGTCTATTACCTATAAAGTTTGGAAATGGCTAAAAAAGGGATTACTGCAAAGGACCTAGCTTTGTCTGGTTATTTTTGGGTAGGTTAGATTAGGGTTGATACAGTTAGGGTAAGGTTTAAGGTTAGGATCAAGGTTAGGGTTAGGATTGGGATTATGATTAGAATAGTACTTGAAAATGGGAAGGTCATTTTAGGCCGATCGATCTACACGATAGTACGATTTGTCGTATACGATTGTCATCTTGCTGTATGTGATCAAACTGTACACTCATGTCAACATTCGCCGTCGAATATCATAAACAAGAATTGTGTCAAATGCAAACAAACATACGCCAGTAGGACAATCGTATGCGATAAATTGTATATCATAGATCGACCTCTTTCATAATGGCGGCCAGTCTAAATATTATTTTATTTACATGTAAAGTAGCCTTTCTGGCCTCGTTACAAAGCAAAGATTCTTTGCAATTACAGATACACAAACGAGGTCAGAAAGGCAATTTAAATGAATATAAAAGAATATTTAATCTGGGTGCCATTATGAAAGAGGTCTATGTAGTTGAGCCTTTTCAGTCATCCCTTTTAGCCTGTGTCCTATAAGATTAAGTTGTCTTCTAAGGGGAGTGGATGCGTGAGAGATAGGATGGGAATTAGGTTTAGGATTATGTTTGGGATTATGGTTAGGATTATAGTTGGCCAATCAGATGGCTCCCTCTTATATACCACGCCTATTACCAAGATCTCACCACTGAGCTCTATCGTTATATAGAGGTCAGTGGATCTCACAGGTTGTGCCGGTGACATATACAGTAAACACCCACTATGAAGAACCTACATTTTTCCAAACCAGCCTGGGATAGGTTCTTATATATTTGATATCTAACAAAAAATCAGGGTGTTAGGTTCTTATAAATTAGGTTCTTATAAATATACTGTAGTACTTTATCTATTTAATGGTTTGTTTAATCCCTATAAGAAAACAGTTATAAGCATCTGCAAACTGAACAGGCTATAATTTATTGTGATCTGAAATACTGGATGTACCGAACTAGAATTTTGAGATCTACATGTACATCAACATGTAAATGCATGCATTGTACATTATTGTATAAAAGATAAGGAACTGCAACAAGATGTTGGTGTCATCCTCATTTGGGACTTTGCTACAGTGGAATTATAAATTGATTTTGTGACATAAGAACCTATTTCAAATATCAGGCTCAAACAGGTTCTTATTGAGAGGGGCACAGAATCCCTAATTTCAGCCTGAGGTTCTTATAGGTGGAAGGTTCTTCACAGCGGGTGTTTATACTGTATCGTATGTTGTTGACAAAATTATTATAATTTATAGAGTATAAGAGTAAAAGTTCTTTAACTTTTAATCTCTCTATGCTAATTTTATCAACAACATACAATATATGTCACTCATTATTACTTAATAAATGTCACTTACCGTCATTTCTCTATTAAGCCCCCCTGTGGGGCTTTTTTGCACGCGTCATTGAGGAGCTGGGGCTTAACGGAGAGGATGGCTTATTGAAGAGGGGGGCTTATTTCAATAGCGAAGCGCACAGTTACTATTTATAGACCAAAACTCAGACAAACAAACCAAATCTGACTACCAAATGAACCATTTCCTATTGTTTAGGACGACATAGACCTCTTTCATAATGGCAGCCATGCAGTCTAAATATTATTTTTATACATATACAGGGTGTATAAAAAAAAGCGCAACCTCGGAATTTCCCAAGAAATCCACTTTGGTTTTATTAGCACAAAAGATTTTAGGCCTCTGGGAATTTAAAATAGCTTCTAATCGTATTCCAAGGGCATAACTGTCGAATTGCTAATAAATAAACAACTTTCATTAAATAAATGCATACATTTCGATTCAATTCTTCTTTACGTGCTCGAGTTTGTAGTAATTAGACAGTTATGCCCCTGGAATACGATTACAAGCTATTTTAAATTCCCAGGGGCGAAAATCTTTTTTGTTTAAGAACACAGTGGATTTCTTGGGAAATTCCGAGGTTGCGCTTTTTTTATACACCTGTATACCTCATTAGAAAGCAAAGATTCAAATGAACTAGCTTCAAAGAAAGAGGTCAGAAAGACTAATTTAAATGAATATAAAAGAATATTTAATTTGGGTGCTATTATGAAAGAGGTCTATATGCCTATTGAACTGTCATATATTATCCAAATTTTTGGATGTTTCAAAGCACTTTCAAATGAAAAGACATTGACATATATTTTGATAAATGAAGTGGGAATAAAGGCCAACAAACTGAAACATCTAAAGCTTACTATCAATGAATTAAACACCAAGATACTTTGTCCATGGGGTCGTTGCTAAAGAGTGTTTGAGAAGCTAGTCTTCTCTTTTTATTTTAGTTCCTTTTTCTTTCTTTTATCTAGGATCATTGTTGGCTCTCGCGTTAAAAGGATTCTAGGTAATGTACGAATATTGTATTCAACATAAAACTTTCACGTTTCATGATTTTAAATATTAATTGCGTAGGGGAGGCAGTAATGCTCGTCTGCTTCATGTCACTCTAATCATGACCGATATATGCTGCGATTGCAGTAGGACAAGTACTGAAGAAAGTGCCCAGAAATAAGTTGTCAGCGAATCAACATTATATATCGTATTTTGAATTTTTTCTGGGAGGAGGCAGTTCCCCATCATTAGTGATCAGTCAAAAGATTAACGAAGTATATATAATAATAATAATAATAATAATAATAATAATAATAATAATAATAATAATAATAATAATAATAATAATAATAATAATAATGTAAACTTTATTTATTCATAATTGATATATACTACAATGATAAACCTCTCTTTTACAGGTAGTTCACCAATGTCTACTTGAATTAACGATATATATGATATATAATATTAGTTTTGCATTAGTGTTGGGTTGTCCCAGGTTTTGTTACGTTTACAGAAAATATAGTATGAGGTTCTTATACAAATGTTAATTATTCTTTTCATGAAGTACTTTCGGCAACGTTCGTCAAATTTGAGATCTTTCAGCATTTCAATAAATTCTAATGATGGTTGACTGAAGACTCCGAGTGAGCTGATGGACAGATTCACAAATTTAACTTGTTCATAATTGTTTGTTCTGTTCCGTAATTAGTTCCTGATACTTCTGTCTCTTACGGGTGGCATTATTGAGTAGATTGGATTCAAATCCGACTGTGAGTTCGAGAATATATATATACATTTGTTTTCGATTGTTACCAAAAGATCGGGGCGTAATCTATCTCCGGTGAGAACAGATGGGCTGATGTAGCCAGGTATGTCAGCGTAGAGGCTATAATTTTGTACGGAGTTGAGTGAGGAGGCAATAAAATTTAAAACAGAGTCATGTCGCCAAGTAAACCGCCCTTCGTTTAGGTATGTTTGGCAACCAGCAATGACGTAAGTTGCAAGCAGAATGAACAGTCAGATGTAGGTGATATTCCCCATTTCACAAGGTTTTTGCGAGTCGGAAGCGTGTTGTTGATGTATCGGATGGTGAAGTTAAATATGTTCTTAGGGAGTTTGCTTTGGACTGAGGACCATGTGGAGTTGAACGAGAGAGTCGAATATTTAATGATGTTGGAAAAGAATGAACCTTGTGAAATAAGGTGATGTTGAAGCCTTTCTTCGTGTTCTTTTCTGAAAGTGTTTAGTACGTCCTTTGTGTTTTTGTACTTGTCGTATTGCACATTCTTGTGATTACTTGTGACAGTCCATAGGTTTCTAATTTCTTCATTTGGTGATAATTTTAAAGCTTTTCGCGAAACAGTTTGGCATTGAAGAAATTTCGTTGAAGGGAGAATGATATTTAGACCGTACTTACTGCGAGGAAGTAGGACGTTGCTAAGTGTTGCTGAGATGGGAAGTTCAAGCCATTTCCGTATATATTTCGACGCAATACCATCTAGTTTTTCATTCACCCAGGTTTTACCTATGTCAGAAACAGTGAAGTGCCAAGAGATTTTTGCAAGTGCGTAGCGGCTGTACAACATAATTTTATTTTTTGGATGTAATGGTAGTTCGTCAATTCCATTCATGATCTCGGTTAGTGTGTCGTGTAGCTCAGATTTGTGATTTTCTTCGGACATATTAAAGTCAAAGTAGCGGCCTAGGTAACGAAACGATTTCCCATTTTCAACACGTGGTACGAGATGGTTATTAATTACAAACAGTTTGGGGAGATATTGGACCGATTTTGTTGAATCCTTTTTAATGCCAAATGTTGAACATTTATCCACACGTATACTGAATCATGTTGGCCCACTGACACCAGATCGTAAAGCGATTGAGAAGCATTTGATTTTCTTTTTCTTGACCACTGATAACGGCAGCGTCGTCTGCAAATTGTAACCAGTGGATTGGGTTGAATAAGGTAGTACTATCGTTTGGTTTCCGGAAGCCAAGTTGACCGTATTTTTCAGACTTGATGTGTTGAATAAAAGTATTGAACGACATATTGAACAAGAGAGGACTGAGAGAATCGCCTTGGAGCACACCTCGGTCAACAGTGATGAATGGGGTGTTGAATTCATCTGTGATGATGGAAGTTTTGAAATCGGTATAGAGGCTACTAATGAGATTCTTTATGTGATCAGGGATATGGTGAAAATCAAGGACTTCGTGAATAAGGTTATGATGGACTTCACCAAATGCGTTTTTTAGGTCTAGTAATGTTATGACGAGAGATCGTTGTTTTGTGCGCGCTTTGTTGATTATATGCGCCATCTGAGCTGTATGTTCTAGTGTTCCGGAAAGTTTTGGGGTGAAGCCTTTTTGGATATTCTGTTCTATATACTTGTTTTCCGCAAGAAATTGAAATGTTTTATTGCGAATGCACGATGTTAAAACTTTAAGTGGAATGGATTCAAGTGTTATTGGTCTAAAGTTTGCTGGTTCGTCTGTCTCTCCTTTCTTGTGTATAAGTATTGTACATGCTTTTTTCCAATCAGAAGGGACAGCGCCGTGAGACCAGGCTGAGTGGATTATGTCGGATAGATAGGAACGTAAGTAGGGACAGCGTTTAAAACAGATTATAGATATTTGGTCAAGTGGACATGGTGAGTCAGACGGTTTCATTTTACGGATGACATTGGTAATCTCTTGATAGGTCGGGGGGTCGAGATTAAATGGCTTTTGAGGTGAAGCAAATTTTGGAATCCAGCTTGGGATGCTGAACGCTTTATTTGGGTTGATGGCAGAGAATGTCTTAGTGAAGTATGATGTGCATTGAGCCATATTAAATGATGGAAGTGAGCAAATTTTCTTTTTAAAAACTCTTTTAACGTAACCCCAGAAGTTTTTAGTAATTACACTGTCATGATCAATTTCCGCTGACTTTTGACTGTTGATGTTATCTTGATCGGCATTATTAGGTTTAAGAAGGTTGCGCAGTTTCTTGGCTACGAATTTGATTTCTAGCACTTCTCCGTTTTCTGAATTTAATTTCTTTAAGGCGATTTTCAGGTCCTTGACCGAGGATTTCGCATACTTTTTTCTCAAATTTACATCGTTGTGCCCTTACGAAATTGTAACATATTTAAAACATATTTAAATATGTTTAAAATATGTTTCAATACTCGTAGTTAAATTGGAAACATGTTTAAAACATCTTGCTCTATTTTTGTCAAAAGTTGGATATGTTTTAAACATGTTCCGCAGATATGTTTTAAACATGTCACTATGAGATATGTTTTAAACATATTGCGTCACTAAGACTTGGTCTTGCATTATTGAGTTCTATATATAGCTTTCAATACTGTTTTAATTAAATCAATGTTTTGCATAAATTGGTAGATATATCATTAAAATTTTGAAATCCAAATACATAGTCCCTCCAATTACAGTAGATGCAAGAACCTCGCGCATTAGCCAAAAAATAAGCTGATAAGTTTATAATGATATTAATAGAACTGCATTCATTAATATATTAATGTTTTTCTTCTCGTCTTTATCTTTATGAAGTCTTTTATTCACTGCCCGCAAAGGATTGTAGGAAAATCGACAAGTCGCCAAGCTTTTAGTAATGAAAAACAACTGAATAGCTGATTTCACTAATATCATAAAAGAAATTGAATGCATCATTGTCTTTATATATGCAGGTTGTCTACACACCAAATCTGTCTAACATTACACCAATATCCTCTTCTAAAATAATAGCTCTGAACATGCTATGAAAATGCCGACCGGACTTTATTCCCTAACATAGCACGTGATCAGAGTGACACGTGATGTTATGGCGCGCAATATTTCGTATTCGTCGCTTCGCGATTTTACATGTTCTGCGTCCGAAGAGAAGTTCGCGTATCTTTATAACTTTATTTGACGTATGAAACCTATCTAGAAGCGAGATGAAATACGCATTGATCCACTAGACTTCTACCAACTAGACGACTATCCTTACTGAAGATTTTGTTCGCGATTATGCTCGTTATTGCGAAGAAAGAAGGCATGGAATTCATGATCACTGTTGTTTTGGCAAAGCAGTGGTCAAACGGTCAAACCGCCTAAAGGTGACTGGAAAGCGTATCTGGGGCGCGTAATTGCTGTGAGACTGGTGAGTTGTATATAATTTGTTCATGACTTTGGCGATAATCTACTTCTCTCTTAATGTTTAATAATACTTATATTTGTATTTCATAATTGCGAATCGCCATAAATTTTGGACGCCATTGATATATTCGTCGAGTGAGCACTGAGTCGCTGTTCGTATAAACCGGGATGAAACATTTATATTGATCAGCTTTAGTCAATTGCTCATAAGACCTTTGTAAGTTTGCTGAAAAAGGTCTTATGAGCCAGTTAAGCCCCTGAAGGCTGAAGGAAAATGCACCAATATTACTGTACTGTTTATTATATTAAATCTTGCTCTTCATGAAAGCAATTTATAAACTGATTTAATTCTAAGAGAAACTGGTTGCTAGTTGGAACTTAGTTATGACAATGTTGAAGTTATAGCTAGTGAAGGAAAACTTTGAGTGTGAAGATCCAACTGAGATGGGTTGTGAAAAATATAAATTCAAGGCAATTAAGGCAACAAGTTCAGTATTATATGATGGTGGTATTATGCCATTATGAAGTGAATGGATATTTTACTGAGAATATTTGGCATTTACACTACATTAATTGGATGACATATATATTAACGTTATAGTGAAGGAAAATTGTAAGTGTGATAAACCGACTGGAACCAGTTGCGAAAAATGCAACTACAAGACTAGCCTGTGTCACACCCCTGACTCGTCTCGGTAAGAGTAAGTACGAGAACTTACTAACTAGGCTTCCTTAAGTACTTTAGTCTAATTTAGTTATGCATTTATGTTTAAAACCATCAGGAGCCACCTTAATTGAGTGCCAAATATTCTCAGTAATAAACCCATTCACTTCATTGGCATTTCCACTATGGTCATGCAGGTATATACTGAACTTGTAGCCAAGCTCCCATAGCTCAGTCGGTTAGTGTGCTGGTGTACTGTATATTGCCAGGGTCGCAGGGTTCAATTCCCAGTATTATCTACAGTGTTTGAATTAGTTGGGGAAATATTTGTATTTCCCCCTGTACCATAATTTAGAGAGTGAGATTTTATATTATACAGTATATCTGTCAAGTTTTTGCATGGCATATTGAATATGTAGTTTCTTGTGACCGATACAATGTGCTATTTGCACATAGAAATCTATTACTGTAATTCATGATGACTTAATGTCAGTCTTATTTGGAAATACATTCTGGCCCAGTCATCAGTCACAGGGAAAAGCAAGGAAGGCCATACTGCTCTGGACCATGTGAAGGTCAAACTAATAATAGGTCAGAAATTGGTTATAATTAAAAGATTGAAATTGGTTATAATTACATTACTTTTAAATTGTGTTGCTAACATCAGCAAAAGATTGAAAATTGATTCACTAAGCAGAAAATGCAATCAGATTATAATAAATATTAGTGCCCACCACAAAACATGGGTAAAAGCCATATAGTGTACAGTATGACAAAATTTCACCAAAGTGATTCTCAAGTAACGCTCAGAGTGCCGATAGCTTACTTTAGGACTTTCCTTGGAAAAAATATGTGTTGTTATGTGTTTAAATTTTAACAATAAGAGACCTATTATTCCTCTCTCAAAAAGTCCCCTCAAGTCTTTAATAATACCAGGTTTTTGTTGAAATCTAAATTTAGAGTGTACGTACTATAACACCAAAGCCATTGGATAATTATCATTCAATGGCATCAAGACAACCAACTTAAACTAGTGGTCGACTATCACCAATGCTGATTCTAATTGGCTATGCTACTATAGGTCTATTTGTAATAGACCACAAAAAGTGATACGCACCGGTTTTGAAAATCAAAACAATGCAGAAACTTTGCGGTTTGTCTTTATTTTCATATTTTAAGTTTGACTGACTAGTTTGTTGATACTAAAATAATTAACTTGTGATGAGCGTTAGATAACTTTGCTTGCATAGAACACTTGTGCCTTATTGTCTAATTGTTAAATTGACTACTATGTTTATCTGCCTAATGTATCACTATAGATCTGGACTATAGGTCAATGTTATAGGTCAAGCGAGGGGTTGATTCTGCATTCTCATCTCTAAACTTCTCTTTCATTATTTCCTTTCAAATGAAAAAGTAATTAATAAAAGCAAGTATTTAGGGCTACAGTACTGTACCTCTTCACTTGAATTTTTTACAAATACCTCTAGAAATATCTCTTTTATAGGACTAGCATATATCCCTCTTATTAATATTTTAAAATTTATATATTTCTTTATTTTCAGCTCATGTCCTGAAGCACTTCTCTAACATGTTATTGAAACAAAACATTGATAATATTACTGTAAATTTCGTGTTTTTATGTTGATTGAATTTTTAGTGAAAATTGATAGAAACACCACGTTTAGTTATTTCTTGCAAAGCTCTTAGTCTTTGACACTGACTCATGCCTTCACTAGACCTATAATTCCTCTGATGAATTAGGACAGAGTAACTACCTGTAGGTCCACAGCTTAGCAGGATATAAATAAACATAGTGTTCACTGTTCAACCAAATATTGTTACTTAGTTTTAAATGGGCTTTTAGTGAAATATGTGTGAGTTACTAAAACAAGATGTTAACCTGGGCCAGTTGTTTGAATGTCCATTAATTGGGCATGATAATATCATGTTTACCTTGATTAGGACCTATAATATACTATTGAGAAATATTTTTTATGTAGATTTCAAAACCTACCAGTATGTTGTTGACATATTTAGTTAATAAATTATCGAACTTCTATTTTACACAATCTCTATTTTTGTTTCTGTGTATATGCATGATACATTCAGGAATCAGTCAGAGAACATTGTTAATTTGCACAACTTGTCAAAGAGTAGAATAAACCTCATAAAGGGTAGCAATGACTCTTTAAAGGAGTAGAAATGACCCAAAAATGCAATGACCCACTTTTTGATTATATAAACAGACATTTACTAATTAAACCAACATCATTGCAGTCAGCTAGCAAACATATATTGCACTTGAAGAATTGTCTACAAATATAAATATGTTACTTTCTAATTCTCTTTTAGACCTTTTTCTTGAATAGTTTTTATGCACTTAGTTTCTATTGAGAATATTAATTTTGCAATTTATTATAGTATTTAGATTATAATAAGTAAACTTATGCGCATATTGTAATTGTATATATTTTATAACAGCGATATATGTTTAAAATATGTAAATGAGAATATGTTTAAAACATGTTAAAATTTGTATTAAAAACATGTTTAATGTTCGAATTTTATAGTGTTTTTTTTATGTTTTAAACATAGATAAAACATATATCAAATATATATTTTAAATATGTTTAAAACATATTTTAAATATATATTGCTAAACATGTTTTAGATATGTTTAATTTTGACAAGGGTGGTTATCAACGTGTCCAAAATTTTCGCTAAAGTAGTTGTATATAACTGTTGCCATGGTGTTGATGTTGTTATTCAAATCGTGCGGTGTGATTGGGTGGTTTAAAAAGGTCAGTTTGAAAAAGTCGTTAGCGGTTGACCATTGTAATGGCGATTTCGGTAGTTTAATTCCCTTTTTTAGGATAGGGAAGTTTTCTTTGCAATACGAAGTTGGAATTTCAGCATCGTCTTGTTCTACGTTGTCCTCATTTTGTTGATCATTTAACGCTTCTGTCATTTGCTGTTGTAGTTCGTCTTGAAGGTCATCAATAACTCGGCAGCTTCGTTGATGCATTTTGAGGCCGCGAGGTCCTTTACAGACTTTACCACAGCAACATTTAACAGCTGTGTACGATATGACTGGCAGACATTCTTGTGCTGGCATTTCCATTGTTGGAGTATCATCTGTGGTGGTTTCTTGCTCATAGTTCACTTTGCTTTTACAGCGCCATGAGTGTCTGCCCAGCGATACGAAATCTTTACCACAAAATCCACATATTATTAGTGTTGCGAACAGTGCAAGTAGGCTTGCACGAATCATTTTAGATTCAATATTAATAAAATTATCAATATACGACGTTAGTGTGTCAATTCAAGTAACATTTTTCGTTGAAACTGAGGACATGTACAGAGCGCGTTAACACACGTCTGCTCTATGTCTAATATCTAATAATAATAACAATAATAATAATAACAATAATAATAATAATAATAATAATAACAATAATAATAATAATAATAATAATAATAATAACAATAATAACAATAATAATAATAATAATAATAATAATAATAACAATAATAATAATAATAATAATAATAATAATAATAATAATAATAATAATAACAATAATAACAATAATAATAATAATAATAATAATAATAACAATAATAACAATAATAATAATAATAATAATAATAATAATAACAATAATAATAATAATAATAATAATAATAATAACAATAATAACAATAATAATAATAATAATAATAATAATAATAATAGGGCAGCGGGCAGTGACCGTCGGGTTAATACCTGATCGTCCTGTAATGGAGAAGTCAGTAAGGCGTCTCCTTCCCTCCGCTAGCCTGGGGTTTCACCTTGGGCAAGTGATCGGTGAAGGTGCAAGTTTAACATCATAGAGGCATCACTGTAACCAGTTACCATCATTGGCACAAGAGAAGGTAACTCTTTAAGTTATAAACCCCCATCTATGGGAGAAATAGACGCAACCCAAAATATATGTAGTCACGTGCAGAAGGGTGGATGGCCGACGTGTTAGGAGGTCGTAAACGTACTTACAAGGTGGAAAGCCCACCCCATTTGTAGTGGCGGGCAACTTCAAGTGGTAATAATTTTATAACCCGTGCATTAAATATGCGAACTTTATGGAAAATTATGATCATGATTATCAAATTAACCAATCAATCACCAACCGACACGAGTCTTCAAATCAACCAGTGGCATTAAATACTGATTATAATGGAGATCGTGATAATAATACTCACAATGATGTGATATCATCATCTGAGTGGACAGTTCCTATGAAAAGAAGGCTTGTGGAGATAGATACTGATGAAAGGGCTCGTGGAAAAGTGTTTATGAAACGTGTAATGGAAAGGTGGAATGATGAACACCCTGATATGCAGAAATCAGCCTTGGCATTACGAAATGCTGCAGCCACATTTCGAGCTGCATATGCTAGAACGATGGAAATCAATATTACTGTTAACCATGATAAGAGTATTGAAAAGAGAATGATATGGAAAACTGAATTAAAGGTGCGACTTGTTGAAATTGACGAAAAAGCTAGAATGAAAGGCAGGGGATTCATGGACGTTATGAAAGAAAAATGGGATGATGAGTTTCCACAATACAACTGGATTTCGAAACAGCGCCTCCGTGATGATGCTTCAAATTTAAAAAAAACAGAAGGAGATCATGAACTTGGTACTCGTGCGCAAAAGAAGTGTTGAAACAACTAACGTGGATCAACATCCGGACACGGTGTCGATCGTTAACACCAACATGATCAGGATCCAATAGAGATTGAACAAGATTTTGGTGAGCCTCAAACAGAAGATATGACTGAAGCTCTAATAGGAGAGGAAGCAGAACTGAATATATTATTCAGGCAGGTATTCGATGAAGTAATTCATCTGTTGTGCATATAGAAAACAAACCAAGGGAATGTTTACTGAAGGTAAAAGTAAACCAAGAGATTTTAAAAGCTGCAAACAACATCCTTGCAAAGCACATAAATAATGCCAGTGACATTTGTTTTATTGATGATAGTGTATACGCTATGGGTCTAGCCATTAACCAGAAAATGGGTGTGAAAAGGAAGATACATAACAAAAGTAATGGAAAAGGGAAAGGAAACCGACAACAATTGAAAAAGGATAAACTAATAAAGAAATTAAGACAATGGATTGCTAAAGCTGCAAATGAACTCTACAGAAGGAAGGTTGGGAGGAAAGCCACCAAAAAAGAGAAAGGAATCATAGCATCTTTAAAGGAAAAGACAAAATGCCAACAATTAACAAATAGCCAACTTCGGATTAACAAAGATCAATGGCTTCAACAGCTAAGGTTTGAGAAGAATCGCTTGGAAAAGTCAAAACGAAAGAGTAAGAGGATACGTAACAATTTTATGTTTATGAGTAATGAAAGTGCATTCTACAAATCAATTTGTGAAACCATTACGTTTACAGGAAGAACACCAGACATGGATAAATTTGAACAATTCTGGGGAGGTATATGGGAGAACGAACAGGTAACAAAGGTACAACCGTGGATGCTAGTCATCAGAGACAGGATTAAATCACAGATCTCTTCAGTCAGGGAATTTAGTATCACCCTTGATTTATTAAGCAAGAAAATTAAAAAAAGGAAGAATTGGTCAGCGCCTGGATTAGATGGAATACATAATTTCTGGTGGAAAAAGTTTACGGCAGTTTGGCCAACTCTTGTTCGAATCATGAAAAAATGGAAACATGACCCGAACAGTATTCCACAGTGGCTCCCCATTGGAAGGACGCCATTGATTCCTAAAACATCAGACCTCAGCAACTCCCAAGAATACAGGCCGATGACATGCTTACTGACGCTATACAAACTGTTTACTGGCCTACTCGCAGATTACATGATAGATCATGCACTTGAAAATGAGTTGTGGGATGAAGGGCAACTTGGTTGTAGAAAAGGAGTACTAGGAACAGTGGACCAACTACTTCACTGATTGACGAGTGCATAATGGGTGAAGTTAAAGAATACCACCGGAATTTGGCTGTGGCATATTATGACCACCAGAAGGCCTATGACTTCGTCCATCATGACTGGGTCCTAATGGTATACGAGTGGATGGGCTTTCCTAGTTATGTAATAAAAGTGATGAAGGGATTAATGAAGAGATGGAAAACCAAACTTTCAGTGAAGATAGATGGAAAGAATGTGTTTAGTACATGGATCAGATTCCACAGGGGGTTCTACAAGGTGACAGTTACTCGCCAATAGGTTACTGCCTAAGCGAGGTCCCCATTGGCTTACTTCTTCAAGACTCACCAGGGTACAGAATGGGTTTGCCAGGTTCACGACTAACTCCCCGTACTCATAGCTTATTTATCGATGACCTAAAAGTTTATCAAGAAAGCCATAACGACCTGGAAACGGTCAATAGTACTATTGTGCAAGCAAGTGATGATACTGGTGCGGCCTATGGGGTTAAGAAGTGTGCCGAAATAGTGTACCATCGGGGAAAGATGATCAAAGGAGAAGGACTTCAAGTGTTGGAACAGAGAATGAAAGCACTAGATCCAGAAAAAGGAGAGACCTATAAGTTTCTAGGTTGTGAACAAGCAGTAGGTGTTGACCGTAGAAAGATTCTTGAGAGAGCTAAAGTATGTTTGGAAGAACGTCTTGCCAAAATCCTCGAGGCTGAGCTCAACGACAGAAATATGATTCAAGCAATCAACTCATTTGTGTTACCTACTGTTACTTATCCGATGAATGTGTGTAAAGTTACTGAACAAGAATTAAACGAGATTTATATGATAATCAAACGTAATCTCCGTTTGAAAAGAATGCATGGAAGATTGACGTGCAGTGATGAAAGATTATATCTGCCTAGAGATATGGGAGGAAGAGGCTTAAAAAGTGTGCAGGATGTATACAGGAAACAAAAATTCGAGTTTCATGTTAAAAGGCAATGTCCGAGGACGAGAACATGAAGGTAGCTTGGGAGCGGGAATGTAACCGTGACTTTTACTCGATTAAGAAAGAGGCAATGGAGAGCGTTCGTGCTGTGGGTCACACAATAGACTTTGAGAATGGGGTAATCACGCTGGATGGTGTAGCACTGGATGTTGACTGGAAAAAGAGCTGGATAAAACTGAAAGAAATATATCAGCGAGCTGTCATTAATAAGAGTTGCGGTGATTACAAACAAAAAGAATGGCAAAGCTCAAATTGGGCCAGACAGGAACAGGAGTGCCACAGTTGGCTTAGTACATGGCTGGATCCACACAAGACAGCTACAATATTTGAACTTCAGGAGCAAATGATAGAAACACGCGAATGGAAGAGAATTAGAGGTTTAGAGGTTGAATCAAATCTCTGTCGTTTATGCTCCCGATTCCCTGAAACTGTAGAACATTGGGTCGCAGGTTGTCTTGTTCTTGCTAACGTAGAGTATCTTACGAGACACAATAAACGCTCTTATGATTCTGGCTGTTGCCTGGGCTAAAAGAAAATGTCTACTCCCTGACCATTGTAAGTGGTATAAGCAAACTTATCTGGGATTTTGAGTTTAAAGTTCGTAAAGAGACTAGCCATAGACGCCCGGATTTAATACTCGAAGACATAGAAGCTAAAACCATCTGGATTGTTGATATGACCTGTCCTATGGAACGGAACCTGCTAACCGCCTTTAGGGAGAAGATGGTTAAGTATTCCCAGTTGGCATTTGAAATACGCGAGCAACGCCCAGGGTTTTGTACCTACATCCTTCCACTGGTTATTGGTAGTTTGGGTGGTGGCACGAAGATTCTTATTGAGGAAGTTCAGAAATTATTCAGTGACATAAAAAAAGTTCATTTTATCACCAGAGAGATAATAATAATAATAATAATAATAATAGAGATGACTAAAATCGTCCTAATGGAAAGCGAGTCCATAGGTAGAAAGATTTTGAGTGGGTTAATTCAAAGACGTTAGTGACTGTTCACTTTTGATTGTATGTTTATCATGCTTTGTTTATGTATATATGTATAGACGGCAATATTTGGCGTTTTACGAACTGGCTGGGAACCAGAATATGAGGTCCGGCTATCCTGTACAATAATAATAATAATAATAATAATAATAATAATAATAATGGTCTTCCCAAGGGCGCACCCTTGGGTAAATAAATGTAAGGAGAGGCATTTTCCAAGGAGATTGTCTGTCTCCACTGTTATCTGTGTTAGCTCTTATCCCTTTGTCGATGGTACTATAGGAAGGTTAAAGCTGGTTATGACTTGGCAAGTAGAAAGGGATTTTTAAATCATCTTTTATTTATGGATGATTTGAAACTTTACGGAAAGAACGAGAAACAAGTAGATACCCTTATAAACACCGTTCGCGTTTTCAGCAGTGACATTGGAATGGAGTTTGGAATTAGCAAATGTGCAGTCCTGATTAAGTATGAAAATGGGAAAGGTGTCCAAGTGTGAAGGGATTACGATGCCAGACACCCAAGTTATCAGGGGACTAGAAGAAGGAGATGGATATAAATATCTTGGAATTTTAGAGGCAGATGATTTAAAACACGGTGACACGAAAGAGGCAATATATCCAAAGAGTATACTTGAGAAGGATACGAAAGTTACTTAAGTCAAAATTAAATGGTGGAAACGTGGTGAGTGCAATCAATTCAAGAGCAGTCTCAATAATACTTTATGGTGCAGGGATTATCAAGTGGACCAAAGAATAACTCAGGAAGCTGGATAGGAAACGAGAAAGCTGCTAACCATCAACAGAGCACTTCACCCGCAGGCCGATAGGCTCTATGTGAGACGATCAGAGGGTGTGCGAGCTTTGATAAGTGTAGAGGACTGTGTGAATATTGAAGTAGGCAGTTTATCCAAGTATGTCGTGGCGAGTAGTGAAAGGTTGCTTCAAGCTGTAAATGATGAAAAGATCTTGGATGAAGGGGTGACAAAGCAAAGCATAACAGCAGAAAGATTGACTAGATACAGAAATAAGGCATTACATGGACAGTTTCTGAAGAAAACGGAAGATGTGAGAGACTCGGACTCATGGAAATGGTTGAAAAGAGGTATACCATGAAGAAAGAAACGGAGGGATTTCTGACTGCTGCGGAAGACCAGGCATTACGAACTAACAGTATCAAGAATCGGATCGATAAAGAGGATGTGTCACCCATGTGTCGGTTAGTCATGTAGAGAAAGAGAAGAGACTATTATTCATATCACAGCGGAATGTAAGAAATTAGCGCAAAAAGAATATAAAATTGTGGAGACATGACAAGATCGGACAAGTCATCCATTGGAAGCTTTGCCAGAAGTTCAGCCTACCGTGTAAGGATAAGTGGTATGACCACGCTCCGGAAGGTGTAATGGAAAACGATCGGGTGAAGATACTATGGGACTTTAAGATCCAAACAGATCATCACCTTGAACACAATCAGTTGCGTGCTGGCCTCTGTTCGTCAGGGGAGGCCAACAGTAAATTTGGCGCCCCATCGTCAGTGGCGCCGCTAGGATTTGGTTTACAGTGACGTAGTCAGGTTTGTGTCATGGGAGAAAAAAAGTAACATGATTAGATCGAAGCGGCGCAAGTATTGTAGGGGGTCCGGGGGCATGTTCCTCCGGAAAATTTTGGATTCCTAGGATCTCTGAAACACTATTTTAGTACATTTTGAGCCGAGTTTTCAGATAATTAAAAGTTTCATATCGATATTAAAATGACCGTGAAAAGGTGGTAAGCGAGGACAGTCGACGAAGTCGATGTTCTTTCGAACGCAAGTGCAATGGCGACATGAAAAAAGTGAAGAAAATTGCATATCTTTCTACGATTAATTTGTTAATCACATTACATGTCAACTCACTTGATCATTAAACAAGCATCCCCTCAAAAGTTTCTCAACGGATTTTAACTTTTCACGAGAACTGTATTGTGGACCATTGGCTACCCCACTGTTTGTTTGGACGGGGGGCAAAATAGGTTAGTGACGACACATTTTTAGGTGGGTCCGGGTATGCCTCCCCGGAATTTTGGGTTTCTGAAACGGCATTTCCTGCATTTTGAGGCCACGAGGTGTTTTATTGCCGCGGCCATCAATATAGCAGTGGGGATCAGTGTTGGCAAGTGCGACCCGCATCTTCAAATATCTCGATAAAAAGCCGTGGACTCGGTCTTCGGCCGCTTTGAATGCTGAAGAGATAGTTCATTGTCTCCGAGACTCTTTTATACAATCCAAAAACCTTGTTTTAACTAGTATTGTTCCTCTCTTCAACTCTTCAAATTCTGATAAACGTTTTTGCGTAATTAAGTGCCGTTTTTGGCGCCCTCTTCAAGCTTTTGGCGCCCTCTAAAAATCTTCACAGGGGGGAGGCCCTGGCCCCCCTGTCAGCACGCCTTACACAATAGACCCGATATTATAGTCTTGGAGAAGGAGGAGAGAACATGTAGTGTAATAGATGTCGCTTGCCCCTTCGATATACGAGTATACTCGAAGAGGAACAGGAAAAAATTGAAAAATATCAAGACTTTAAAGGGAGATTAAGAAGATCTGGAACTGTAGAAGAGTAACGGTCGTACCGATTGTCATTGGAGCATTTGGGACTATTAGTAGGAACTTTAAGACATTTACGAAGAAAATTGGTTTGAATGATAGCACTTCATTACTTCAAAACGCTTGCTTGTTGGGAACAGCAAGGATTTTAAGAAAGACCCTATAGACACCTAAGGCTATATATAGGCTATAGCTTGATGTTTAGATTACGGGAACCACGAAAGAAACGCGTGTGAATTGTTACAATAATATATATATATATATATATATATATATATATATATATATATTTATATATATATAATATATATATATATATATATATATATATATATATATATATATATATATATATGCCCCCTCCAAGGAAAATGCGTAACTCGAAGCCTGGTCTACCGAGCCCACGTCACAACCGACACAGACACCAACGGCACAAATTACATTGGATTAACAGAACATACCTTCAAGGACCGACTCTACAAACATCGAAATTCATTCCGCTACCAAAACAAAATCAACTCAACAGAACTCTCAAAACATGTTTGGAACTTACGAGAAAAAAACGCTTCAAACCCTGAAATAAAGTGGTCAATTTTAGACAGCGCGCCAGCCTTCCGAAACGGATCAACACGATGACGCAACTTCAAAGAAACACCGCCCGACAATTATTAGCGCTTTTGATCCATGCATGCCGCGCGAATTGTATATAATTCAGTGAATACGTTGATGTTAGTTAGTCGTCTGATGATTGCCTTAGGCATGAAACACAGTGTTACGGCATCTGTAAAAGTTTATATTTTACATATATTAACTAGCTCTACAAATTTTGTATCGAGCACTCTTACTTATTGGGATATTGTCCATGTTTTGGTCTATTCACCTAATATGTATATATATATATATATATATATATATATATTCCAACATTCGAAATTTTCCTTCACCTTAAATATTAGAACATGCATACGTCTGGTTGATACGTCATCATTTGTTTGTGTCAATTAGTGCGTTAAGCAGTCTATTGTTCGTAATTGGTAGGCGATCTGCATGTTGTATAGCACTCAAATATTAACCCTCAAATCTCCAAATCTATAGGGAGACCTAGATACCTGGAGATTCTTCAAAAAGAAGTACAAAACCTACTTCTCCTTCTGAAGTATAAGTTTAAAATGGGTGAGGCTATTCTGCACTCAGTTGATGTAGTGACGTGCATATCGACAAATCGTCGGAAAAGGTTCGAAGAGTAAGGAATTATTCTTCATCTTCCAATATTCTCAGGAGTGCTAGTGGCGATGTTTTGATTACTTTTTCTCTTTTTGATTACTTGGATTGTTTATATGTTGTTTTAATGTTTTTATTGGCTCAGCGCTGTTACTGAGCCTACTCCAGTCACTTAAACGGAAATAGAAAATAGTATACTGTATACATATGCCATAAATATTAACTATAATTTGAGATGCTATGCACTCAGTTGACGTATTATTTATTATTTTGCAGTGCCGTAGCAATTAGGTGTCAAAAAGTGTGTGTGTGTGTGGGGGGGGGGGGGGGGCTCCCGTGGGAGCTAGTAATCCACAGCTGCCCCCTCGAAATTTTGGGGAACAAATTCGCCACTACCGGGGTACCCTTAGTTTGCACAAATTCAAATTCAGGTTATCAATCAAAATAAATTAAAATCTGCTTTTACAGTATTAAAGTTATTAATAAAATATATACAGAACATAATCCTGGTCCAAAAACCGCACGGCGTGATTCCTTTCCTTTCGTTTAATTTAATTTAATTTAATTTTAATAACTTTGCCATATACATTACAAACATAAATACAGACATTAAGACAATAGGCTGGGTAACCGCAACAGCTAGTGCCAATTACTGCTGCCCCAAAACAAGTACGATATAACAGTCACTTTAAAGATACATAGCGATATACAACACACATTAAATACAACAAATTCACTACGATATATACTAAAAACAATACGATGGTGGGTTCGTATAAGGCTTCGAGCTGTATTACATTTTAAGCATATGCTTTTCCATGTTCGTGAGTTGTCTATGTCATATATGTTGTTAAGTGCGTTAATGTAGTAGTTGAATAGTAATTTCTTGAAGTTTGAGAGTGTGATGTTTTTTGTTGTAATAGTTTTTGGAAGTATGTTCCAAAATTCAACCATGGTATTCATGCCAGTACGTTAAAGGAAGGAGTTTAGTCGTAAGTAGTCGTTCTTTGTATTTAATGTCACAAAGGAATTAAGGGTAGATCCAGAATGAATTTCGAAGCCCGTCGTTGAACACGTTCAATTCTATATATTAGTTCTACTGACTGCGGAGCCCATACTTGAGAAGCATAACCAAGCTGCGAACGGACTAGAGACACGTATAGTTTTCGTCGTAATGGGGAGTATTTAATGTTCTTGGTAGATCTTCTGATATACCCCAGCAGTTTGTTGGCTCTACTCGGGTTTGCTTGGCTACTTGCTTAGACCAAGTCAGGTTTCCTGTCGTCCATACTCCCAGGTCACGTTCACAATTTGTATTCTCCAAGATGGTATCTTTTAATCGGTATGGATACTCAATTCTATAGTAAATTTTCTAGTTATATGAAGGGTTTTGCACTTTGATATGTTTAAATGGAGACCGGCTTTGGAAGAAGAAATTTCGAAGTTGGAGAGGTCATTTTGCAGGGATGCTGCGTCAGCTTCTAAGTTGATTTCTTTGAAGATCTTGGTGTCATCGGCGAATGCTGCTAAGTTAGAGTTTACAACAGAATTAGATAGATCATTGGTGTATAATAAAAAAAGTAACGGTCCAAGAATAGAACCTTGAGGTACCGCAGAAGTCACAGGTAGCGGTGTAGATGTTGCACCAAGTACGGTAGTTTGTTGACGACGATCTTTCAAGTAAGAGCCAAACCACTTCAGAATACTACTGTACCTTCGAAACCAAAGTCGCGAAGACGAAGTAGCAGGCGCCTATGACTAACCTTGTCAAATGCCTTTGACATATCGAGGTAAATCACATCAATCTGTTTCCCAAGATCTAACTGACTGCTTATATGTTATCTAGAACTTCAATAAGTTGGGTGACACAAGATTTACCCGTGATAAAGCCATGTTGAGAAGGGTTGATTTGGTTGAAAACATGATCTTTAATGCTGTCGAATACTAAACGTTCCAGTAGTTTAGTGAATAAGAGAAAGAAGGGAAATCGGCCGATAGTTTTCTGCATGTTCTTTGTTTCCTTTCTTGTGTATCGGAACAACATTAGCAAGTTTCCAATCACGTGGTAGTACTCCAGTTCGTAAGGACTTATTGAAAAGAGTGCAGAGCGATGGAGTAATTTGAAATGCGGTTTCTTTCAGTAGACGTGCTGAAATTTGGTCTTCTCCATGGGCTTTGTTGTTATCGAGGTTCCTAAGAGCTGATAAAACTGTTTCTTCAGTCAGAATAATTTCATTTAAAAATGGTTCGCATGGTTGTTCTACAGTCAGTGTTAGTGTTTTCATTAATATTCGAATCAGTGGTAAAGAATGATGTAAAATATTTGTTGAAAAGAGTTGCTATGTCGGTAGGATTTTCTGCATGCGAACGAACGTTTTCGTTTAATTTTACTGATATTTTCTCACGATCAAAATTGCCACGATTATAGTCATATACAGTTCTGTGAATTTTTGGTAAAGCTTTAGGAGAGGCCAATATATCGAAGATGATAATACTGTGATCGGTGAGAATTTCTGCTTCTGTAGGAGAACATATTTCCTGTATAGTTACCATAATCGGGATTGTTGGTAAGAACAAGATCAAGTATGTTATTACCTCTAGTAGGTGTGTTGTTAAGTTGATAGCATAGTGAAAGCAATCTCGTTGGCGCCAAATGTCTCTTCCGGTGCATTCCACGAGACGTGCGGCAAGTTAAAATCACCTGCAAGGACAACATTTTCGTGACGGCTGCAGACATTGCCAAGGAAAATATTAAAGTTGTTTAGCCAAATTTGATCAACGTTTGGTGGACGATAACACAAACATAACAGAAAAGTAATGTTTGAAGCTGTTGTTACCTCAGCTGAGACTATCTCTAGGTCATAATTATGTTGTACCTCTCGTACAGATTTAAACGATTTAATAAAGCAAAAGAAAAATTAGTCAGAGTTTCGGTTAAATGCGGTAAAAAAGTCCCGGTTCGGGCAAAAACATTCCGATAACGTAATGTGATTCCGTAAAACTTGGTGTACCATTATTATAAAGTCTGCACGAAGTTATTTTTCGTATTTTGCAAATCACAACGTCAGTTTTCAAGTTACATTAAAGTTAATCGGTTCAGTTTCACTTTAATTTAATAAATAAACTCATTTTTAGGAATTTTTCTGACAAAAATTTGGGGAGGCAGCTGCCCCCTGCCCGCCCGCCTGCTACGGCACTGTTTTGATTCAATCATAATTGGGTCGTCAAGTAACAGAGTAGCCATACACTGTAGGGAGGGACATACATCGATAAAACCGACAAAACAATTGCCTCCTTTAAATCCTTTTCCACATTTTTTAGTCTTTTAAAGACTTTTTTCCTGCAACGCGAAGATAAACCGAGCATTCTTGGTGTATGACGTCACTACATCAACTGAGTGCAGAATGCCTCAGGCCCTCACCCGTTTTAAAATTGCCAGCCTAACCGCTGTAACATCGCCGGCGCAACGGCGGAACATCAAAGTGACGGGGTTTGATCCATAGAGATCATATATATATGATCTCTATAGTGTGGGTTTGACCACTGACCTCTATATATATAGATCGCGGGCGTTCGTTGCGGGTGACATCGATATGTTTGGTCAGCGGTCAACTTCGTTTTTCTTCGTAATTCGTTCGTTTCGCAACGAGTTCGTGCATTGTTTTAAATACGACACATATTAAAATATTTGTAAACATTTTTAGAAGTGGATTGAACAACAGGCGTGGGCCGGCCGGGGTTAGGGTTAGGATTGGTGTTGTGTTGGGGTTGGGTTCTATTAGGGTTAATTATTGGATTCGTGACACAGGCAGCGGAACCACGCACAGGTTCTGGCAGATGTTCCACTTTTTTTCCCAAATTTAGAAAATGTGCCCTGTTTCTGAAGTAAAAATGCCCTTTTTATAAATGTGGCATGTGGTGGTTAAGGTTTACTGCGGCATATATTGCCTATGCTGGGAAGAATTAATGTACCATTTTCGTAGAAGTATGACATTGCTGTAGAAATGTATACAGGTACTAACTATTACAACCGTACAACGTTTTAAATTATACAATTATTTTGAAAATTTAAACCAAGGTGTCTCTTTTTCGCAGTGCCCACTTTTTAGGTGCTTCCTTGGCCTCTGATTCATGATAATGATAAATCTTTATGCCATTTAAGATTTCATGATCTTAAAGTGCACCTGACATCAAACATTTTTATTGTCTTATTTGGAAGAACTTTTAAAATGATAAAGTAACTTCTTTTGAAGATTTTCGTTTCTTCGCTTTCTTTTTGAGATATATCAGTTTGTTTGATATGCAAATGTCTGGAATTTACGTCACACATGCATAATGACTTATTGGAGAAATGTGTGTATCTCTTTCATTCTCGAACGAAATCCTTTAAAATCGAGAAGTTTGGTGTTGTGGGAGAAACACGCACACGTGTTATTCACACTTTAGTGTTTTTATTTGATGAACGCAAAGATATATAACATTCTCTGATAAGTCATTATGCATGTGTGACGTAAATTCCGTACATTTGCATATCAAACAAACTGATATATCTCAAAAAGAAAGCGAATAAACGAAAATCTTCAAAAGAAGTTACTTTATCATTTTAAAAGTTCTTCCAAATAAGACAATAAAATTTTTTGATGTCAGGTGCACTTTAAAGGCATAAGGTGATTGAGAAAATGTGCTGGCTACGATCGAATCAGCTACGAACATGCAGATTACGAAGAAACGAAGTTGTCCGCTGACCAAATATATCGATGTCACCCGCAACGAACGCCCGTGATGAACCCGTGATGTAGTCAAACCCAAAGTGATGTAGGGAAGCAGCAAGCTACGCCGATGAGAAATAGTTCAGTTTTTTAGGCAGCATGTTTTCAGTTTTACCCTTCACCTCTCAACTTTTGAATGGCATAAGGTCAAAGACTCTGACGAAGCATACAAGTTGGTACAACGTGGTATGTAGTATATTCTAAGCACCCCACTGATAGTATGAAACCACATTTTTATATGTTGATTGTATGATTTAATACTTCTAAGTTCTATAATATACCATTTAGCTAGTTCATTTACAATTGATCAACCCTAATATGCCTCTAATTGCTCTAAATGTTGTTAATTAATTAAGGTGCCATCAAGCCCGTTCTGCGCATGTCCAACGTTTCTGTTTACATCGTTTGTTTACATTGCATTATATAAACATTGAACATGAAGTATTGCGGATTTGTTTTCCATGCTTGAGCTTTTCCTTCTAAAAAGCGTGTTATAAGAAACTGTTCTGTTCCTAATTGTGGATAATATATCAAACTACCACTTGCACGCCTTCGCCACCTTTGATGAATACTCAAAATGGCTTTGTGAAGTTTTTTATTTCATCTTGCTCCTTTTCATACTTGATTTGAATATTTTGCCATCTTAATTAGGCTGATGCAGTATATCGATATTCAGGGTTCTGCCCAGGAGCGTGTGAGTGGCCTGGGGGCTCACCCCCCCCCCCCCCCCCCCCCCCCCCCCCCCCCCCCCCCCCCCCCCCCCCCCCCCCCCCCCCCCGCCCCCCCCCCCCCCCCCCCCCCCCCCCCCCCTGAGAATGTGTGAAAATTGGTAATCTGAAAATGATATTTACCAAATTGTGAGCAGGTAAATTCATAATCCTTGCCATTATGTGTCAGACTAAATATTACAGACAGTACTATCGTATTTCACCAAATCACCGATCCAGTAGCTAATATTGTTTGCGTTGTGGTGCTGAATTTCACTGAATAATATTGTTTACAAACATTACCAAAGACAAAAAAATACAAAATGATGTATATAAATTACAAGATATATAAAAAATACAACACAGGAGGTTTTCTTATTACAGATTTTGAGTGCCGGGCAGCACTGCGGAGTGCCGGGCGCCCGGCGCCGCCCACCGTGGGCAGAACCCTGGATATTTCAGTAATTATCGGTAATTTTCAAATATTCCATATTTTAATTCCCAGATACTGGAAATACTTAAACTTTCAATATTATCGGTTGTGTGTTCACAATGATACACCATATTCTGATAATATTGCACTTAATTTTTTGCATAAAAAACATTAAATGTATCAATTACTTTCAATGTTTTCTTGTGTGCTGATGTAAAACAAAAGTCAAGTGACAATGCTTGAAAGGATAACAGATTTAATGTAAACAATAATTGAAAAGGGGTCTTGAAAGAATCAATGGAATAAAACCAGCTGTTATATTACTGTCGATAAAGAGTCAGATAGATCATGTCACCCACTGCCCAAGAAACAGATCTACATATTCAGCCAGCCTCATCACTGCAGGACAAAGAGATCAACAAATATTTGCAATTTCCCATCATCGATGGAGATGATGATCCGCTTGAGCGATGATCATATTCATGTGAGAGATTTTCCTCTCAGCCTTTTTGCATCCATGGAGGTACTTAGTGATTGACAATTAGCTAGCAGTGCACCATATCAGAGAGACTGCAGCAAAGCCAGACAGATTGTTACACCGCAGCGAGCCCAACTGAAGCCTGACAAGGGGAACATGTTAGTGTTTCTCACAGAAAACATATAAATTAGATTTTGAGTATTTATGTTCAAATGAATTAAATTGAAATTTTCCTAATTTCTATAAATAAATCATTTTTAATTTATCATTCTAAAAATCGATGGCCATGCAGGACTTTTTCAGTCTTGCATGGCCAGTGTTGTGTGAATGGCCAGTTTTGTGTTATTGCAAAGTTGCAAGCAAAGTGATGTTTGCTGCCAATTATCGTTCCGAAAAAATTGGGTTTTTAAAATTTTTGAACAATTTTTTTAGCATTTTTGTGCTCTCGTCAAACTTTGATTTAAAAAAATATTATATATATATATATATATATATATATAGAGAGAGAGAGAGCGATATAGATATATAACTAAAGATTGTTTGCTGTTACTGCTAGTTTCACGCCCATAGACGATCTTGAGACAATGGACATTAATATACCTATATATATATATATATCGGCTGACGTGTATGGCGTGAGCTGACGTCATTCGTGCATCTGTCCTCTAATAGATCATGGGCAACAACCAATGAGAATGCGCGTAGTAAACAGGTTATTGTATAAATATATATATATATACATGTACTGTATGTATATATAATATATATATATATATATATATATATATATATACAGTATAATATATATATATATATATATATATATATATATATATATATATATATTATATATATATATATATATATATATATATATATATATATTATATATATATATATATATATATATATATATATATATATATATATATATATATATTATATATATATATATATATATATATATATATATATATATATATATATATATATATATATATATATATATATATATATAATTAACAAATAGATTCCATTTTGCCGTTGTCTGTTCAGTTATAGATGCACAGATGACGTCAGAACGTGGTAAGAACAAAAAAGTGGCCCACGAGACGATAGTCGAGTGGGTCACTGATGTTCTTACCACGTTCTGACGTCCTCTGTACATCTATAACTCAACAGACAACGGAAAAATGGAATCTATTTGTTTTATACAATAAAAATTGAAAACAAACCATTCAAAAGGCTTATTAGCTCTTTGGCAATTTCTGGGGCATGAAAAAAGATAAAAGTAGTCGGCTGACGTGATCTGGCGTGAGCTGACGTGATCAGTGCATCTGTCCTCTAATAGATCATGGCCAACAACCAATGAGAATGCACGTAGTAAACAAGTTATTGTATAAATATATATATATATATATAGCAAAGTGAACAGGTGGTAAACTGCAAAGACTTTTAGTGACTAATTATAAGCTCTCTCAGGTACCTGATTCGTAAGCAGTCTTAAAACATTAACCGGTAAAGACCAGTCATAATACAAAACAACTGAAAAGTTTTAAAAGCAGCGCTAACTTGACTTGGTATGAGTAAGGTCTGTGAACAATTGCGTGATTGCTTGTTTGTGCCAGGAAAAAGACTGGGAAAGATAGTAACACTGAATATCCCAATTACTATATCTCTCTATTTACTTTGTAGTCTGTGCTTCAAACATCTAAGTGCTGGTAGAGACTAAAACTAAGAAGCATTTTATCAAACATTTTTAGCTCTTTTTGAATTAACTTTTGTATGTTAATTTTGTAGATTTTTAATAGTTTGATTTGCTATTTTAGTTTAGTTTACTTTAATTTATTTTTATATATTTTGATACATGTATGTAGTAGGGTGGTCCTTATTTTATTTATTTTTTATTTTGTATAGTCTCACCCTCTTAAATTGTTCCAATTGGGTTAAAAATTCTGTGTGTAAAATTGTATTAAAAACTATTGATATTTAGAGGTAGCTCAAGGACCCTGAAATTTACTATAGTATGCCTATGAGAAAAATCAGCCAAATTGTCCAATATGCTATAAGTCCTCAGGGGAGTGTCGGATTGGTCTAAAAACCATTAGTGAGTAGTTTAGATCTGGTTTCCTATTTGACTTTAAGACAAACCTATAACCAAAAATGTATGGTTTACGAGATATAGGGCTCCAAACATTTTTAACCAATGCCGAGAATTTTAAGAACTTTGGAGCCCTACAGTATATCTCGGAAACCATACATTTTTGGCTATAAGTTTGTCTTAAAGTCAAATAGGAAACCAGTTCTAAACTACTCACTAATGGATTTTTAGACCAATCGGACACTCCCCTGAGGACTTATAGCATATTGGACAATTTGGCTGATTTTTCTCATACGGATACTATAGTAAAAATTTCAGGGTCCTTGAGCTACCCCTAAATATCAATAGTTTTTAATACAATTTTACACAGCATTTTTAACCCAATTGGAACCATTTAAGAGGGTGAGACTATACAAAAATAATAAATAAATAAGGACCACCCTATAGTTACTAGTATGTCCTAGCTGTCCTAGGTCGATATTTTTTTAAAGTTTTGGGAGAAATTATTCATTCTCTTTGTTTAGTATGAATAATTATTTTATTTTGAAGGCCGCGTCGTACATAACCTGAACATTGGCAAAAATATTTTTTTGAAAATTAAATGAGAGTATTACGGCGCAACGGAGATGAGACCCTGGGTACGAGGTTGCGTTAGATAAGCCTTTCGTCATGCTCTCGATAAACATGTACTGTAGCACGCTGCAGAATTCCATGCACGTATTCAATGCCAATTACTCAAAGTTGATATTGAAAACTTTGCCAAGTGGGACCGCGTATGCGACCACGCATTCACGACCACATGTACGAGACAAGATTACGTCTTTTCTTAATTAACTTGGAATAAAACTCATCAAACTATACGTACTCGCTGTAAACACACGCGCCATGAATTTGCTCCGAACAATCGACGTTATCTTTTTATTTGGTTGGTTCTTCGCGGGATTCGTCATACCGGAGAACCCAGTGGCCTTGTTACGTAATTAATAGTTTTAATTAATAGTTTTTTGTTCATAGTGGTAATATATTATGTAGTAGGCTTTATCTTATAATGAAACTGTAATTAGTTTTATAAGTAAAATTAAGAATATATTGTTGTAAGAGCATTGAGACTATGTATATAATGCTCCTAATACGTCATTATTATTATTATTATTATTATTATTTTCGGGTTGCTTCCATACGATACAAACAACAACTTAATTGCAGTTTTCAGAGTAGTGTACTGTAGAGTAGAAGAACAGGATAGTTAACGACGCTGTCATGATGTGTTTCAAATCTACAGAACCTCTCTGACCATTATGGACAAAATCGTAGGGATTCTCGATATGAGTGGGTACTACTGGGTACGCAAAAGGTTCAATTGCAAAGAAGCTGGCATTTTTGGGGTACGGCAAGATGTGGCGATTTCACTCTTTTTCGACATCTTACCAAAGCCTTCCCCTTGCCGATTTCGATGTTATCGTCGATAGCGTCAAAATAAACGAAGAGTCAAGGGAGGGCATATTGAAAAGGATCTGCTGCAGAAAACAGGGATTCCGTCTGTGAATTTGGGGAGCTTTGGTTGTCCAAAAGCTGAACACCTCTTCGGCTCTTCAACGCTTTGGTGTGGCTAGAGACACGTGGTAACCACATGGAACGTAATGCTTACCGTCATTGTTCCAAAGTAGAGCTGGCAGCTTTTGGACATTGGTTGGCCGAACAGCGCTGATCAACAAAAGAAGAAAACAAAAAGACAAAAAAAAAACCGGTTCTTTTAAGAACCACCAAACGTGTCAAAAGAAAATAACGAAAATGCCGATCAGAAAATAAATAATTACATATAAAGCAACTTAAGCGATAAAAATTCAGCGGTCGCAAATATTATTAATAGGTAATAATAATGTAATTAAACTACCAATTATATACTAGCAAACACGTATCTTCCGAAGAGAAAAATAAACCCGGCAGTAGACAATCGAAAATCATTTCCGAATACAAACTATAAGTAAAGGATATTCTCTCAAATAATGGATTGGGTTGAGGCTTTTAGACTGCTTAAAACCCAGCTTCCATAAATTAGTTTTGAAATGAATTGATGCGTTTGCACATCTAGTGCTTAGCAATGTGTAACAAATAATGGACATTGACTGAGTAGAAGTACTCATGTGAAGTTGTTGAGTGCGAGTTTGTAAACAAATGGCGGAATCCAGTGAAGGCGATGAAGTATTATTTATAACTCATTCGAGATGTTTAGTATAGTAGAGGTGTGGGAAGTGATACTAATGGTATTTTGAGTGGATGTAAGTAAAAGACATACATTAGAATTGAATTAAAAAGGATTTTTATGTGTTAATGTTATGGATGATGCATAAATTAAATATACATTGCGTTATATTGAAAAATAATGGACGCTGTCCATTATTAGAAAAATAATGGACGATTGTGCAAAATAATGGATAGCTTCTAGTCCATTATGAAAAATAATGGACACCTACAACAATATGGAAACAACACAGCTGGGTTTTAAGTATAATTTGAGTTTCCTATTTACAAACGCACAAAACGTTTCCTTAATAATATTTTTACAAACACGTATATATTTCAATTACACACTAAAATCCGTAAGGTGTTATACACAACTTTGTATAATCCTTACTCTGTTGTTTCATAACAATTTGTCTATATAGCGTCTGATTGTCTATGCTTGAAGGTAAAAATACCACCGTGATATGTGGAATTTGAACTCGCCCCGTGGGGGTGAGGAGGGCGCACATGGATGTATATTCTTGAAACGATTCTTGAAACGGGCCATGTGGGCTACGATATGGTCCTGCACGGGCCACAAATTAAATAAGTGTTTAGTTTCCAACCACATTTCAATTTGTTCATATGTTTTCATTGACTATTTTTACAAGTTTTATACATTTCGCTGTAAACGTTTTGTTCGAAAAACAAATATCTTATTAATCTGTGCCGTTTTATTGCCGGCTAGTGAGGCTATTGAGACTTTTTTGTCCTCCACACGTGTTCTCGGGCGAAATATGCGAATATTAGACTTATCTACAGGCAACCGAGCAACGCTGTGAACGTATTACCCGCTTAGTTTATATATATTTTATTATTTAGTTTATATTATATCCACACGTTAAATGCTTTTTAACAATTCTTCGCACTGCTTCCCGAAGTGTTTCTTCCTCATACGAATTCCTCACTTAATTCACATAAGCGAAATAAATGACGAAATAAATGACGAAATAAATGACAATGGTCTCCATCTCTTCGTTAATGTGCTGAAAAACAGGTTCAGTCGAACGCTTAGGCAATCGTATACAACTGCCGATGAGAGTCAACTAAAGACGGAATTGAAATTGGAATGGTTCGCGTGGAATAACTAATGAAATTTAGGGTTGTGAAGGTGGAAGAGCTTGGCTTAGAGGCAATTACATCCGTTCGCAAGACAGAGCGCCGCTTAAGTATACGAAGTCATGGTTGGGGGTCCCAAAGGTACACGAGATAGGTAAAGATGAAAGAGGTAAAGGTAAAGGTAAAGATGAAAGAGCCAAGATTGAATCCTAATGAATAGCGCTCCGTCGAGATGACGTCAGTACCGATGTTTGTCCGCTTTTACCCATAATTCTTGCGGCCATAACAAAAGAAATAGCTCATTTGCAATCATTTGTGAGTCAAATTTGGTTTGTTTGTCCGCTTTTTGAGCTATTAATAGCAGCCAGACTCTACGCTATTCGAATGGTAATCTTTTACCATTAATAGTTCTTGCAGGAGAGACACTTTTGCTCACTTAATTACAAAAACTATTTAGATTACCTCAAATCCCGAAATTCAAGAAAAAGCGAATATTTCAGAAAGCATATCTCCATTACGTTTTGATCAATTGTTCTGAAATTTTAGTTTTAGATTCATTGATAAAATAAACTATGTAAAACATTTCCCTGACCATTCCTTCATGAGCTATCATGTCTGAAAATAAGGGTTCTTAATCACTATGGGGGGCAATTATCTTGGTTACCATGGCAACACATGCAAGAGTAGAGCACAGTATTTTCTGGGTCAAACTTTCAGAATACTATAATCCTGTGACCCTTATTCTGTCTTATATCTAAATTTAAAGAAGAAAAAAAATTTGGGTGTAAGACCACCTTAAATTTATATTTTTTCCAAGTCGATGCGTTTAAGATCTTGAACAGTTCTTCGCACAACCTCGTTCCCAGGGTATTTTGCCTCCACGGTGGAAGGACGGCGAAAATGGCCCTGCGATCGGCTGGTCACATGACACCCAGAATTTCTGGGTGTTTAGATATGATAATTTTTGTGGTCTTTGCTCCATTGCCTTTGTCTACTTTGTTGACCTGAATAATTGAGAAACGTTCAATGCTCTTCAGAGTTGTTCATGTCAGCATTCGTCGGCATAAAAGCAGCTAACAAGCTTAATAATCCACCAATGAAGAAGTATATATATCCAATTTAGCGAAAGATATCACTTCTAATTTTCTGTAAAATTTGAAGACAGCATTCAGATTTATGACAAGCCAATCGCATTATAGAATGACCAGCCGATCCCAGGGCCATTTTCGCCGACCTTCCGCCGTGGAGGCAAAATGCCCTGGGAACGAGGTTGTTCTTCGCCCTGTTTCCCGAAGGGTTTCTTCCTTATATAGGAATCCTGTACACTAAAGCAAGATAAGCCATAATACGGCCAAAGTGTAGCACAAATGAATAACAACACATCAATGATATATACAGTGTAGGGGGTACCTACTATTAATTTTCGTCTGTATTTCATGAAGTTTCACTTGGACAATGACGAAACTTGACTGGCAATATAATTAGGGCTTGAAACTTGCGGTATACCATGCAATTCTAGATTTTAATTTGGGATACTAGATAAAAGTTCCGTATAATAATTATAATTAATAATAATAATTTATTGCTTATATTGCGCAAATTACATTAAAATGACCAAATGCGCATTACATACATTGAGTAGAAGAACTAGCACAGGATAATTAAACTATAGTAATTAATAATTATAATAACATCAATAAAACCAAAATACTCTATAATATATACAAAATGGATAAAGTCTTAAGATGAGACTTAAAAGTATTAATATTATCAAGCATAAGCAGATCCTTCGGTAGAGAGTTCCATAATCTAGGCGATGCAATAGCAAATGCTCTATCTCCTATGTAGTTTTAGTTCTAATAGTAGGAACAGCAAGAAGATCTAACCTTTGAGCTAATGAGACACGGTCAGAACAGTCAGTGATTTTTCCATATACATCTTAAATTCGCCGCTTTCACTTGACACCAACAGGCAGACATCGCATCTAACCATAATGTGGAGCAAGGCCTCTCGAGCGCACTTCCCAAAGTAGCGAAGCGATACACAACTTCTTGTATACAGAGGGCTTTAAGAATAATTAATTAATATTAGAGAGGATTTAATATTGTCAAATACATATATGGAAAAAGTGACTGCCCCAACCGTTGAAAAATCACTGACTGTTCTGACCGTGTCTCATTAGCGCAAAGGTTAGAGCGCCGAAACGTTGATTCGGAGACCAGGGCTATTTATTTTATATAAGCCCTATTTATTTTATTTCATCTCCTCTTACTCTGATGAAGGGCTCCGCACGAAACGTCAGTATTTCGTTACTAAAAATCTTGGCAGTTTACCACCTTTTCATTTTGCTATATATCCAAAACACTGTCTACGCAGCACTCTACTTTTTTACTTTAACTTACCTACTTAATCAAGGAAGTACAGCAGAGTTCGATGGTTTATCTCCTATTTTTCTAGTTTAAAGGTAGAGAACTCTCCTCAAGGAATGATATTGGTGATTTTAAGGAATCCCTTCCAAAGAATGAAACTCTCAATTTGAGACATAAATATATTGGGTAAGTTCAGTATACTGTGTTCACCAACTACTTAGAGTAACTTACATTGAAGTCGTGCCAGTGTCGGACTGGTCTATGTGCAATTGTGCCATTGGTGCAATTAATATTTAAGAAATAGAAAACATTTTCCATGTTTACATACAGTTATAGAAACACGAGTGGAAGTTTGTGTGAACGAGAAATTAGTGGGAACTGTTTCCACGCTATTTCTCGTTCTCACAAACTTTCACGAGTGTTTCTATAACTGTATGTAAATACGGAAAGATGTTTTCTATTTCTTTTATAAAATAACACTGGGGAAATAAGTAATAAGACTCTTTTATTAAAATGATGAAAATGTACATTCTCCTTACTCACGCTAGACAGCGTCGTCGGCTGCTCAAATGAACATAAAGCTCTTAACTGCGAAGAACGGCATCTAATCTTCTCGTTTTTCTTCTTGTTGGCTGTCACAGAACATATTTATCGACATTTTAGCTGTTTGTGAGCAAAGGTTCGTCTTGCAGTCCATTTTATAAAAATGGCGGGGAAAATCCATGTTTACATACAGTTATAGAAACATGGCTCTTAGCCAATCAGTTCGCAAGTTTTCAAAATGTTATTTTATAATTGGCATTTATACTCTGCGAATCAGATGAAGGAAAACTTATAAATACACTGAACACATTTTCTGAGTTTGCGTTAAAAGCTTCAGTAGCAAACAATTTACCATATTAAAATAACCAAGCTGCAAGTCACATTTAATTATTTTCTTAATGGGGAAATATAGTAAAAAAAAAAACAACTTTTAAATAAAATGTGTTAGTAGTACTTTTGAGTGACCCGTGATCGAACACACGATAATCTATTATTTCTGTATGTGGCCTTACTGCACCTTAACATTTTGTCCTCTTGTTATTTTGCTAGTGCATCCTGTGCGCTGCATTTTGAAAAAGAACCATTGAAAATAGTTAAAGCAAAGGGAGCTTATTTATACGATGAACGAGGCAATAGGTTTTTGGATTGTGTGAATAATGTAACTCATGGTAGGTTTGCGTATCTCGACTAAAAGCTTAATCTAGTTAGGAATATTAATGCCCAGCAAATAGCTTTAAAAAGAGCCATGCATAACATAATTTTGAAAAGAAAAATTGTTAATACTAACGTTTCGTTACTAAACTCGTAACATCATCAGAGTGAGAAATTACAGTAAACGAAGGAGGCATATATTATTATTATGTTTTATTATTATTAAAAATCTTTTACGAGTTAGAAAACTTCCGTCACAAGTAGTGATTTTCAGGAAGGTCCTCGAAAACTAATTATAAAACTAATTATAAAACTAAAATACAATACTAATGCTATACTCACCATGCAAATCAATAAAAGTACAGTCAAGGTATCTCATATTGAAGTTAAAAAGATTAAAAGTTAAAATATTCGCTGTCATTTATAAAAACTCTAAGTTTACTCTTAAAAATAGTTTGAGGCATAAGTTTCTTTAAAACATCAGGTAGTATGGTCCAATCCTTAATAGCTTGATAATAGGTTGTCCTCTTTCCCCATTCAGTCCGTGGCTTGGGTAAACGAGGTCGTAAGTAACCATTTCTTGTATTGTACCCGTGAGATTGACGTATAGGTTAGATCTAAAACACTCGAAATGTTCCGATATACTCCGATGACCGATAATAATATATAGCTAAACTGTTACATAAATAGAAAGTGAGAAAATGTTACAAAGGCAATTAAAAGCGAGAAGACGGAAGAACAAAGGACGTGTCATCACAGAATAAACAATAGTCTGTCATGATGTTTCTTTGGATGACTTTTCTATTTTGTCCTCATGAGGCTCCACGCAATTCGAAATCCTGCTTCGAGAGAGTTTATTAATTTCTAAGTTTAAACCTTCACTTAACGCCAACATTAGATCTTTTCCTTTAACGCTTTTCTAATTTATTCCTTCATCGTGGTGTGTTAATCTGTGATGACACGTCCTTTGTTCTTCCGTCGTCTCGCTTTTAATTTCCTTTGTAACATTTTGTCACTTTTTATTTATGTGACAGTTTAGATACACTCTTTTTTTATAAGAATATATTTTATGAGAATATCGAGGCTGAAATTGACGAAATTTTAAGAATATGTTAAGAATATACCCAAGGCTGAGATTTTGTTAAGAACATATTTTTGCGTGTTGAAAATAAAATAAATCACATAATGTTTTTAAGAATGAACTTTATTTTACCTTTGAAAAGTATGGTAAATTCTTTCCTTTTTCTAACAAAACCAGCTATCAGCTAACAAAACGATAAAAACTAGTCCTATACATATGACCACATCTATACATATGATCACATCCGTTTTAATTAACTGAAATACTATACTCTGTAATCTAAGAATATTCACAAGAATATTTTCAGCCTAAAATCGGCAGGAAAATAAGAATATCCAGCCTGGGCATGAAAAACACTATTCTTATAAAAAGAAAAGAGTGTATGCCTCCTTCACTTATTGTAATTTGTCACTCTGATGATGTTTCGAGCTTAGTAACGAAACGTTAGTATTATGAAATTTTTCTTTTCAAAATTATGTTATTATGGCTCTTTGAAAGCGATTTGCTGCGCATTAATATTCCTAACTAGATTACGATTTCCGCCTGGTTCCTCCATTGCGACGATTTTGAAAATAATAAAAGCTTATTACCCTGAGCGAGGTCTGTACGCGAAATCATTATATGGCTTGGCGCGTGAACGGTCTAAGGGACCGGTCAAAAAGTTACTGCTAGGGTAGGCCGGAGGGAATTTGGATGGTCATGAAATTATTTTCATCAATTCGCGTGGGCCATTTACACAGGAAAAAACTGTAAAATAACATCAATGATTTTGTATGGGTTTTGCTGATTTACCATTGTTAAAAAACACATTAATCGGAATTAGTATCTTATATAATTACCATTCATGTGATTTTAACTTTCATTAATGGCAATTCCATGAAAAACATCAATGTGAATGTGAAATCATTAATGTAAAATGGTAACCAATTTTCCATTCATGTGATTTTAGCTTTCATTAATGGTAATTCCATGAAAAACATTAATGTGAATGTGAAATCATTAATGTAAAATGGCGACCAATTTTCCCATTCATGTGATTTTAACTTTCATTAATGGTAATTCCATGAAAAACATTAATGTGAATGTGAAATCATTAATGTAAAATGGCGACCAATTTTCCCATTCATGTGATTTTAACTTTCATTAATGGTAATTCCATGAAAAACATTAATGTGAATGTGAAATCATTAATGTAAAATGGCGACCAATTTTCCCATTCATGTGATTTTAACTTTCATTAATGGTAATTCCATGAAAAACATTAATGTGAATGTGAAATCATTAATGTAAAATGGCGACCAATTTTACCATTCATGTGATTTTAACTTTCATTAATGGTAATTCCATGAAAAACATTAATGTGAAATCATTAATGTAAACTTTCATTAATTGTAATTCCATGAAAAACATTAATGTGAATGTGAAATCATTAATGTAAAATGGCAACCAATTTTACCATTCATGTGATTTTGACTTTCATTAATGGTAATTCCATGAAAAACATTAATGTGAAATCATTAATGTAAACTTTCATTAATTGTAATGCCATGAAAAACATTAATGTGAATGTGAAATCATTAATGTAAAATGGCAACCAATTTTACCATTCATGTGATTTTGACTTTCATTAATGGTAATTCCATGAAAAACATTAATGTGAAATCATTAATGTAAACTTTCATTAATTGTAATTCCATGAAAAACATTAATGTGAATGTGAAATCATTAATGTAAAATGGCAACCAATTTTACCATTCATATGATTTTAACTTTCATTAATGGTAATTCCATGAAAAACATCCATGTGCATGTGAAATCATTAATGTAAAATAGCCACTAAAAAAGGCGCGAGAATAGTATAGCGATATTTTTCATTTTCTAATACTGTTATTATTCAGTTTTGAGTTACTTTATAACTTCGTTTCATTTTCAACTTTTATTCCTTCATTGTTTCAACGTTTGTTTCCTTTTTAATGGACATATTCTGTTTGGTTTCATGATGTATGTGTGTAAATATGTCCACGAATATGCCAGTGACAGATTGATGGAGAGACAGTCTATTATTTATCAAATTGTACGCAAGAGCAGCTGAAAGAGTGTGATTTACAATTGGTTGGCAACCAAATTAAGTTAAAGACGCTTGTGGCAGAAGAGGCTGAAAAGTTGGACGATGTTTCCGGCGAGGTTTCTTGGTTGGAGCATAATATTTTCAGCGTCGCCGTTGTGAAACCTGATCAAGCAAAAAATATCAAATGACCTACAGGCTACACAGAAGAATCTATGTACAACGTAAAGTAAGGTCTTATCTTATACGTATCGTGTATTAATTTGGTTAAATTGTATACTGGAAAAAGACAATTGTAGAAAACTAACGTGTTTAGTCGTTCTGTATAATTGTTGTAGACAACTACTTTTATCATCTATTAGCCCAACTTATGTATATACATGTACACAGCTTTATTTTAAACATATCTTGATTATGGCTTTTGTCAGAGCAAACAAATTAGCAACCTGTTATTTTAATATACATCGAAACCCACCGAACATGATTATAACAATTCAATTTCTTGTTGGCGGGGGTAATTTTCAGAATGCAGATTGCAGAACGTAGGGTTAGAAGACTCATTAGGCAGGGGGTTAGGGTTAGGATCTTTGTTGTTTTGGGGTTGCTTACAATCCAATAACTTATTGGGTACAGAATTTATTGGTGACAACGTGCTCCTAATATACTGTAGTCGCGTTCTGCATTCTGCATTCTGCAAATTGTCAAATATATATATAAGACTTAGCTGACTTACATAGCTTATGTTGACTTAGCTTAAAGTGTTTATGAAACGAAAATTAAGTTTTAGGTATTTAAACGAACTCCTAAAATAACGAGGGATAGTAATGTAGAACTCTTTCATATCTCACATCTTTCTGAGTAACCACCGACGTCATGAAAAACGTTTCAGAAAATCAGGTAATTAGAAATATAGTAAATTAATTTGGCATCGCTATTTTGACCATGATATGCACGGATCATGCACGTCTGCAGCTCAAGTTAAATCACATCAGATGACTGCTTTTATGTTTTCCATGCCCCAGAAATCGCCAAAGAGCTAATTAATAAGCCTTTTGAATGGTTTGTTTTCAATTTTTATTGTAGAAAACAAACAGAACGTGGTAAGAACATCAGTGACCCACTCAACTATAATCTTGTGGGCCACTTTTTTGTTGTTACCACGTTCTGACATCATCTGTGCATCTATTTAGACTATTCGCTCATAGATGAAACAAATTAGTTGTAGGATGTTAACCAATGAAGAAAGAGAGAGCTAAGAGTTTTGAGTGAAATATGAGTTTGCGTGACAGTAGAATTATTGGGAATTTTGAGCTTGTGAATTGAGTTGTTGTGAGAGAGGTTTGACTCCGATCGAGTGAATAAATAACGCGAATAACTTGGAATTTGTGACTTATGGGTTTTCTACTGCGTTCCCACAGTAATGTGCAAAGTTTCAAGTGATTTTATCGAATAATCTCAAAGATATACACCTGATTTTCTAAAAACGTGTAAAAACCTCGTGACATCGGTGGTTACTTATTTGCATAATATCACAAATGTCTAAATATCTCAAGAACGACGTGAGATATGAAAGAGCTCTACATTACCATTCTTCGTTATTTTAGTAGTTCGTTTAAATACCTAAAACTTAATTTTCGTTTCAAACACTTTAAGGCGAGTATAAATGTGTAACTGTGATAGATTATTAGAAGATTACTATAGAAGATGCTTAAATTAGCAACCATAAAGCAAGATAATTTTATTAAATCTAATCTTAATACATCAGCTGTATCATTCACGCTTTATCGAATAAATACATAAATGTAAATAAAATACATTCATGGTTTTTCAAAGAAAACCACGATTGGAGATCGAAACATTCATGGTTTTTCAGAGAAATACATGAATGTAAATAGAAATACATTCGTGGTTTTTCAAACAAATACTGTACATGAATGTAAATAGAATTACATTTATGGTTTTTCAAAGAAATACATGAATGTAAATATAAATACATTCATGGATTTTCAAAAAAAAACATAAATGGTATTGTTCAAAATACCATTGATGGGTTTTACAACCATTAATGGTTTCACATCAAAACCCATTAATGGGAACAGTTCGGATTTCCCATTGATGGTTTTTTGAATGGGAATTGGCCATTTACCATTGAAACATTCATGGTTTTTCAAAGTAATACATGAATGTAAATAGAAATACATTCATGGATTTTCAAAGAAATACATGAATGTAAATAAAAAAACATTCATGGTTTTTCAAAGAAATACATGAATGTCAATAGAAATACATTCATGGTTTTTCGGCAAAGAAATACATGAAGGTAAATAGAAATACATTCATGGATTTTCAAAAAAAACACAAATGGTATTGTTCAACATACCATTGATGGGTTTTACCACCATTAATGGTTTCACATGCAAAGCCATTAATGGGAACAGTTCGGATTTCGCATTAATGGTTTTTTGAATGGGAACTGGCCATTTACCATTGAAAAACCCATTAATGTTTTTTTACAGTTTTTTCCTGTGTTAAGTATTTCTTATGCAAATGATGGGCCATGAAACAAATATAGCCAATTTTCACTCATAAAATTAACATTCAAAATAAAAATAAATTCAAAATATGAAACAAAAGTTTTAATAATTTATTATTTTAAAATTTATAACAATTTATAATAAAGACTTATTAACCGAGTGCGAGGTCTGTACGGTAAAGTACTTTGTCGTACAGACCAAGCAAACGAGGTTAATAAGACATTTATTATATGGCTTTTGGTTCATTTTGTTCTCTGTTTTTAACGTTGTGTTTGTCTTCAGATGTTGCCGTTTACCTTGCCTCTGAGCTCGTTGATTTCGCTTCATGTTTACACGCGTTACTGGTCGTTAGGCATTCATTTTCTTCACTTATAGATAAACAGCTTTCAAGAAAGGCAGCACTAATGTTCCAGGACGTGTTATTGTTCGAACTTTTTCAACGAACATACTCAAATCCTCTTTTATTTTCATCTAAATCAACTCAGAAATTTTCCTGCCAAAACTTTCCGGTCCGGAAAAAGCGTATTGCCCTCTCACAGCGCCGGGAGGGCAATACGCTTTTTTCCGGATCTCTCACGAACCAATCAGCGTGCGCCATCTTCCTTAGCCATATAATAAATCCTGTTATTGTTAATAGTTTTCATGATTATCTTACACTGCCGAAGTCACCAAAAATTTTAAAATATTTCAAAACTTTTTAAATAAAAAAACTTCGGCAGTGTGAGATAATCATGAAAATTATCTCTTCGTGTTTCTCTGAGGATTATTCTGTAATAGAGTTCATCTATGCAGAGGTATGGTGGTATTGTAATTGAGGTAATTCAGATATTACATTCTTCGATTGCAAATCAATTTTACCAAAACATTGGTAAGTAACATTTTACCAAAACATCATTTTGGAAAAGTCATTTTTCCCTCCGGCCCCCCTAGCAGTTACTTTATGACCGGTCCTTAAAGGCAGTTTTTCTGCTTTTGTTTGTTCCTGAGCGGTTTTGACAAACCGGTAAAAAACGGTCATTACAAAACAACTGAAAAGTTTAAAAAAACGGCAAAATTATCCTGCCATTTGTCTTTTCTCACAGACCTCGCTCCTTCCCCGACTCTCGCGGTGAATAGTCTGGGAGGGTCATATTGTAGGATTCCAATCCTCTCAGCAACCAATCATTGTGCGTTATTTTGCGAACGAACCTGGAAAGAAGCTCAGCCATATTATAACAACTAACAATTAGACAACGAGCCCGCATTTTCTACGAGCATGCAGAGAGTCAACGAGGTGAGCCGAGTTGACTCTCTTCTCATAGAAAACAAGTTCGAGTTTCGGGTCTTCTCGGATAACGACCTTAAATCGTAGGCCCTCGGAACCCCTGTAATTGGACTTCTAGCCTGTTGGGGTATTCCGTTCACGGCCTATAAGAGTGATAAATCTAATAAACTAAACTAATAGACCGATTGCAAAACTCCCTGAAAGCGAGGCTTTTTGGTGGTTACCGTTGCTAGGGCCCGATTCACGTTTGTTCATTGGCCATTGTTATATGTCAGACAATTTTCACCCAATAAAATATCGTGAATCGGGCCCTAGCAACGGTAACCACCGAGAAGCCTCGCTTCCAGGGCGTTTTGCAATCGGTCTATTGTCATACATATATACATCCGTTAATTTTTAATTAATTCATCAACCCCGCGTTTCTCTGGAGACTATTCAAATCCCCCAAGCTTTAGGGCCTGTATAGGATATTCATTCGTATAAAGAACAAAGAAAATCGACTGAAATTTGAACTAATACCACTTAGTGAAACGATGATATTGAACTTTGCGTGTGGTTTCTATAGGATTTGTCATTTTTAGTGGCTGTGGGATTTTATTTTTGTGATATCTTGAAAACTATAGCAGCCATTTACACAAAGTTTCACTGTGTATTTACGTACCGCAAGAGTTGTGCATGGAACTAGGATTTTCTAGTTTAGACTATGCTAACATAAGTTTTAAATTTTTAGTCTGATTACCTGGAATCTCTTTCTATACCTCTTTCTTCAGGTTGGAAAAAATATATGAAGACATTGTCATATATTTTTTATTCTTGTTCCTTGCATATTTTTTTATTCTTGTATTGTTCCCTAGCATTTCTGATAATGAATTCCCACCCTATATATTTTTTGAGATATTAACTTTACCGCAACTTACATATTTTGTTATCATGTGCACTTTAAGCGACCAATCAGAAAGGTTCCAAATTTTTGGCTTCCGTACAGGGAAAACATTTTAATCAACGAGATAAGCTTGTGAGAACAAAAGTGAAAGAACTTGTGAAACAAGCTTGTGAGATCGTCAGAACTGGTAAGAACAACAAAGTGGCCCACGAGACGATAGTTGAGTGGGTCACTGATGTTCTTACCACGTTATGACGTCTTCTGTGTATCTATAATTGAACAGACAACGGCAAATTGGAATCTATTTATTTTATATATATACAATAAAAATTGAAGACAAACAGTTCAAAATGCTTATTGAAGCTCTTAGGACATTTCTGGGACATGAGAAAAGCATGTCCTCTAATACCGTAGAATCTCGAAAGTCCTCTAGTGCGGCTACTTTCGGATGGGCGGTTACTTTCGAAGGCGCTTACTTGATAGGGGTATCTAGTACGTATTCTTTATAAGGAAGCGCAAATAGAAGGCATTGACGAACAAATAGTGTGAATTAACGAGCAAATAGCTGACACGTTGAAATCTCGTACCAGCCTCCTAGTTAATTGGATTATAACCGATCCCAAAACAACAAAGGTCCTAACCCTTTGGCAAACGTTTTCTTGAGAAATAAACCACCCCCAAAGCTATAGAACATATCAAAGGAAAGTTTAATTATCTATTTACAACATACGTACAGCTTTATCCCGGTAGCTAACTTAGTTCTCTTTAAAAGCGCGGATAATCGAACATGCCAAAATATAATTTTCCTAATACGGATACCATCTTGTAAACAAAAACACGGCTGTCTTCGACGAACGTTTTCTTGAGAAATAATCAACTCCCAAAGCTACAATATATATTAAAACAAAGATAAATTATCTGTTTACAATATGCGTGGAGCTTAACCTGCTAGCGAACGTAGTTTTCTTAAAAAGAGTGGATAATCGAACATATCGTAACGTGTTAACAAACCCACATCCAGTGGGCTGGTACGAGTGCCATGTATTTGTTCGTTAATGCCTTCTATTTGCTCGTCGGTCACTTCCTTATATGGAATACGTACTAGAAGTACATATGGCTTACTTTCGGGTTATTATTTTTAACATCGGCCAAGCTTTAACCACTACTGTACATTTTGCACAACGTTTCAAAGTTTTATTTTATTTTGATTAAATTACATAAGAGTTGTTACTTATTATCTAATGCTAATAATTTACCGTACTCGATACTGAATATTCAGATACAGAAATGGAAGAGGACGTCTGAACAATGACAAGACAAACTTATAACTACTGTCTGAAATTCCTTAATCTTATATATTACTGTTTAATATATGTTTTAATCCATGCCATTCAAAATAAATTGTTCAACAGATGTTACAACTTATTTATACAATAGTTATAGACATCGGAAGTTGCTACTTTCGGGGGGGGGGGGGGAGCAGTGGTTACTTTAAGAGGGGCGGCTACTTTCGAGATTCTACGGTTGATCATGGCTAACAACCAATGAGCTAGAATGTGCATAGTAAACAGGTTATTGTATAAAACTCGATAGAACACTCCAAACCATGAACCATTTCTTACGTTGATTTTATTCTTTAGTTGGTCACTGCCATCCACATATCACAAGAGCTTGTGAAAGACAGATGAAGACTCTGAACACAAATAACCGTTTTCTTCACGACAGCATTGTTCAGTATGCAGAGAGAATTTGCGCCACTCTTCCCGAGGAGTTACATGTTTGTTTTTTTACGTGCACCGGGTAAGTTTGTTGGGTGATCAAAATATGACGAACGTTATTACGAAATATATTCAGACCTGGTCAATTGCCAAACAAGTCGATACATGAACGATTGTCAACCTCATATCCTCAGAAAATGTTTCTGCGTCCCCGACATGAATCGAACCTGTAACCTTCTGATTGCCGGTGAGACGCTCTAACCATTGAGCTACGCAGAATAATATTTTTGGGCTCGTTTTTTGAAATTTCCTGTGTAGCCAGGCCTTATTCAAAATGGCCGTCAGTATTAGCTAAAATGGTAGCTATATAATCGTCAGAATTTTCTCACTTAACCATGTAAATAACCACTAACCCCAATATTGGCTGCCATTTTCGATAAGGCCTGGTTGCTTAGGCAAACTCAAAATGCGAGCCTAAAATATTATTTTGCTTGAGCTACCGAGACTCAGATGGAGAGCGAAGGTTACAATGATGACTGCCTATGCGACAGTAGCCTGCGTACAGACACTCGCTGGCGCAAAAAGGCGGCGCTAAGTAGCGTCTGTGCATCAGAGCCAAATTTTGTGTTCTGTAATTTATGCCGATTATTCGCAATGCTTATAGATTGTGTTTATGCCTTATAGTAGACTTGCTCCAAGTCTGCCTCTTGATTGTTTCGGGTCTATTTAAAGACGGGTTTGTTTCGAGAAGACGGGTTTATTTCGAGCAAAGACGGGTTTGTTTCAAGGTTTTTAAAATAACCCGTCTCGAAACAAACCCGTATTCTCGAAACAAACCCGTTTTTAAAGAAACCCGAAACAATCAAGAGACAGACTTGGAGCAAGTCTATGCTTATAGCAACTAACGAGTATTCACTAAAAGTTTAAGAAATCATATGAGCAGCAAACTTAGTTCTATAATAGACAAATAGGTCAAGCTGAAAAGCTAAAACGAAACAGTATAACGAGAATCGGCACTCAACGGCTACCTGGAAATATCGTATGATTAACAATTCGATTCCCGCATCTCTTCGACTGTTTGATCATCCTCGAACCAAAATTATGCCGACTATAAACAGTCCTTTGAAAGTATTAGCAAACTCTTTAATTAATAGTCTCGTTTACAAAGAATACGTTGAGGATGCTGAGAAACTGTCTTCGATAAAAAAAAACCATTGAAAACGGAAGTAGTTCTTAACCAATTGAATATCACGTACTAACTAAATTTTCTAAGCGACCAATCATGGTCTACTATAAAAATTCCTTATAGTAGTTACGTCACAGAACGGCGCTGGTTCTGTTTTTTTCAAATTTCACAGACTATGATGTAGGCTAATGCGACAGTCACTATATATCAGCAATGCTTGGATATATATATATATACAGTATATACTGCTGTAGTGAATGTGTGAGAGCTTGGAGTAGACCTTCTGATTACCGGTGAAAACCTTAAATGCCTACACACTGCGTACCTGCTTTTATATATTTATAATCTTTGGCACTTTTTCATAAAGAAATGCTTAAAGTGTCTATGGATGTTGAGGAAGTTGATTTTGCAATTTTATATATAAATATAAAAAGAACCGCTTTCGCGTGGGTTGATAAGCAGTTATTAATAGACTGTTTATGCTCAATTGTTTAGTTACTTGAAGTTTGAAGTAAACATTAATTGTTATTAGTCAAAGTGATTCCCAAAGGTATGAACTAATATTTCCCTGTTTTTGTTTGCAATATCCTAGCGCACAGTTGCTAATTAAAAGGCGGACAAACAAACTGAAATTGTCTCTCAAGGGATTTCAAATGAGCAATTTTCCGTTGTTGAGAATGCAAGAATAAATCGCAAATACGGACAAAATAATGACGAATACTGAAGTGCGGAGCGGCGCTGTTAACGAAAGCGAGTGTTTAAAAAAATCGGAACCGGCATAAAATTAATTAATATTGGCTCCGAGGTGTCTCGGGCTTTCAAACTACTACAATACTGTAAGTTGTTTGAAAGGAATGTTACTTAATTTTATACCAGTTCCGTTTTTTTATACACACTATATAGCGATGCGTACATGCAGGTTACAGGCACGTCAATATTCATGTTTTTCATTAACAATCTCAAGGTTAGTCAATTTCGGTTTTTATTTTAAACTTTAGGCGTATCAATATGCTAAATAGATAATTAAATAGAGTAATTCCCATCGTACTTTTCGCGCTTGGTTTTGACCTTTTAGCTTTGTCGGAGGACAACCTTATTTGATTTAGCTGTATCCAAAACACTGCTTACGCAGCACCCTACTTTTTTACTAATCTCCATATCTCCTTACTATCTTCTAACCTGTTTATTCATTTTTATTATTTTTTCCCTTGAAAATTCAGATCCGAGGCTAACGACCTTGCCTTAAGAATGTCTCGTGAACACACTAAGCGAGAAGATATTATCATTCTAGATGGGTATGTCAAAATCAGTTCAACTTTCAAATAATGTTTGTCATTAAGAACATTCCAATTTGTAGAAAGTTACTTAATCTAAATCATGGATAATTAGAAGACTGGATGACAAACATGATGGAGGGAGCATGATAACTTAGTTGAAATTAAAGTAAATGGTTTGAACCTAGGAGTTTCATTAGATGTGTGAAGTTGATCGTCCAGGTTGTTGTAGTCTTGAGAAAGACTATTGTTGGTGACTGACGTTTCGACGGCCTCAGCGGCGGTCATCTTCAGAGTCTTCAGAGGCAAAGCGTGTTTGTCAGGTTTGCTTATACAGTGTGTATAAAAAAAACCCGCTACCGGAAGCAACTGTGAATTAGCATTTTTTTCAAAGAACCATTGTAATAGTTTGAAGGCTTAGACACCTCTGAGCAACGAATGCGTAAAAAATAACTTGGATTGCACTCGTATTGAAAACTGCTTTCTCTCTTCTTGATTAACGCAGCGCTTGGACCATCTTAATTTCCCAGGTGTATAATTTTTTTTAAATTACAATAGGTCTCTTTAAGAATGCTAATTCATTTTCTAAGGGTAGCGGTTTTTTTTATACACACTGTATACAGACTATCAAATGTATATCAAATTCAAATGAGCGTGTTAATTCAAACAACCTATTGTGTTTAATATCCCATGTGTATAAAACTGTGTTTTTACGCATTCGTATTTCAAAAGCGATAATGAATTTCAAAGAACTACAATAGGTTGCTTGAATTAACATGCTAATTTGAATTTGAAAAGGTAGCCTTTTTTTTGGGACACCCGTATATACGTCTGGTTCATTACGTTATAGTTTGTTTGTATCATAATTAATGTGAGTGGGTGTTGCGTCATGCGTTAAGCGTGGGCCAATATTGTTCCTCATCGAGTGGGTGTATTGTTTGTCGGTACGTCTATTGTTCGTTGGTGTGTGCGAAGAAGTCTTTTGTATGGTGTTGGTAATTGTTCTACTACAACAGCCTGGACGATCAACTTCACACATCTCAGTTGAAATTGATAGAAAATCCCTGCGATATTCAAATTATACCAATAATCCCCTCGCAGTCAAGGGCTCTGGGAACGAGAATGGTATAAAATTAGATATGCACGCCCATATGGATACGTTTTCCTATCATCTGTGTTGCAGTGCATATCACGGTCACACCAGTCTGTTGATGGACTGTTCTCCGTACAAACAAAAACAAGTAAACAAAGTTTGTAACAAGGACTTCGTTCACATCGCTCCTTCACCGGATCTTTATCGAGGAAAGTACAGAGAAGCAGACGAAAGAGCTGGGGAGAGGTATGCCGAGGAAGTGAAGGCGCTGATTGATAATGCTTGGAAAAAGGGAAGGCAGGTTGGTCACATGAAATAGTTTGTTAAACATGAAATAGTTTGCCGCGGCAGGGATCCATTTCTCACCGAAAATTTATATATATATATATATATAATATTTCTAAGTACAGAAACCGTTTTTACGAAGGATATGCACGTTCTCGTAATATAATAGACATGTATCTCATTAGACTCGGTAATTCCAAATCTGTTTTCATATATCGAGTAAATATTGGCCGAGATAACGTTCCAAATCTACGTACGACGAAACTTCTTTTGCGATTTGTTATCTGCAGACTATACAAATGCACAGCGTGCGCGGTCTGGGCCCTAGGGACCATGGATGGGATACGTATTGCTAGTATTATGATATACGTATATATATATATATAAACTGCTGCAGTGAATGTAGGAGAGCTTGGAGTAAACCGACGATACGTGCAGACGATCGTCAAGCTCAAATCCTCGAAGGCAAAGCCCGAGTTAACTATTTAACAATTAGTCACCGAAGTCGAGGTGATTATCGGTGAATATTTACCGAGCCGCGAAGCGGCGAGGTAAATATCACCGATAATCACCGAGACTGAGGTGACTAATTGTTTTAGTAGAAATTCACAGGTGACTATCAGAGAGAAACAACTGAAAGAAAGCAAGGGGAAATGTTTTAATTATTTTATTTGTTATTTCCGGAAGTCGCGCATCGTGAGATCACATGATTTTACGTAATCAACATTCAACAGAATATTAAAACGAACAACATACGAACGTGTTATACTCTTGCAAGTGGAGGACAAAATGTGCTTTAAAAAGCGATTTTGCTGTCAGATCAAGCAGAACTACAGAGTGTAAGACTGAGTTAAAGATTGAGTTAACATAAACGAGCAACTGTTGAAAGATCCAGACGGAACTTGTTTTTGCTTGGTTAGTACATGTACAAAACCGGCTTCACTTTTGTCCAGCTCGAAGTTCCCTTGTCAATCAGCATGTTTTACCAGGTGAAGCAATGACTTTTTCAGCAGATTTGGTTTGTTTTTTTCTTGGCCGATTTCCAACGTAGATGGAGATACAGAACCTTGCTGTTTCAAGTAAAACTCGGGGATAATTCTGTGTATCAGCATTCTGTCTCGTACAATTTTTGGATATAGTTTCACGGCTGTCAATGTTTTTTTCCTGAACCGTTTCACCGCTATTTTTCCTTCACTGACGAGCAGCTCGAGGTAGGAACTTAGTATTTTATTAGCCTCACTGAAATGAATAAGTAATACTGTCACAGATTGACATTTGTTTGTTGTACGGAGCCGAGGATGACGGTCAAGACTACAGCTCGGATTGACAACAAACTTGTTTTTTTGTAAAAACTGCCGTCTTTTTTCGGGCAGAGTCGTAAAATATCGAAAAGCATTTGTTCATCTCTTCAACAATCATGCTAATAAGCTTTCAAATGTTGTCTGAAATGTTTGTTGTTCAAACTATTCTGTTAAATAAATATTTTTTCACAAAATTACTTGTTGTTTTTATCGTGTCGCCGACTGCCGTAACGTTGACACCACTAAGAGTTTAGCTATGAAATTTGGGAAATTAGTAGTATAGTAAGTAGGGCTGCGAGCTCAATCGACCTCAACTGTGAATATAAACACCAAAACATCACCAAATTTGCCAAATCACGACTCGACAAATTTGGTGATGTTTTGGTGTTTATATTAACGTTTGAGGTCGAATAAGCTCGCAGCCCTACTTACTATACTACTACAGCGATCGTTCGTCAATTTAGACACCCCTCGCACATTTTCTACTAAATTGATGTCAAACACACGCGAGACTAGCGAAACAATACCAAATTTATACTAAATCGCGACTCTCGCTAAATTTGACACCATTTCAGCCACATTTAAAAAATAGAGAGTGTCGTTTCAAAATTCTCACAAATTACATTTAGGAAAAAATAGAAAGTGTCATTTCAACATTTTCGCGTGTTAAAAAAATAAAATGTGGTACGAGCTCACTCCCACATATTAAAAAAAATAGAGAGTGTCATTTCAACATTTTCACAAATTTGTCGAATCACATTTAAAAAATAGTCGTCTCAACATTTTCACAAATTTGTCAAATCACATTTAAAAAATAATCGTTTCAACGTTTTCACAAATTTGTTAAATCACATTTAAAAAATAGAAAGTGTCGTTTCAACATTTTCACAAATTTGTCAAATCACATTTAAAAAAATAGTCGTTTAAACATTTTTACAAATTTATGTGTCGTAAAAGTGTCTCACGCGTGATAAAATTGCCACCTGTTATGCAAATTAGGTTATTGCCGCCTGTTAATAATAGATTAGTCCGTTTGTTCACTATTTCCAGTGTTTGTCACCTCACTTCTAAAATGGTGATCGTACACATACTTCGACGTTGTGATTCCTCCCGACAGCAAGCCTAAGAAAGGCACGTACGGCGTCACAATCGCGACAATGCTCTCGACGTCTTTTTTTAATAACGGATCTTTTTGTAGTTCGTCGTTTAGTTCGTCAGGATTTTCAATAGCGTTCAACCCATCTAGTAAGCTGGCGAATTTGCTGATTAGCAAGTCGGTGAGAAAAGCGTTTGCGATCTCCATTCTCTTCAACTCGTATTGGCGCCATATCTTATCAATAACTTTCGCGGACGCTTTTTTAATGTACGCTTCGGACTGACTTACCACACCATCGCCAGACAGTCTAATAAGTTCGGCTCTCCTAACGTCAATGTTGTCTTCCACAGTCGAAGTGTCAGCGGTCTCCTCAACTAGTTCCTCAATCGTGGGGTTTTCTTCACTTTTGCGTTTCACCATCACGTTATTACTTATACCCATATTTTATTGCGGAATAACAACTTCGTGACTGTATGGATAGCGCAGTGAGATTTCAAGTCTAGCGTACTTATTATTTTTTAATGTGGTCACAATCGCCGACGATTTTTCTCTGCTAATGTTTCCAAGGTAATCGTCGATAACGACCTTCATATCACTCCTACTCGGGCAGTAGAAGCAAACGAGCTTACTAATATTTTCTCTGTACGGTTTTGCGATCGACGTCAGTTGTTGTGTGATGACAATAACGCTCAACATAAAATGTCGCGCACTAAAAGCTAAGTTGACCAATTGACTAGTCCTATTCTTGACATCTTGAGAGCTCGCGCAGTCGTCCAACACAATCAGAGTGTTAGTGCCTTTAAAAACATTTGTTACACACTTGAGAACAGCGTCGACATTGTCTTGCGCGCAGTCTATCGCTAGCACGTCGGGGTCGCGTATGTATTTCCAATCTTGATATGCTTTGTTCCACTCGAAAGTTGGACAAATCAACACAATGTAGTCAAATTTGTTACAATACTCAGATTCCAATGTTTCCAGCAAATAATGCGTCTTACCACAAGCTGTCATACCAACGATTAGCATATTAAACGGAGTCTCCATTAACTCACGTTTGATTTAATACTGGATTGATTGCAACCCATTGTTCATAAAGTTGACCAACCCATCACTCATCACAAACACCCTGCACATGACATTTGCAGTCGTCGCTTTCTTTGTGATTTCAAGAAGCACACCGGATTGTGTGTTCACAATTTTTTTACCAGTGGCGACGTTGTAATTATCTTGGACGCTCCTCAAGTCAATGACTAACGCAAAACCATCTTTATAGAATTTCTGTATAGTCATGAACTGAGCGTGTTCTTCACCCAACCCAAACAACCGTTTCGCTTCTGCATAGAACTTCGACTTTGGGATGCCTTGTGAGTACACGCTATTTGGCACACCTTCAATTGTGACTCTAACACTCTCAATATTTGGGTAAAGAAACTCCTCGCTGTCTGTTCGCACCTTACTCACGAATAGCAACACAATCGCCTTCATGCTTTTTCTTGGCAGATTAATGTTTTCATTCACAATGGTCGTGCCTTTGTCCCATTCGGTGGTTTTCATCAACGTAACGTGCTCATATGACAAACTACGACCACTTGCATAGCCCGACGCTATTTCGTCAGCGAGCTCCTGGTTATCAATCGTCTCATACTCAAGCTCGAGGTTCTCCAGAGTGTACCCACCCACAGCGCTACCGGATTGCGCCACCATGATGTCTGTGGCCTTCGGAAGTGTGATGACATACTGCAAGTTGTTGTTCATGCTAAAAGGAGCGTACAACCCGTGGTCATTCATGATTTTACCAAGCTTAATCCGCTGCTTCGTTCCAATCACACCAAACATTAACGCGTCACTAACTTTAGCAACGTTCCCACTCGTCGCACCACTGTCATCCTTAGAAACTAGCTTTCTCAAGTTCTCACCACCAATACCATAGTCAATCATTTGGTCTCGCGCAGTAACACTTTCCCAAAGGTCGCGATAAACACCAGTGTAATTTTCCCCATTGTTGTCATATACAGTTTCCCCAGCTAGCCTCACAACAAGTTTCTCAACCAACAACTTGCTGACATTGTTCAAGAACCAGCTTTTGGCGTTCGCGTTCTTAAAGTCGAACACTAGACCCAACGATCCAGGCACCAAACAGCTACTAACCTTAAGCTTCGGTATGTCGATGTAGAGTTCCTCACCAGGACTGACTTTATTAGGGTTCAACGTGATTACGTGTTGCGTTCTCACCCCTTTTATACCACCCATGGTTGCTCGTCTAAAACCGGGGCTCAACTCTGCCGACGTGACGTTCATATACTTTACATATGTTTTATCGCTACCGTTTTAGCTTGTAATAATCATAAGCAAACCACGCAAGTACCACCGCGAGTACCCACAGATTTTGAGCCAACCAAGCGAGACCCTTTGCACCCAACGTCAACATATTGTAAACTAAATTAGCCAACCCAACAGCCCATGGACCCATCTTCGTGATTGCGTTCTTAACAGCCTGTGCGAATGACCTCGTGGCCATAGCGCCTTTCATAACAGCAGATCTCCCAGCGATAATAATAGTTGTTATAATTCCAGCCACTGAAATTGCTACAGCGCTCAACCCAACCACATTTTCTTTAGCCCATTCCTTAAACTTCTGAAACCTGTCAATGTCGACTTCTTGTTGCGCTCTAACCTCTTCTATTCGCCGCTGTTCAATAACCATGTCTCTAGCCTTTTTAAGTCCAATCATTCTCCCAACTAGACCAATACGCTCTTTATTCTCCTCAGCTGTGAGGCCTTCTTTGTTAAGCTCTACCAATCTCTCACTCGCTTCATTTATCACCTTTTGAAAATAGTCTGCTTGTATTTGCAACGCACCAGTGTCACCTATTCTTGACTCGCGCAACACACTATCGCTTGGATTAAGCACACCACTCAGATCGCGGGTTTCGTCTAGTGATAGCCCAGGTATGTCATCATAGACCACTTTTGTCTCAATCACTGGGAAGTCATCTGTGACAGCTGTTGTTTCTGTACTCTCAGGGATTTGACTAACTAACTGTTTGAATTGCTTAATCGCGTTTTTACTACTCACATCTTTACTGTAGATCAAGCCTTTTTCCACAGGTACTAGAATTCGTTTGGGTTTTCCATATTTACCATCTTTGTTTATCGGTTTGAAAAGAATAGACCCTGTGCCCGTCACATATGATCTGTCGACTATTCCCCTTGACGCGTCGTCATGACCGAGTCTTTTTTTTTTGTGTAACTTATGTATTTTCTCACCTATCGCCTTGATTCTTTTTAGTTGATTTTTTGTTACCTCTTTGTTGACTGCTTTTAGTTCTCCAAGTCTTTTACTAATTTCGTCCTCCTCTCCAAAAGCTATGCTGAAACTTACGTCACTAACGTCACCATACGACTTCTGTTCAACAGACTCTACCGCTGGGACTTCTGTGTTGGTCCCCCTTATTGTCACCGTTTTACCATCGTCGGTGTCGGTGAACGGCGTCTCTTCTTCTTGAACCCCTCTTCTATCCAGTTCGCCCTGCAATCTATTCGCTCTCTTATTCAATCTCTCATACTCGACACGTTCGATGTGTGGTATATCGTCGTCGGTGTATATTTTCTCAATTGAATCTATACGTTTAGTGAGCTCTTCAAGTTCGACGTTTATTTGATCATCAGTGTAAGCTCTACCAAGGTTCTCCATCTCAATCTCGTCAAAAACTTCCCCACCTTCAGCCATATTACATTAGCTCACATTTTGAATATCGCTCTCTAACTCCCACGAATCACATTTTCTCTCTAGTTTAAATAATTGTACGCAAGCCACGCGAATGTCACCGCAAACACCCACAGATTTTGAGCTAACCAGGCAAGACCCTTCGCACCTACCACCAGCGCGTCATAAACTAAGTTCGCCAATCCAACAGCCCATGGACCCATCTTCGCTATCGCATTTTTAACAGCCTGTGCAAACGACCTCGTGACCATAGCGCCTCTCATAACATTAGACCTCCCAGCGATAATAATAGTTGTTATAATTGCAGCTATTGCAATCGCTAAAGCGCTAGACCCAACCATATTTTCTCTAACCCATCTCTTGAACTTCTGCAACCTGTCAATGTCGACTTCCTGCTGCTCTCTAACTTCCTCCATTTCTCGCTGTTCAATAACCATGTCTCTAGCCCGTCTAAGTCCAACCATTCTCTCAGCTAGATCGATGAACTCTTCGTTCTCTACGATCGTGAGGTCCTCTCTGTCAAGCTCCGCTATTCTTTTGCTCGCTTCGTTTATCAAGTCTTGAAAATGGTCTGCTTGTATTTGCAATGTGCCAGTGTCGCCTACTCTCAACTCAGACATCACATTCTCACCTGGATTGAGCATGCTATTCAGCTCGCGGTTCTCGATTGGTGTTAGTCCAGGTATGTCGACGTACTCTGCGTGTGTGGTGTCTAACAACGGCGCACTCCCCACAACGTCTTCACGATCTCTTACGATGTCATTAACCCGCGTTGTGATATCGTTAAAATCCTTCTTCACGCGTTGACGAAATCTTACGTCACGTTCGCGCCTCAGTCCACTCTCCACTCTAATTAGTCTAATTTTCTCATCGACTGTGACGTTTGGGTCGTCCCGAGCTAGTCTGCGATCTAGAGTGGCTTTTTCGAGACTATACTTTAGTTCGTCGTCAGTGACATCTTTGTATTCGTCAGATCTATCCATCTCAAAGTCGTCGAAGCCGCCTTCAGCCATATTACATTAGCTCACGTTTTGAATGTCGCTTTCTGGTATCCACGAATTATGTTTGCTCTCATAACCCAACCATTTAACCAGCGCCATCTTCTCTCCTCTAACTTTCTTTCTTTTCAACACCTTTTCAACTCTGTACACGTCATCACCAGGTTTCTTATTAACCAGCGATAATTCCTGTTCATAAAATTTACCAATAATCTGTTCACCACTTATGTCCTCAATTTCATACACATTTGGATCACCGCGAATAACTTTCACCACTTTAAACAGCTCTTCAGTGAAGTTGGCTTCATAGCCCTTTGTGAACACGCTCTTGTATTTACTAATTCTCACTGACTCACCAACTCTAAACTTTGGTAATGGGTTGTCTGCAAATTGGTGACCAAACAAAGTGGTCCACACTTCACCCTCATTTGACTTATTGACATCCTTCGGTTTCATCATAATGCTTCGATTCACATTGCTATTATAATTGCTCACAAACTGGTCGAGAACGTCAATCCATTTGTGCGTTCCACGGGTATAAAAATACTTCCACATAATACTCTTGAGACTTCTATTAAAACGCTCGACAACAGCGGCCTTTTTATCACTCTTAGTGCTGAAATATTCAACACCATGTTTTCTCAGCAAACTTTTCACACCAACGTTGTAGAATTCAAGTCCATCATCGAATTGTGCTAATTTAGGCGTGGTTCCAAACCGATCTTTGAAGTCGTTCAATAGCTCTCCAACAGCCTTAGTCATGTTCTTAGTGTCTTTTCTATAAACTGCAATTCCAAAAGCGTATCTACTCAATATTTCAATGCCTGTCAGTATCCAATAATACCCCTTGTTCTGTTTTGAATACTTGCTCATGTCCACTAAGTCCATTTGGAGCTCTTCACCAAGAAACCCAACAAAGGTAGCACGGAATTTATGTCTTCTCACGATGGGTTTGTACCTAGTGTAGGTGTCCTGCACTGTCAACCATTCTTTCACTGTTTTTCTAGTTACTTTCAATCCGTCTCCCAACGCACTTTGATACAACCTCTCTACACCACTGAACCCTGTCTTAGGATTATAGTAAATGTCTCTCAACCCTTGTTCTGTCTCCACACCAAGCTCCATATAATTCACACAATATACAGTTCCAATAACACCGCGCCAATTTTGAGATCGTCGTTATTTGGTTTGACGCGAAACGTCATACTTGAGTAAACACCCTTTTTAATACTCACCTTTGACTCAATGTCTACATGACGTTGCACTGACCCTTTCAATGACTGTTCGGTAGGTATTGGCAACGTTGTGATCACATCGCTACGCTTCCCATCAATACCCACGTTACTATCCGTCTCAACAATGTCACACGAAACTTCTATGTACTTCAGACCTCTATACATGTCAACCTCGTTCGGGCTAGTGTGCCACTGTGAGTCATTCTGAATCACCTCACCCTTCGCGAAACCAAGTAGAGGCCCAAGGGTGTCTAACACAGCTGAACTACTAACCTTGACCCTACATTTACCTGTGGGCACTAGTTTCTCTATCTCAAGATCCACCTTAAGCTCGCTAGACTTGTGTTTCAAGACTTTGACCAATGCGTCGAAGCTAAAGTACCCTTCACCCACTTTAATCTTTTTAAAAGAGCCTGCCCTAGAGCTATCCAGCGTGAAGACCTGAACGCTGTCGTCATTTGTTGTGTTATGGTAGTCCCAAAACACAGTGGCTGTCTTGACCACAATGTACGGGTTATCGTGTATGACCATCATCGCGTTGTCAAAGGACACAACTTTTTCCGCACCTTCAATGAACACTGTCAACTTTCGCGTCATGTATAACATACAGTATATTATATGCAGAAAGCCCTTCATGACTACTATGGGAAGTACTACGAACGTGCGATGGCTAACATATCGAAGGCTACACACGACGCAAAGGCAGACCTCATCAAAAAGTACCCACACGCTACTTTAAGCAAGTTTGAGTTCTATCCAAATATTTCGCAAGATGGTAAAATCACGAGTGTCGACATATATTTCAGAAACAATGACATCCTTAGCACAGACATAACCAGCGCAACCTTCAAAAATGATAAAAACATGTGGAAGTGGCTACACAATAGCAAGTTCCCAATAATATGGCAAGGTGGTGGGACTATCCAACCATTGCCAAAAGGTCACAAGAACCACTGGGGACTTTGGGATGGCTACCCAACGGAAAATGTGTTAAATTATCCAGTGAACAACTTCAAAGTTTTCGTTAACCAAAATAGCTACTTCATGTCAAAGCTGCCAGTCTTGCGAGTCACCACGTCAAAGACAAAATCAGAGTGGGATGACAATGAATCTTACTATCGCGTTGTGTTCGCGACGTATTGTGCTAGTTTCTGTTGTGGAGTGTCGTTGCAACATTTATCAGTGTCACAAGAAGTTCACCCTGTGGTCACAAGTGTGATGAGATTTCATTTGTACTTCACCATTAGAAGACTTCTGAGAAGAATGGAGGGTGGTGAGACCATGAAATCAATAAGTAGAGAATTCAACGCTTCCGAATTGTATGGTAAGATTTCCAAGATTCCCAAAAAGCACTACTACCAGAATAAAGTCCTGAGCGATGGCACTTTAGGCGAATCCAGAGTCTTCACACTCAACGACGTTCAGAATGATTACAAACGATACGTCGCACGACTCTCAGATGGTTTTACCAACATTGGGCTGCAATATCTAAATCAGAGCATAGAGTCCTTTGTGTACTCCACACTTGGTGCGCAAGCGAGAACACGTGTATCAGTCGTTGGTGGTTCTGCAGGGAGTCTAGAGACCCAACAAGAGTTCCGAAAGTTGTTCTCTGACAGTGTTATCAACTATGACGTGTCGACATGGATTCTCAACATGAATAAATCGATTAGAGACACCAACGTTGTCCAAAATCTTGCAGTGTCGCCAAGTACATGGTTAATGCCAAGCAACGTGGTGATACTCAAGAATAAAATCGCTGGGTACAACAACTTATTAAAGATTGCCACAGAGTCTATGAAATTTGGAGTGAACACTCGCTTGAATGCGACAACACCAACGATTGCGGCTAAAAAAGTCCACCAAGAAAATGTGGTGACTAACTTAGTAACGCCAGCGAGTCTTGCGGCTAAAAAAGTTCACCAAGAAAACGTGGTGGCTAAAAAAGTTTACCAAGAAAACGTGACACCACTTCCTGTGAGAAAAACAGTGGCCACCACCACAAGCGAGTCAGACACGACAACGCTGACGATAGTGTTAGGGTTCTCAGCGGTCTCTGGCTATCTGCTAACCAAATACACCTTGAAGTAGTAATGAGTCTAAACTATGGGTATGAGTCTGACGACCCTCACGATAAAATACTAAAGAGAACGAAAAGACATCTAGACGAAGATCCCAAATTAAGTGCGACTGGTGGAAGGATGTCTGGAATAATAGACATGCAAGGCTCAGCGATAAAAAACGTAGCAGACCCAGTCGATGACTCAGATGCTACCAATAAAAGAACTCTAGAGCAATTGCTGTCAGGCTACCTCAAGAGTCAGTCCTACAATGTTGTGCTCGACTTCAACGTTAGCACACACGCCTTGAAAAATGTGGAATTTCACGCCAATGGTTCAAACAAAGTGAAAGCCATTGGTGAAACAAGCAAATTAGTGCAAAACAACCCAGCTTATGGTCCTATTATCGGCATCAGCAGTGTAAGCCAAAGTTTTCTATCACCTGTGTTAGCACCAATCCCACTTGAGTCAGGTCTCCATTTTAATTGCCCCAGTATGCAGTGGTGTGATCTCTCCATTTTTGTTGTGGTGAGGTTACCAATGAGAACCGCTGGATCAAATTGGGAGACAATTATATCAAACGACGATGGTAGTTGGGATAAGTTCATAGGGTATAAGACTGGTGTGACTAATGAACTCGCGTATGGTGGTAGCATCCCAGCGATGGAGAAAGTATGCACTATTCCGAGTAGCATTGACATAAGTAAAATGCATATGATATCAATACACTGGCAAATGAGCAATTCACACGTCAGAGTCAATAACACCAAGTCAACCGATTCAGACTTCATAGCGAACATGAAAAAGATAGGCACACCATATGGAACAATTTTTGGAATACATCGACCAAGAGTACCACTCGCACCTTATGCGTACCCGTCGTTGATAGAATTCTACGGTGTGAAAATCGTGAGTGGTTACATGACAAACCGAGACATCATAATCATGGGTGGAGAAATGATGAAGGAATATGGTGTAAAGTAAATGGGAGCATGTATTTCGAGACCTCGTGAAATATATAAAATAAACAAAACGACTGATCACATGTTCAAAGCTGGTGGATCATTTGGTCGCGGTGACGTTACTCTCGAGCTCCACGCTGAGATTGGTATGAGGTCTAAAAAGACTTACGGCAAACCTATTACGTTACCCACAGAGCCAGACACTGTGGGAGTGGTAGGAGACGTGACCTAAGTTAAAATGGGTTGGCTTAGAAAACTGGCTCGTAACATTAGAGACTTTTTCAGACGACGTAGAAAACTGAAGACTAATAAAACACACCTGCTGCACTGGTACACAACAAACCAGATCTATAAAAAAACCTGACACCTATGTCGAGTAGTTTTTTTGTGGGAGACTATAATATAGTGATGACTTCCGCGATACCTCGATTATTCGATTTCGACGGTCACCAAATCACAACGGTTAATCACAACGGTGACACATGGTTCAAAGCAAAAGAGGTCGCGAGCGCTCTAGGTTACGCTCGACCAAAAGATGCAGTCAACGACCACGTCGAACCTGATTGCGAAATGAAGATGGAACAAGCCTCGTTTATCAACGAACTTGGAGTCTACTCATTGACGTTCTCGAGTAAATTGGAGCGCGCGAAACACTTTGGAAGGTGGGTGCACTCAGAAGTCTTACCAAGCGTTAGAAAAAGTTTAGCTGACGTCGGTCTCAAACACAATCAGTTTAAAATGATCACCGAGTTCGACCTTCATACGAAAGTTGTTGGTTTTCTTAGGAAGTATTATCCAGAGGCTATTTTGGTAGCCGCTTGTGGTGAGAATCAAGACACCTCGAGTAAAAGAATAAATTCGTGGAAAAAAGGTTACCAACGTGGAACGCCTGACTTGATTATTGCCAATGCAAACCGACAGCACAGCGGACTCGTGATTGAGTTCAAGAATCCAGGTGGTACAGGTAAGACGTCCAAAGAGCAGGAGTCTCTGTTGCTCAGATATAAATCCGCTGGTTATCTAACACTCTTGTGCGACTCGTACGACGACGCTATTACCACGGTAATAAAATATCTCTTTGACGTTGGGTTTCAATGCTCTCACTGCCTTCGTAAATTTAAAAATAAATCAGCGTTGAGTAACCATGAGAGACGTTATTGTAAAGAGACTTTTTAGACAGCGAGTAGTAAGTCGAGTTAGCACTCGTTCTCATTGTTGAGACGATGTTTGAAGCGACAACTGCTCTAGCGTTTTTAAAGACGTTTTTTTTAACTTGATAAAAATATCTGTGAAACTCTTTCTCTTTATTTCACAAACCTTCTGACCACTGTGTGAAAAAATGTTTCTATGACATTGGACACTTCATGTGACCAATGTCTAAATTTAAAAAAGTGGGGTATCCGAGAACACCCCTAATTTTGTGTGGAAGGATGATGACGTCTGCACACCGCGCGATATTGCTCAGCACCACCAACGAATGATGGCCCTGGATTGTATCTCCAATTGAATGGTGCTTCAACAGTTGCTCCGCGAGTGTCACGACAAACGGCGCAATACGCTTTTAGAAATGTGATGTCGTCTGCCATTGGGAACAATGTGTCGAGCTCACCAAGTCTTTTTAAGTGCTCTGTTGTTATGAGACCACAAATAATGACGTGAATACCAGCTTTAATGTATTCGCGAATAATTGGGAGTAGATCAGAGTACCAATGGCCTTCGTCAATTCCGATGACGTCATAACCAGCTATCTCGGAAGAACTCGGAAGGTTGGTGATTAACTTCGCAGGTAAACTGTCTGATCCGACAACAATGGTCTGACGATGTGTGGAGAACGCGTGGTCAGTTCGCCTAGTGTCACCTGCGTTGTTCATGTAGAGGACTTTGAGCCCTGACTTACTTAACGTGACTAACCTACGAAGAGTCTCTGTCGTTTTTCCTGCGAACATGGGACCAATCACGATTTCTAGTCTACCAACTTTCTCTGTCATGGTTACTATACCTACAGAGAAATACTTTTTTATTGTGGCAACCTAATTTTTAATGCGTTTGGTCTGGAACTGTGAGACACCTGTGAGGTCATCTGTGAGATACCTGTGAGGTCAACTGTGAGTAAGATAACACGTGATAATGTATTAGATGGTTGAGGACTCACAGACGGCTGTTGAAGCGAAGATCACAGCTGATGTGAAAAGTGTTAAGGTGAAGGACCCGAAGCGTGTCGCTGCTGGTAAAAAGTTGGCTGAGATATCGAAAGCTGCTAAAGAAAAGAAAATGCGTGAAATGATAGTCAACGAGGAACAGGGTGGTGAGTGGAGCTATGGTTATATTGTCGGAACACTTGGTGTTATCGTTGCTGCTGCTTCATTGTGGTACACAATTAGTAGTGAAAAAGAAACACGACTAGAACCTGTGAGTACTGCAGCATCACCCGCGTCAGAAAATCGTAGAACTTGTCGTCCAGCGTTAGACACGTTTGATTCTTAAACAAAACACACGACAATGTATATATGTCCGCGATCGATCGAAAAGAACTTATGAACGAATTGTACGACGCACTACTTGTTACGACTGGTGCTGTGGCAGTGAGTATGATTTCTAAAAAGGCTTTGGGAGAGCCATTGGGAACACCAGAGACTGTGAAAGGCACAGTGAAACTTGCTGCGGCTGTTGGTGCGGGAACGCTGTTAGTAAAATGGATGCAATCGAAAAAGTGGATACCGACAGATCCATTCAAATCAACGTAAGTTAATGGTGAGTGTTGTGGCTGGAGGGATATTTAATGCAGTGGCTTTTGCGGGCGCTGGCTTTATGTTTTCAAAGTTTAATCATTCAGGTTATGAAGCTGAGATGAAAAGACATAACCATGCGTTGGAACAGTTAGCCAGTGCGAAAGAAGTGTGGTATGAAAATGAGGTCGCTAAGAAAGATAAGATCCAGCGTTTACGACAACGGCTCTCTGACGCTAATGCTGACATCAATGACACAAACCACGCGTTGGAAGAACTTAGAAGCGTAATGACTATTCAGTACAGCGGACGAGTGTTCACTGACCTCCCGAAGGTTGCGGATTACTACCAACCAAGTGCGGAAATGAAGGAATACCAATTATTGTTTGTTAGCGCGCTAGGTTTGAGTAGTGGAATAGTAGTGTGGGTGCTAACTCGGTGAAAAAAATATGTTGGAGTAGTATAAGAGTGATGGACAAACTTATGAGGCAGATGAGTTACGGCTACACAATTGACGAGATCGCGAGCGAGACGCAAATTGAGTGTGGAGACACCTTCAGGCTTTACTACTGCTTGGATTGTGACGTTGTGAAACATGTGACTGACTGCGGTGGGTACGCGTGTCCAAAGTGTGGCGACACCGAATGGGGTTACACTCAGAGTTACAGCGACATGAGACTCACTCGGTTAAAAAGCGTTCACAAACGGTCTTGGTGGATGGGGAGGAGACTACGGAACGTTGTGAAGGGTGAGCACCTTGAGTTGATAAAAGAGGACTTCTTGAAAGTTGTCAATGTGCTGCACTCATGCAATTTGATCAAGGGTAGAAATGTCAGCAGATATGGATACTACATTATTAGGTTGTGTCACAGAAGACGAGTCGAGACACTCAAGAAGGTGTCAGACCTCAAAGATGGGAAGGTGAAAGACTTGTTTGACGATAATTTGTTTGGGGTGGTGTACCCAAAGCTGGGATGGTGTGAGAGTGGTGATATTTATTACAATGAGTGGGCTAAGAAAAAAAGTGTAGTGTAAGTATAAGCCAATGAGTCGGACTGTGAGAAACCCGCTGAAAAAAAGACGGGCGCATAAGACGAGCGCAGCCGTTGTCAATTCACTAACAGATGAAGCGACCAACGTTCACGGCTTCTTTAGAGATCAGGAGGGACAACCTGTAGTCGAAGACCTCGCACCGTCAACGCATCTGTTGGATCGAGCACTGAGAGGGTTCACAAGGTCCTATGGAGTCGAAGTAATTGACGACAGAGACATCAATCAAGTAAATGGTAGTAGAAGCGCTGTCACTAACCTTTTGAGACGTGAACTAGGTGAGACCAACGGAATGAAAGTGGTGGAGACAGTCAAAGTCACTTTTGAGAAAGTTTTAGAACTCAATAAGACCACGTACAAAACTGCCTACTTTAACAGCGAAACGTTCGTCGTCATTAACGAGCACGACATCGAGGGTGTCGCCAATCGTGGGTCGGAGCAGATTTTGACGCGGATAGCTGGGTGGCTATCTGAGGGGTCTGGATGGACTATCGACAAAATAGATGCGCACTACGTTAATGTCGCTATTTACAGACCTTTGCATGGGAGTAGCTACATTGCGTTGCCAAAGGAGCTGTGCAACAGTATGAAGGGCTTGGTAAACGTAAATAACGATGATGACAACGAGTGCTTTAGATGGTGTCACCTTGCACATAAGTTTCCTGTTGGAAAAAAACTCTGACAGAACGTCAAAGTACGCTAGGCATGCCAGTAAGCTGAACTATGACGGAATTGACTTCCCAGTCACACTCAAAGATTACGACAAGATCGAAAAGGCTAACGAAATTAGCATTAATGTTTTTGGGTATGAAAATAAGCAGCCATTCCCTGTGTACGTTTCTAAGGAGGCGTATCCTGACCATATGGACCTATTGTTGATAACTAATGACGTGGGCAACAAGCATTATGTGTACATTCGCGATTTCGACAAATTCATGTACCGTCAGACAAAGTATAAGGCGAGAAAGCACTTTTGTAGATATTGCCTGCAGTGTTTTACCCGAGCGGACGTGCTTGAAAGTCACATTGAAGTATGTTTGGTCATCAATGGGAAGCAAGCTATTAAAATGCCACAAAAAGGCGCGAAAGTGAAATACGAGAATTTTAGTAGACAGCTAAACGTACCATTTGTGGTGTACGCAGACTTTGAGGCTATCACACAGAAGGTGGACACAACAACACCATCGAGCGAGTGTAGCTACACAAACGCTTACCAGAGGCACGTTGACTGCGGTTATGGGTATAAATTAGTTTGTTGCTACGACAACGAGTACAGTAAGCCAGTAAAAGTGTATCGCGGTGAAAACGCAGTCAACAAGTTCATTGGGGAGATGTTAGAAATTGTTGAATATTGTAAAAAAACATCTGAGAGTCACTTTAACAAAGAGATGATACTGACTGATGACGATAAGAAGAATTTCGACGAGGCCAAGAGTTGCCATATTTGTAGCGTTGAGTACACTGGCGCTGACGTTAGAGTGAGAGACCACTGTCACGTGTCAGGTAAGTACAGAGGGTCCGCACATCGTCAGTGTAATGTGAACTTTAAGTTGACCGATAAAATACCCGTGATCTTTCATAACTTACGTGGCTATGATAGTCATTTCATCATGCAGGAGATTGGCAAGTTTGGTCAAGACATAAATGTGATACCAAACAACATGGAGAAGTACATGGCGTTCATGCTTGGAAAAAACTTGGTATTTTTGGACAGCTTCCAGTTCATGAGTAGTGGTCTAGACAACTTGGTGAGGAACCTACCAAGGGACGCTTTCAAATACACGTCAGAAGTGTTTCACGACGAGGGTTTGGCACTTATGACAAGAAAGGGGGTCTATCCCTATGATTATATGGACTCCTTTGATAAATTTGATGAATGCGAGCTACCCTCCAAAAAGGACTTTTACAATATTCTGAATGACGAAGATATTACGGAAGAAATGCATGAGCGTGCTTGCGATGTGTGGGACTACTTCGACGTTGAAAACATGGGTGGGTACCACGACCTGTATTTGAAAAGCGACGTGCTCTTGCTCGCTGACGTTTTTGAGAACTTTAGAAAGACATGCCATCGCGAGTATAAACTAGACCCGTGTCACTATTTCACATCGCCTGGGTTGGCTTGGGATGCTATGCTGAAGATGACTGGAGTGGAGCTTGAGTTATTGTCCGACATCGACATGTTCCAGTTCGTAGAACTAGGTATGCGTGGTGGTGTGAGCTACATATGCAACAGACATGGCGTGGCGAATAATAAATACATGGAGGGGTATGATAAAGCGCGAGAGTCGAAGTATTTGATGTACCTTGATGCCAACAATTTGTATGGATGGGCAATGAGTCGAAGTCTACCTACGGGAGGCTTCAAGTGGTTGACTAAGAAAGAAATAGAAAAGGTTAATCTATGCGACTATCACAACAATAGTAAAAAGGGCTTACTGCTCGAAGTCGACTTGGAGTATCCAGACCATTTGCATGACCTACACAACGATTACCCGGTGGCTCCTGAGAAGATGGAGATAACTGTTGACATGTTGTCGGAGTACTGCACGAAAATCAAAAATAAATTTAATGTGAGCGTTGGCGGCGTGAAGAAGTTGGTGACTAATTTGATGAACAAAAAAAAGTACGTGTGTCACTATAGAAATCTGCAGTTGTACACAGGTCTTGGACTAAAAATCAAAAAGGTGCATAGGGTCCTACAGTTCGACCAGTCCAAGTGGTTGGGCAAGTACATCGACTTTAACACAGTCAAAAGAACCGCAGCTAAGAACGCTTTTGAGAAGGATTTCTTCAAGTTGATGAATAACAGTGTGTTCGGAAAAACGATGGAAAACTTGAGGAAGCGTGTGGACGTAAGACTAGTGACCACCGCAAAGAAATTAGAAAAGCTTGTCTCAAAGCCAACGTTTGTGTCTTGCAAGATATTTAGCGAGAACTTAGTTGCTGTCCACAAAGTTAAAGAAACGTTGACACTAAATAGACCTGCATATGTGGGTATGTGCATACTAGACTTGAGTAAAACGCTGATGTACAATTTTCACTACAATTATATTATGAAAAAGTACTCTAGCGACACCTGTAGATTGCACTTCACTGACACTGACAGTCTGTTGTACTCAATCAAAACTGGCGACGTTTATTCCGACTTCATGGAGGAGCGCGAAAAGTTTGATAATAGCGACTACCCTGCAGACAGCCCGTTCGCTTTCAAAGAGAATAAGAAAGTTATTGGGAAGATGAAGGACGAGTGCGCTGGAACACCAATTATTGAGTTCGTTGGGTTGCGCAGTAAAATGTATAGCTATTTGAAAGAGGATGGGGGTGGTGGGAAAACCGCTAAAGGCATTAGAAAAAATATAATTAAAAAGGTAATCAGACACGAAGATTACAAAAGTGTGTTACTCGAGCAGAAACAGTTGCGACACACAATGAAGACCATTAGAAGTGTCAAACATCAGCTAGGTAGTTACGAAATTAATAAAGTGTCGTTATCCTGTTTTGACGATAAACGATACCTCTTAAAAAATGGTGTCGACTCCTACGCGTATGGTCACAAAAACATTGTAGTGAGAGACACCACTGAGAGTAGTGAGCAAACGGACTAACTCGCAAAACGATTGGCTATTTGTTAGTCAATGTTGTTAACCAATCAAAAGAGCACCATTTCGCTATCCATTTGGATAAACATCACCACTAGAGTCAAAATCTAGTGGTTTTTTTTCGCGCGTGAATTGAGACAACAGTAGAACGCGTCGGTTGAAATGACACTCTCTATTTTTTTTAATATGTGGGAGTGAGCTCGTACCACATTTTATTTTTTTAACACGCGAAAATGTTGAAATGACACTTTCTATTTTTTCCTAAATGTAATTTGTGAGAATTTTGAAACGACACTCTCTATTTTTTAAATGTGGCTGAAATGGTGTCAAATTTAGCGAGAGTCGCGATTTAGTATAAATTTGGTATTGTTTCGCTAGTCTCGCGTGTGTTTGACATCAATTTAGTAGAAAATGTGCGAGGGGTGTCTAAATTGACGAACGATCGCTGTAGTAGTATAGTAAGTAGGGCTGCGAGCTTATTCGACCTCAAACGTTAATATAAACACCAAAACATCACCAAATTTGTCGAGTCGTGATTTGGCAAATTTGGTGATGTTTTGGTGTTTATATTCACAGTTGAGGTCGATTGAGCTCGCAGCCCTACTTACTATACTACTGAAATTCTTACATCTTACCTCGAAATCGTTTAACTCTATATTTGGTCGCTTCTTTAGTTTGTTTTTGAATAGCATTTTCGTTAATTTTAGTCACTTTTTCGTACGTAATATCGATAAATCGAGAAGCCGCCATTTTTTAAATCGCTGAAAATGTGATAGTCACCTCGCGCGAGGTGACTATCACAAAATAGGTCGTCCATCTCGACCAATCACGGCACGAGAAACTCTATAGTCACCTGTCAATTTCTACTAACACCTCTTAGTAGAAACTGACCATGGTCTATTACAAATGCTGCATTCTGATTGGCTACTCAACCGTTGTGTATTCGTTATAGACAACGTTTGGGAAACGCGTTCAAAACAATGGCAGAAAACTCTCGTTTTGGGGAGGTTTCACATGAGATTTTGGATAATTTTTTGGAGAATGCATGATTTGTAATAGTCCACTAATTTGTTTCTACTAAAACAATTAGACAACTCGTCCTCGTTGTCTATGAGCGATTAGTAGAAATTGACAGGTGACTATAGAGTTTCTCGTGCCGTGATTGGTCGAGATGGACGACCTATTTTGTGATAGTCACCTCGCGCGAGGTGACTATCACATTTTCAGCGATTTAAAAAATGGCGGCTTCTCGATTTATCGATATTACGTACGAAAAAGTGACTAAAATTAACGAAAATGCTATTCAAAAACAAACTAAAGAAGCGACCAAATATAGAGTTAAACGATTTCGAGGTAAGATGTAAGAATTTCCCAAATTTCATAGCTAAACTCTTAGTGGTGTCAACGTTACGGCAGTCGGCGACACGATAAAAACAACAAGTAATTTTGTGAAAAAATATTTATTTAACAGAATAGTTTGAACAACAAACATTTCAGACAACATTTGAAAGCTTATTAGCATGATTGTTGAAGAGATGAACAAATGCTTTTCGATATTTTACGACTCTGCCCGAAAAAAGACGGCAGTTTTTACAAAAAAAACAAGTTTGTTGTCAATCCGAGCTGTAGTCTTGACCGTCATCCTCGGCTCCGTACAACAAACAAATGTCAATCTGTGACAGTATTACTTATTCATTTCAGTGAGGCTAATAAAATACTAAGTTCCTACCTCGAGCTGCTCGTCAGTGAAGGAAAAATAGCGGTGAAACGGTTCAGGAAAAAAACATTGACAGCCGTGAAACTATATCCAAAAATTGTACGAGACAGAATGCTGATACACAGAATTATCCCCGAGTTTTACTTGAAACAGCAAGGTTCTGTATCTCCATCTACGTTGGAAATCGGCCAAGAAAAAAACAAACCAAATCTGCTGAAAAAGTCATTGCTTCACCTGGTAAAACATGCTGATTGACAAGGGAACTTCGAGCTGGACAAAAGTGAAGCCGGTTTTGTACATGTACTAACCAAGCAAAAACAAGTTCCGTCTGGATCTTTCAACAGTTGCTCGTTTATGTTAACTCAATCTTTAACTCAGTCTTACACTCTGTAGTTCTGCTTGATCTGACAGCAAAATCGCTTTTTAAAGCACATTTTGTCCTCCACTTGCAAGAGTATAACACGTTCGTATGTTGTTCGTTTTAATATTCTGTTGAATGTTGATTACGTAAAATCATGTGATCTCACGATGCGCGACTTCCGGAAATAACAAATAAAATAATTAAAACATTTCCCCTTGCTTTCTTTCAGTTGTTTCTCTCTGATAGTCACCTGTGAATTTCTACTAAAACAATTAGTCACCTCAGTCTCGGTGATTATCGGTGATATTTACCTCGCCGCTTCGCGGCTCGGTAAATATTCACCGATAATCACCTCGACTTCGGTGACTAATTGTTAAATAGTCAACTCAGGCTTTGCCTTCGTTGACTATTCGCTCATAGACAACTCGGACTCGTTGTCTAATTGTTAAATAGAAATTGAGTGCGAATAATCCAGTGTTTTCATTAATGCGAGGTTACCGGCGGTTTACCGCTGTTTTTCCTCTTATCGCCGGCTATTTTTGTGTACTGTAATTTTCGGGCAACACTTTATATGTAATTTTCTGGCGACATTTTCTGGACACAGACGTCTATTTTTGAAACGTAGCCTGCTATGACAAATATTAATTAAACCTATGATAGATAATCTAATTGTTTTAGTAACAACTAACCTTATGTTCGTTATTTCCTCCAGATTATTTCGGAAAACGAGACAAAAGCATTGTTATTTTGCGAAAAACTCATCATTATTACGTCACTTGTCGCTAGCCGATATCTATTTAACAATTAGTCACTGAAGTCGAGTTGACTATTTAACAATTAGACAACGAGAGCGAGTTTTCTACGAGCTGATAGATTCCAAATTTTCAGATAGTTTTACATTTTTGTTTGTCCCCATTCAAAATGTAGAGTAGCTCGATGGCACATGATAAACAATCGCTCACAAAAAACGAGATTGTAATTAATTTGCTTCAAATTTGGTGTAGATATACTCGATATAAAGGCATAAGCCAATTAATTCACTTTCTTATTCGAAAATGTCAAACTGAACAATTTCCCATTACTTTCGGGTTAATGTTTTCATGATTTCATGCTCTTCCCAGTCCCGTCCGATATGACCTTATATGGAATACGTGCTATAAGTCCATATGAGATTTTCTTTAGCATAGAATAGTATTTCAGCGTCGAAAGTGATCATCGATGTAAAAAAATAAAAAATAGCATTTTGAGGTAAGTATTTTGAACTCTGAAATCACTATTATTTAGGCCACCATTACTAAAAACGTGTTCCAAGTGAGCCCGCAATTTCAAAAGGTAATATTGTTTCTGACGTCAGATTCTCAATGCTACGCCTGAATTTCTCAGCCTGAAATTCGACTTGCCATCGTCGAATCGCAAAACGGTTTCGACCGAATAATATTTAGAAGCTATGCTTTATAAATACGTAAAAATATCGATAGGTAAAAATTTAATCGTAGTACCACTTTAAGCATTACATAATACCGTAGAATTTCGAAAGTAATCGCCCCCCGAAAGTAGCCGCCCCTCTTAAAGTAAAAGCCCCCCGAAAGTAGCCGCCCCTTCCGATGTCTATAACTATTGTATAAATCATTTGTAACATATGTTTAACAATTTATTTTGAATGGCATGGATTAAAACATGTATAAAACAGACGTAATATAAAAGATTCAGGAATTTTAGACAGTAGTTATAAGTTTGTCTTTGTCATCGTTCAGAAGTCCTCTTCCATTTCGGTATCTGAATATTCGGTATCGAGTACGGTAAATTATTAACATTAGATAATAAGTAACAACTCTTATGTAATTTAATCAAAATAAAATAAAACTTTGAAACGTTGTGCAAAATGTACAGTAGTGGTTAAAACTTGGCCGATGCTAAAAATAACAACCCGAAAGTATATAAGCGCCCTCCGAAAGTAGCCGCCCTTAAGCCTGGTTTCCATATGGTCGCTGCGCTGTCTTTACGGTCGCAGAAGTGAAGCAGTGAAGCGTGTTTCTTTTGTTATGACAAAAGAAACACGCTTCACTGCTTCACTTCCGCGACCGTAAAGACAGCGTAGCGACCATATGGAAACCAGGCTTTAGATGTCACTAATTTCGAAAGTAGCCTTCCCGGCTACTTTCAAGATTCTACGGTATTCACAAAAAGTATATCATTATGTTACCCTCATGTGGATGATTCTAAAATTGTTTTGTATAGATTGCTGCATTCCTAGTTGAATCAGCTCAAGGATGCGCTGGGCAGATTATACTACCACCAGGCTACTTAAAACTAGCTTTCAAGTAAGAACATAGTTGAAATGGATTATTTTGCTTATATGCATGTACGAAATTATTGCATTCTGATTGATCAAGAGAACTGCAATTATTTTATTAATACCATGATCGCCTCGGATTAGTTTGTTCAACGAGGAAATGTAAACATCATATTTCCCTTATTGCTCACCGTGCATATGATATGCAAGCGGAAATTAGTGGAAAACCAATAATAATAATAACAATATTTATTTATATAGCGCCTATCCAGGTCTGCTCTAGGCGCTTTACAAAAACTCTAATTAAAGACAGACTTAAAAAGATGTATTTTGATTTTGGATTTAAAAATAAACAGACGTGGTGAAGATCTGATGCTTCTAGGTAAAGTGTTCCAGAGTTCAGGAGCAGCAACGGAGAAGGAACGATGGCCATAAGAGAGCAGATTAAAATTGACACGGTTGAGAAGAATTTCGGATGAAGAGCGGAGATTTTTGGTGGAATGTAGCGTGTAATCAGGTCGGAGATGTAGACAGGCCAGGAACTTGGCCATTAAGAGATTTGAATGTAAGAATGAGGATTTTAAACTTGATACGTTCTGCAAACTGGTAGCCAATGAAGATCCATAAGGATAGGGGTGATGTGAACACGTTTGCAGAAGCTTTTTTATAAAACCAAGGATTTCTTTGCTACTAATTTTCCCTCATTAACATGCACGGGAAAATTAGTAGACAAAAATCTCATCTCATTCTTAATTCGAAACACGAAAAGCGATGCACTCATCTCTGATCAACTGACTACTATACATTTCCCGTCGGTAAGGTTCTCAAAGTTTTCCTCGGTGATCATAGTATTGCAAAGTGATAACACGACTTTTCGGGAAATTAGCGATTAAATTTCCCTCAGGTCATGTTATTACTTATAATAATTAAACTACTCGACTGCAAATTTTCTTCGAAAACAAACAAATTGTTTTTCAAACACAACTGAACTATGGTTAATTTTAGGACCAGAAGCAGTCAAAACTACTTAAGGTGGCTCGCTATGGTTTACGACCTCGCGCGAGCTGGTTGCTAATTTGGCGGGAAATTTATAAATACATCAGAGACTATTGCACTGTATTTTACGACCTTACAACATACTGTACGTGTTGCCCACAAACCTATGACTACTTTGCGACATATACTGACTAACGTGAAAGACAAAGAACAGCCTCACGAAAGACAGGGTGCGGACACTTACTGTATATTGGTGAAACCGGCAGAAACCTAAAAATCAGACTAGCTGAACATAAACGAGCTACTAGAAACGGGGACAGGACTAATCACATAGCTGAATACCACGTACAAACAAAACACGATATTGACTGGGACTCGGCTGAATGTATCGCCTTTAACACAAACTACAAACAGCGACTTACATTAGAAAGTTGGTATACCAACTTGGAACATAAACCACTTAACAGGTCACAACGAACAATAGATCTGCCCACAAACAATATACCCACGCTTAACGTATGACGCAACACCCACTCACATTGATTATGACACTAACAACCGATGACAAACAATATTAGCCCACGCTTAACGCTTAACGCATGACGCGACACCCACTCTCACTAATTATGACATAAACAAACGATGACGTAATGAACCAGACGTATATACAGTATAGGCAAACCCTGACAAACACGCTTTACTTGACTCTGAAGATGACCGCCGCTGAGGCCGTCGAAACGTCAGTCACCAACAACAGTCTTTCTCAAGACTACAACAACTGGACGATCAATGTTTAATCACGTGATCGATATCTTCAATCACTGTATATTTCTTAGTAAAACACTCCCATCTATATAATAAACGCAAATATCTTTCGTTTCCGTCGGTGAATTTTTTGGAAAAGTTGCACACTTCAAGATGAAGCGTATACCTTTTTAATTCTGTCGGACTAATTTTGCTTAAAGGTGCAGTCCAGTCCGTTCTGCGCATGTGTGATATTTCAAACGTTGGAATTTCAAAAGTCAACAAACCTTAATGGAATAGATTTGCGACAGTTCGAAAGCGAGTATTCGTTAAAGGTGGCGAAGGCACGAGTGGTAGTTTGATATATTATCCACATTTAGGAACAGAACAGCTTCTTATAACACGCTTTTTAGGCGGAAAAGCTCAAGCGTGTGAGAAAAATCCGCAATACCTCATGTTCAATGTTTATATAATGCAATGTAAACACAATAAATGTGGACATGCGCAGAACGGACTGGACGGCACCTTTAATGTTAAAAAACATTAAATTTTGTGATATTGACAAAGCGCTCTGAACAACCCTACATTTGTTTTTCACTAAATGTTTCTCGAAGCAATTCCCATAAGACTGCGAAGTTTGAAGAAATTTCTCCAAAGGAAACGCGAGAAATGGCAGGAAAAGATAAAAATATCAAAAAAACTGTTGCATTACTGACTCGTTATTGCCATAGCAATGATCTTGAAAATGTAAATAACAACACAAAAGTAATTGCGAGAATGTCAGTAATATTCTTACTGGAGAATTTCATGAACATAAGTCACAAGGGGGGGGGAGGACTAATATAGAAAATCATAGGGAGCCACTTTAAGTATAAACTGAGCAGTTACTTTTTCCATGCTCTACTTTATTACACAAACTAAAACAATACAAATTAGTATATACCAAGTGTCAAAGTTCCCTTTTTCTAGTATGTTATTGGTCGAGAGTGTATCACGTGAAAGTGACGAAATTTAATTGTTTACCCCGCAATAGCTCTGAGAGGGAAATAATATGTTGTCGACCGTCAATAATGAAAAAATCACGTGAAATACCACGTGAAAATGCGACCTTTGGAATGAACTCTCCTTTCGCCTCAAATGTATTTAATAAAATATTTCATGTCTTTACGTTTGTTTTATATTCGACACTTGGTATGATAATATTCGCCTCGGGAAACATCGACGGTCTCGGGACCACAAAACATACTGTTTCCCTCGTTCCCAGTAAATAACTGTTAATTGTGTCGTGCGGTTGCATAGCCTGCTTTTCAGACGGTACGATGTCGTCGCTTACTCCCCCCCTCCCCATCTGATTGACTTCACAGGAAATTGTTTCCAGTTCCATCAATAAGATCAAAGGTTTTTGTTTTTGGGAAGTGAGTTTTGCTAGGAATGTGGTGGATGTAAGTGGTCTTGGCGAAGTTCTGAAGTTCTATGGTATTGCAAAGTACCTTTTTGTTGAGCAGGAAAAGGCCTTAGTAACTTCGGTTTCAAGAAAATATGTATTTATTGCTGTTGTTGTTGTTGTTTACTCCAGCATACAGTTGAGTTGCTATTGCAGGGCATCATTGCGATGATACCAGTGAGTCTACTATTTCTTTGTGAAGCCTTCGCTTTCACTTCGTCTTTTCTCGTCTCTGATAATGTTTTGATTGTGATATCATTTACTGATTTGGGAGAGGACTGTGCAGGGATGTTGACCTCGTCTTGAGGACTTTGCGTTTTCAAAGCAGCATCGTTTGATGACCGATCCATTTTCAGCTCTAGCGATGTGTGCCATCCATCGGTCTTGCTGATCGTGGATATAAAGTCCTGTTGAGGTGCGTTATTGCATTTCTGAAGTATTCGATCGTACGTTCGAATTGACTTTAAAAAATGCAGTTCCGATGTCGTTTCAGGATCGCCTTTCTTTTGGCGCAAAAAACCACCACGCACCATGTTACGTAGATACCTATGGCGTATGTCGAGTTCATCCATTCCATCTGGGATACGGTTAAGGTCCAAGTTTGTACTCCGTACGTCAGTCTGGATCGTCCAAGAGCGTTAAAGAATAAAGTCCGGATATGGAGTTTTATGTCACAATTAGTGAAAAACGGCTTCATTTCAAAGAACTATGGATCTTGCAGAGTTCAGGCGATTGAAGATTTCTTCTTCACAAGTTCGAGGGTTGTAGTAGTTGAACATAGAACCAAGGTATAGGAAAACAGAGGTATCGGTCAGAGGTTTGTCGTCTAGTTGGCAAAGCGTTGGTGGGTGGTCAACAGTTTCGCTGGTAAGCAGCATCGTCACCATTTTAGAAATGTTCATTTTCAATCCCAACTCCTTAAAGAGTTCTTGGAGAATTAGTAAAGTTCTCTGGAGGGCTACTTTACTATGTGCGAAAATGACGAGATCGTCGGCGTATCCGATCCATTTGATGGTCGTCTCGTTTCCAGATTTTGAAAACCGACGTTTGAGCCGATCTTTTCGAGAGGTTGCCCATTTGCCTAAACGATTTGGCATGCAAATCTCTGATATTTCAAATGGCGCCGGTCGTCCACTCTGAACTCACGAAGTTCAACCAAGATCTTGGGTTTCAACAAAATTCCATAGTAATTGTTGTTTCTCCTTTAATAAACCTTGTGGAAGATCAGGAGTAACACTTAATGAAATTAGGGATAGCAGCTGCATCTATAGGGGACGACAATATCTCATAGTAAATACACGTGTGCAGAAATTTGACAAGTTCATGTTTATGTTTTCATATCGTTCATGGTCATTTATTACGAACATTACGTTTGCCTCTTGCAATACAAAGGATAAATTACGTCAGGAACACGATCTCCTGTGAAGTCAATCAGGCGGGGAGGGGGGTGGAGTGAGCGACGACAGCGTACCATCTGAAAAATCAGGCGCGTGCACACGTTTATTTTTTACCATTTATCCTTGTTACACATTCATAGATTGCTCAGTTTAACTTTAACTACAGAATTTACTAACAGTTGCGACTACATTTTCTGTCCTCTGCGGTTAGCTAAAGATTACGTTCTCTTCAGACTTGCAAACGCGTCCTCTGCCACCCTGACTTCCAGAAAAAAACCTACCTCTAAAAACCTTACAAGGAAAATAAAAATTCGGTAGGAAACCTGTTTCAAGACCCCTGACAGGCTTAATTAATTGAAACTGTCTTTGATACCAATAATGGTTCTCTTTCTACAATACGTGCCGCATGAAAAACGATTCTCTTCTAATGCTACGCAACCCCAGAGACTGTATATCATTACTTTTACTTAAGTACAAGATATAAGTGCTTTGCTGAACACTGCATATAATAAACAAGTAATCATATGATTTTGCTCATGTCTTGATCACTCGAGATATTTGAAAATTGTGCCAATTTTTTTCACATTTTTTTATCCTGGCTCTATATCGTCCACATATTTATTTGTTTTATTTAGGCATGTACGTGAAGCAGGTGGAGTTTGCATCGCCGACGAAGTCCAAACTGGATTTGGTCGAATTGGTGATAACTTTTGGGTTTTCCAGGGACAAGGTTGGTTCTAGGCCAGTGAACTAACCACCAGTGAACTAACCACCAGCTCAAAATCGCACAGGTTGTTTGTTGAACAATTCTTGACTTGCAACCAATCCCTTGAGACTCCGAAGACAAAGGTTTGGTGGCCATGTTGGTGCCACAAACAAAAGAAGTTAATGAAATTATTTTGTTTAAGTTTCACCAACATGGCTGCCGTGACGTAACGTGCAAGTCATCAATACTGTAACAATGCGGCTATCATGGCTGAACATTGTCGAACGAACAATGTCGTTCACGAACGATGTTGTTTTCAACAATATTGTTCACCATTGACTAGCCAACAATGGCTTTTCACGGCAACGCGTGTTCAGCCTTCCTCTGAGAAGGATTTCAAATTTTTACAGCATTCCTCAAAATAGCATGCATTTTGGCTTCGTTCTCAAATTTGTTTTTCAGCGGTGGTTTCTTTTCGATTTTGACGTCATTGAATGCAAGGAACAAAAGACAGGCTCTAAAATGGCGACATCCAGAAGCATAAAATACGAGAATAAAAACGAATAAAAATTTCTCCAGTACAATAGTAGATACCGTAAAACTATTAACATTTCTAAGTGGTACTACGATCACATTTTTACCTATCGATATTTTTACGTATTTATAAAGCAGAGCTGCTAAATATTACTCGGTCGAAACCGTTTTGCAATTCGACAATGGCAAGTATTATTTTTCTGACTCAGAATCTGGATGTCATGTCCGCCATTAATCGATCATGTTCCTGACCAGCGTAACGAAGTGACGTCAGACTCTCAACGCGAAGACTCCATAATTATTCAAGTAGACCCATAGTGATAGGTTAGACATATAGGCTAGACATTTCATCTACTTTTCGAAGAAAACAAGAAAACAAGTAACCTCGACTGAAATTCAGGCGTAGCATTGAGAGTGTGACGTCACAAACAATATTACCTTTTGAAATTGCGGGATCACTTGGAACACGTTCTTAGTAATGGTGGCCTAAATAGTGGTGATTTCAGAGCTCAAAATACTTACTTTGATATACTTTTATTTTTTATTTTACATCGATGATCACTTTCGACCCTGAAATACTATTCTATGCCAAAGAAAATCTAAAAAAACGGGAGTGAAATGCCACTTTAGTGCCTTTTATTTAAATATTATTTATTTTTTGACTACAGTTTCCCTCTAGAGAGGACTCCAAGGCTTATAGTGAGAGCAATTATTGAATGTCCTAAAACGTTGAATAATATTATTTTCTTATACAGATGTTATTCCAGATATCGTGACCATGGGTAAACCAATTGCGAATGGTCATCCAATATCTCTGGTTGTGACAACGCAAGAAATTGCTGATTCTTTTGCTGCTTCCGCGCCGACTTACTTTAATACGGTTAGTTTTAATGAATCTCGGACATAATTGGGGAAAGGGGAAAGTAAAAAGTAAAGTAAAGTAAATGCCTTAACAGGTTTGTACGGAAATTTGATAACGAAGTTGATTTAAAATGGAATATATATTTAACAAATACGGTCATGGACGTGATTGTGATACCTACTATATATTATACCTCAACTATAAATTGTCCAATCAAAGAGCTAGATTTCTACCACGTGACTAGCCAATTTAAACTCGAATTCCCAGTGAATACCCCTCTGTGGAGGGGTATTCGACTCGAGTATCACGCGCGAGACCAAATACCACGGGCCAAAACCGAATAACACGCGCGTAAACCAGTAAATAGTGGAGGAACAACATGACGTTTCAAGACAGCATTCAAGATTGTTTCGGTATAATATATCATTTATAGACCCTCCGCTCGGGGAATTCGTCGAAATATTACCCCTAGGAGTACAAATTTGAGCGTAGTTGGGTACAAATTTGAGCGACGTTCTGTTTTTATGTATAAAACGAATGAAAGACGAAACTAATAAAACTATAAACGAGCAAAAAGTAACGGCGCCGTCAGCGGCAAATGTAACTATAGGTTATCGTTACTTCTTATTTTGAAATTTTGTAACTAGTTACAGTTAGAGTTACAGACTCAGCTTACCTTCTCCAAAAAAGTAACTACTGTTACCGTTACAGTTACTCAATAAAGTAACGATTATTTGTGACTAGTTTTAAAGAAGTTACTCACAGCTCTTAATTCGACCTATAGATTGTTTTCACTGTCGTATATGAGCTCAAGATAAACAACAATAACAGCAATGTTTATTTTAAACGCTCGGTCGTGGCTCTTACAGTTTTCTTCATTGAAAGGGTTACTCCAGCCAAAATACAAATTAAGTTCATATGGAATATTATATCTTACTCTTTAGTTTATTCCTAAAGTTTCAGCATTCCTATCAATTTAGTTAAAGTGCCCCTAACCTCAAAATTTTGTATTGTCTTATTTGGAAGAACTTTTAAAATGATAAAGTAACTTCTTTTGAAGATTTTCACTTCTTCGCTTTCTTTTTGAGATATATCAGTTTGTTTAATATGCAAATATCTGGAATTTCGTCACACATGCATAATGAATTATCACAGAATGTTATATATCTTTGCGTTCATGAAATAAAAACACTAAAGTGTGAATAACACGTGTGTGCGTTTCTCCCACAACACCAAACTTCTTGATTTTAAAGGATTTCGTTCGAGAATAAAAGAGATATACACATTTCTCCAATAAGTCATTGTGCATGTGTGACGAAATTCCATACATTTGCATATCAAACAAACTGATATATCTCAAAAAGAAAGCAAAGAAACGAAAATCTTCAAAAGAAGTTACTTTATCATTTTAAAAGTTCTTCCAAACAAGACAATAAAACATTTTGAGGTTATGGGCACTTTAAGAAGATATGGCTAGTTGAAGTTGAAATATTGAGGATTTTGACGCCATATTTGTTTTGAAAATATGACGTCATTGAGTGCTTCTTTATCGGAAGTCGAGTTGTTTTGATGGCGATCACATAGTGAAAGCTGTTGCGAATGCTTTTTGGATGAAAATTAGTCGAAATAAACTCTTTAGTCCCTCATTTAGTCCCTCAATAATAGATAATAGATAATGGTAATAGATAGAAGCACTCAGGGATGGCATATTTGAGAAACAAGTATGGGTTGAAATTGGAAAAACTCTCCCACTTCAGCTTGCGATATCTTCTCAAAGTGCCTATGTCACAAAACATTTTATTGCATGTTTGGATAGATGAGAGCAAATTATACTTTAAGTTATTTTCTAGTTTTCGATTTGCTCTTTTAGTTCGCGAGATATAGGCACTTTAAGGCCGGTTTTGGCAAAAAAAGCCGCAAATTGCCAGGGGCCTGGGACGATAGACGTGTGACGTAGCATAAGGACTTTGTTTACGACGTGCGTTATGCATTCTCTATATTTTTCAATATTCATTCTCTATATTTTTAAATACGCATCTAACGGGCATTTTGCTTCACTTTGCAATAGAAAGCATAATAACAACAAGCAAAAACACGCAGTCGATGTCCTTATGCTACGTCACACACTGTCGCGCCAGTCCCTTTCACGCATTTCCTACGGGCGCGTAAATTTTTCTCAAAAAGCCGTTTTTGGCATGTTTAGAGACCTGTATCTCGGGAACTAAAAGAGCGAATCGAAAACTAGAAAAGAACTTAAAGTATAATTTGCTCTCATCTATCCAAACATGCAATAAAAATTTTTGTGACATAGGCACTTTAACTAAATTGATTTAAATACTGAAACTTTGGAAATAAACTAAAGTCAGTCAGATCTTTCATATGAACTACATTTGTATTTTGACTGGAGGAGTTATCCTTGGTTCTACGTTATTTCCTTATGTTTTACAGTTCGGTGGCAATCCAGTCTCGTGTGAAATTGCTCATGCTGTCTTGGACGTACTCGAAAAAGAACAATTGCAAAAGAAAGCTCTAGAGATTGGAAACTTCGTCATACAAGAATTAAGAGAGCTTCAAAAAGTTCACCCCCTTATTGGAGATGTCAGGTATTTCCAAATATTTGGTTAGCGTTAAGGTTTTTACTTAGTGCAGTACACTTAAAAGGTGTGTCCTGATTGACTGTGTCCTGATTGGTAAAGTTTTCTAAAACGTTTTTAAAAGTTTAAAAATGTAAAATTGTGATCTTTTGAAGGGCATTGGCAATAAAAAGTACCTTTTCGATCAAAGTATGTAACTTAAATAGCCGGAATATAGTAGTTTGAGGTTGTAAAAATGCTCGTAAAGCGTATTAATTGCACTGTCAAAGTTGCTAACCTGAATCATTGTCCGCCATCTTGGATGTATTTTCGATATGCGTGTGACGTCACAACCGGGGTAAAGCGAAATTTTTATCTAGGCATTCTCGTGTCTTTATAAGTTTGAAACTCGATTTTTTGTGAATGTCTTCCTTTTTCAATTGTTGAACCACACCATTTTAAAAAGCATTCCGCAGAAACTCGGCTACCCACAGAGTAGTTTCATCAGGTTTACCCCAGGTGTGACGTCTCCAACTTCCCAGTTAAATAGTCAAAGTATTACAACAAGATGGCGGATGACAGGATTGTCTTTGGTCAAAATTAGTGCTGTTGTTTTGTACAAGAGTAGTTTTGTTTACTTGGATAACCTTCGTAAACCTGTTTATTAACCATAAAGTTAAAAATTTGAAATTGTTACTTATGTTGCCAATGTCCTTTAAGACATCATTCGTGTATTTCTTGTCGCAAAATTGCTTAAATTTGCTGTCACAATTCAGTCGTATAACAATCGTATTACGACGTAAGGAGAATAAATGAACCTTTTACTATTTTTAAAATGTAATTTTATAAAAGAAATGGAAATTTTTTTCCCGTATTTCCATACAGTAATAGAAACACTCGTGAAAGTTTGGGAGAACTCGAACTCGCAGTTGAAACACTCGCCCTTCGGGTCCCAAACTTCCACTCGTGTTCCTATATATAACTGCATGGAAACACGGAAAATGTTTTCTATTTCTTAATTCTTAGTGCTTTGTTTTTTTCTTTTGTTTGCTAGGGGTAAGGGATTTTTTATTGGAATAGAACTTGTTACAGACAGAGAAAATCGAATTCCTGCTGAAACTGAAGCCTCGTTAGTAAAGCAAAAGTAAGCGCTATTTATGAAATGGTTTATAGTTTGCTGTGCTCTGTCGAGTTATGAATAATGTATTTATTTAACAATTAAACAACGTGCCTGAGTTTTCTATATGAGCTGATAGAAAACGATGGCAAGTTGCTAATTGTTTTAGAGGCTTATAGTTAAGAAATAAAAAAACGTGTCGCGTGTGATTATCTTATAATGGCATGAGAAATGCGTGTAAAACACCAGGCGATAGCCGAGTATAAAATAACACTAAATTAACAATAAAGCCATGAAAAATGCATATTTACCTGTTATAACAGGCATTGCTATGTACGTTGCTAGGAAGCCTTTATTTAAAACACGTTAGCGATTTTAGCGATGAAAATGCACTCAACGTTGCAGTTAAAACATTCTGTTGTGTTAGTATCTTGATTAGCCTTGTATCCACTTCTGTTTTCACTCTTCTTTGCGCCATTGGAAGATGTGATCAAAGCCCACGGCCTTGATTGCATAATGTACGCTGATGACACACAGCTGTATATGCCTATAAAATCTCCATGTGATCGACCTGCTGCTCTAGCTAAACTTGAGTTATGTATTAAGGACATCACCATCTGGTGTACTATGAATGGTCTTATATGCAATCCAAGTAAAACCGAGATTGTCCATCTATCATCACGTTTTATGCATTGTGAACCAATGCCAGAAATATGTGTCAATGATGTGATAATCCAACCGGCTCCGGTTGCACGTGATCTCGGTGTTGCTGTTGATAGACATTTAAAATTAAATACTCATGTAAATAACATTTGTAAATCGGCCACTTTGGCTATCAGAAATATTGGCAAGATCAGGAAATATTTGAGTAAAAAGGACTGTGAGAAGTTGGTGCATGCATTCATAACATCAAAACTTGACAGCTGTAATAGCATCCTATATGGCTTACCAGATACTGAATTGAGCAAGTTACAGCGAATTCAAAATACAGCTGCTAGACTTGTTGCAGGGGTTAAAAAATCGGAGCATATCTCCCCTGCGCTACGTAACCTTCACTGGTTGCCGGTGAGATCAAGGATTGTATTTAAGATACTAATAATTACTTTCAAGGCTTTGCATGGCCAGGCGCCTGTTTATATTACTGATTTGTTAACTAAATATAAACCTACTCGTACTTTGAGATCATCTGACCAAAATCTGCTACTCGAGCCAAAATCCAAAACGGTGACTCATGGAGACAGAGCATTCTCGGTTGCAGTACCAAAACTGTGGAATTCATTACCACAGGAAATTAGAAGCTTTGAAATGTTAAGTAATTTTAAGTCTGCAGTTAAGACTTTTCTTTTTTGAAATTAATAGTTATTGTTCATAGTGTTAATATATGTAGTGGGCTTTATCTTATAATGAAACTGTAATTAGTTTTAAAAGCAACTTTAAGAATATATATATTGTTGTAAGAGCATTGAGACTATTGTATAATGCTCCTAATACGTCTTTATTATTATTATTATTATTATCTAGGTACTCTTTGACTTCCTTTTGTGATTTAAAATCGGTCAAAAACGACAAAATCTACGCGAGGAACACGTCAGCTTATGCTTTATTGATGACACGGTTTTTGAGCTCAGTAACCAATCAGACAGCGTGTTGTCGCTCATTTACTTCCAGTTATTTTATAAAGAGGTTTACAGATACTTTATTAAAGAAATAAGGGCCAAACAAGTCATGTTCAAATGAAACACCTATGTGACCTTAGCTCCGAATGGGTATTAGTTTCCTTCAAATCTTTTTAGTTTTGGAGAAATTTGACTTTGTTTGCCGTATTTTCCGATACAGTGAGCCGCCATTGTTCCTTGATTCCGGGTGGAAACGGTAGCAGCCAATAGTGTTTTGACGCCATTGAGTGATAGAAACAAATCATAATAAAAGAGGAATATGTATAATAAAATAAGGGATATCACTCAATGGCGTCAAAACACTATTGGCTACCGTTTCCACCCGGAATCAAGGAACAATGGCGGCTCACAGTATCGGAAAAATCCGGCAAACAAAGTCAAATTTCTCCAAAACTAAAAAGATTTGAAGGAAACTAATACCCATTCGTCATAAACGTCAAAACACTATTGGAGCGAGCGCTTTCGTCCGCAATCAAGCATCAATGGCGGCTTACAGAATACGGAAAAACACGGCAAAGTCAAATTCCCCAAAATCCAAAAATTCCTAAAATTCCCCCAAAATCAACGAAATAATATTAGCATTTCTTATAAATTTCTGCACAAACAATACATTTAAAATAAATATTTCTGTGTATATGTCGTTGGGGGAGGAGAATGCAATCTCGTTCCCAGAGCGCTAGTTGTTATTAGCTGTTGCGGTCACCTAGCCTGTTGTCTGTAAATCATGATTGTAATATTAATGTATACCATGGCAAAGCGAATAAATGAGCAGAAACTTACTTTATGAACAATCTTATGTTGCATCTTTTCACTTAATAGGCTCAAGGATAGATTTATAATTCTTAGCGTCGATGGACCCGACGAAAATGTCTTGAAGTTCAAACCTCCGATGTGTTTTAGCCGCAGCGATGCCCAGTTCCTAATTAGTAATCTAGATGAAGTTTTATCAGAAGTGGAAACAGCGGGAAAATCTCTTTAATATGGCATATGGTAAAACACATCTACCTAACATGTGTTTAGCTTTTGTGATTTTTCCAATTTTTCAAACGCAACTGTACTCTGAACGAACTTAAGGGTGGGCACGACCTGAAATCGGAACTAAGAGATGAAATTTGTTTGATGTTTCAAAATATATCATACAACTTGGTGTAGAGATTAAGTAAGAGATAAATATCTCGAACGAAGGATGTATGCTATAGCCTATATACAACCACGAGGATGCGTATAGCGTTCGAGGGCTACACTGTATATATCGAGGTAATTAACTGACTTATTATACATGTATTATACATGTAATATTATACATGTATGCGCCATACATCCCTATGAATACTAATAAGATAAGAAACGAAGAAAAAACTAGGAAAATCTTTGTCCAAGATGGACAAAATCGACAAAACTTTGTTGGAAACCTCCTCAATGTAATAATAAGTGAGATAAACACCTCGAACGTCGGGATTTATGCGATATACAGCCCTCGGACGATATACGATATACGCATCCTCGGGGCTGTATGCCGCATAAATCCCTCGTTCTCGGTGTTTATCTATTACTTATTACATGATTGAGGAGGTTTTCTAATGAAGTTTTGTCCATTTTTCCACCTTGGACAAAGATTTTCCTAGTTTTTTCTTCATTTCTTATCTAATTAGTATTCATAGGGTTGTATGCTATATACATTCCGCGGTACATCAAATAAAACCGACTCAATCATTTAATAAAGTAAGAGTTAGATACCGAGAAAGCGGGCTTTATGCTATATAAAGACCCGAGGGCGGTACGCCTAACTGATTTAGTTCAAATTTTAAAAGGTCTTCTTTTCGGGAAGAAGGTTTTTGTAGGTAGAGATTTAAGAACAGTGAGCCGGACAAGGCTGAGCAATTGAATACAATAGATTATTATATGGATTAAATTGTATATGGATACAGAAAATGTATATGGATACAGCTCAGATGGGTATACATATACATCCCGTTAATTTTTAAATTCAATTCATCAATCCCGCGTTTCCGTGAAGACTGTTCAAATCACACTTATATGTATAGGATATACATCCGTATAAAGAACAAAAAAAAACGACTAAAATTTGAATTAAATGCTGTTGTTTTCTTGCAATTAAACATTTTATTACGTTTTCCCATCTTCGCTATCCCCGTTTCTGTGGCAACCATTTTGTTTTCACCGGCCATATTTTCCTCCTTATGTTTTGTGTTTATACCAACAAATGTGAAAAAACCCAAATTATTTGCATAGTCCGAACATTTTAACAGCGAATGGGACACTTATGGATGCTGTGATGATTGTTTGATTATTTTGATATCCAACATTTAAATGCATTTTCCTTCCATTTGCGATTATTACAACATTGCCAAGTTCAAATGCTTAAAACTAAAAATTGTCTTGAAATGTTCAGCATGTGTAGTACAGTTTAATGGTATTTTTACAGTATTTTTTGCTACCTCCCATATATACTAAGTTAGACGTATTTTTTGAAATTTATGTAGTTAATTTATGAAATCTGTTGTCATGACAATAATTTCTGGTTCATGAAAATAACAATTATTAAAATTTCAATTAATTATCTAGGATTGTGTTAAAATAAGTTTGGTTGTATTTTTTTCAATATATTGTACCACGAGCATTGTACCATATTTTATACAATCGGATGGTTAATAACATTTGTGGCGTTTCTTATAACCTAGTAAACAATATGCCTTTTTAAAGAGCGGTTTTGAAAACTACATTAAATGAGCTGATATACTGCGGTTGGTAGTTCAAAGCCCGTATAGCTTATCCGTTTGATAAGTCGTATAGCTACAGGTAGAAAACGGTACAACTCCTGTTTGGAAAAAAAACAAATTGAAATTATATCTATTGAGTAGCGAGTTTTCTATCTTGTAGTGTTATTCAGATGATTAATTTTAAGTTTGGTTTTTCAAAGAAAGGACAGCACTGTTCACTCGTCATGACTTATCCACCGGATAGGCTATCGAGGCTTTGAACAACCGTGCCCACAGTGTAAAAAAATGTGAATTCCGGGTCGTGTACCCTCTTAAAGGAAAAGCGTGCAATACAAATACGACCACCGGTAGTCAAAACTGGTCAAATAACAGGGGAGGGGTAATTTTATCATATCATTAATAATAAACAAGTAATCATATATGCTTTTGCTCGTGTAATTAAACGGTATATGAAGTGAAAAAATAAGTTCGGTAGAAACTCTTATTTGAAAGAACTTTTGAACTTATAAAGATTGGCCTTTACAGCTTTCTCCTATCTCACTTCACTCTTGAGATATTCAGATTATATTAAATGTGACTTGAAGCTTGGTTATTTCAATACAGTGAATTGTTTGCTACTCGAGCTTTAACGCAAATTCTGAGCCGCGGACGGGATTCTCAACCTATATCCTTCAGAACCATTTTTAGTAAAGTAAAATACTTGAGTAGATGTTCAGATTTGTTTGCAATGTAAATAACACCACTCATGCATACGTCACTCTATGACTTATGGGAGAATGTTGTTTATCTTTGTGATTATTCAATAATACATTACTCGAAAGTTTGCCTGTTTAGTTTCATGGGATACATACGCACACATGCATAGTTTCAATTAACTTCGTTTGATATCCTCAATTATATTCCTGATTTTACTCATGAAGGTATTATGCAGTGTGACGTATAGTGGTGTCATGACCTATAGTGGTGTCATGACCTATAGTGGAGTCATGTGCATAGCAAACAAACATCCATACTGTATCTTATAGCGCCCCTGTGATCAAATTTTTGGTATCCCGAATTTTTACATGTTTGTAAAGAGCATGGTGTTGTTACTTAACTTGCCAAATATCAAGCAATTGCGAGCATGGGAAGTCGCCTTTTCAGACTGTTTTTATACGAGATTATACGGCCGCCATTACTCGAACATGTTCCGGACGCTTAGGTTGCGATTAGAGGAAGTGACGTCAAAGACTCAACACGTGGCTAGTTATATATGAATATAAAGCTACTTGGGGAAAACTTTCTATTGTAACTTGTCGTATAATTCGTATAATTTCCATAAAGCTTTGTCACGTGTTGAGTCTTTGACGTCATAATCACATACTCTGCTGTGGAATCGCGGGCTCGTCTGGAACAAGTTTTGAGCAATAGCGGACAAAATTAGGGAGACTTTGGAGGTTAAATTTCTTGTGATAGAATGTTTGTTGTTCAATTTTTTTGGCAAATGCGAACATTTATTAACCTAAAATGATATTCTGTAACAAAAAATGCCAGCAAACGTAATGTGATATTTCGTCGCAGGGGCACTTTAAGAACGAAGTGAGTTACGGATGAACTGTAAATACCATTCTTTATAATTTGAAAATAATTCTCTCAAATAAGTGAGTTTCTTGTCAACTTATTTTGTATAGGTTATATACCGTGATCGAGGTGTTTAAGTGATAATATAATATATAAATAGGATATTTACACAGGTAAAAATATTTTTCTGTAATGTAATTGGTATTTGGTTTATGAAATTAAAAGTGAATCTGGTTAAATATCTTTAAACCGTTTGTTAAATCATTAGGCAACATCTCTTGGCTCATTTTAAAGATGTTGGTGTAAGAATACACTCGAGGCATGTTTTGTTACATTCATCAAGTGTAAATTAGTTACACTTCACCAGATCATGCTATGCTATTATTTCATGCATGATATTAGCAAAATCAGCTATTTTGTTTTTCATTACTAAAACAGAATACAGAATAGCTCATATATAGTTACTCAAATATTTTTGAATAGAATATTTTTACATAGTTAACCAATTTTTATCTCAATTTATCCACAAATCAAGTAAAACTACAATGACTCCAACAAAGAGCTTAGAGCACAGTGACTCCAAAAAAAAGAGTACAATGTCTCCAAGAAAGAGTGCTATGACTCCAACAAAGAGTTCGATTACTCCAACAAAGATTACTATTACTCCAACAAAGAGCACAATGACTCCAACAAAGGGTCCTACTGGTTTTTCTCCAACAAAGAGTGCTATTACTCCAAGAAAAAGTGCTATTACTCCAACAAAGAGTGCTATGACTCCAACAAAGAGTGCTATGACTCCAACAAAGAGTCCTATTACTCCAACAAAGAGTGCTAGGACTCGAACAAAGAGATCTGACTCCAACAAAGAGTGCTAGGACTCCAACAAAGAGTGCTAGGACTCCAACAAAGAGTGCTATGACTCCAACAAAGAGTACTACTACTCCAACAAAGAGTGGTAGGACTCGAACAAAGAGATCTGACTCCAACAAAGAGTGCTAGGATTCCAACAAAGAGTGCTATGACTCCAACAAAGAGTCCTATTACTCCAACAAAGAGTGCTAGGACTCGAACAAAGAAATCTGACTCCAACAAAGAGCGCTAGGACTCCAACAAAGAGTGCTAGGACTCCAACAAAGAGTTCTATTACTCCAAGAAAGAGATCTATGACTCCGACAAAGAGTTCTATTACTCCAACAAAGAGATCTATGACTCCCACAAAGAGTTCTATTACTCCAACAAAGAGATCTATGACTCCCACAAAGAGTTCTATTACTCCAACAAAGAGATCTATGACTCCCACAAAGAGTTCTATTACTCCAACAAAGAGATCTATGACTCCCACAAAGAGTTCTATTACTCCAACAAAGAGATCTATGACTCCCACAAAGAGTTCTATTACTCCAACAAAGAGATCTATGACTCCCACAAAGAGTTCTATTACTCCAACAAAGAGATCTATGACTCCCACAAAGAGTTCTATTACTCCAACAAAGAGATCTGACTCCCACAAAGAGTTCTATTACTCCAACAAAGAGATCTATGACTCCCACAAAGAGTTCTATTACTCCAACAAAGAGATCTATGACTCCAACAAAGAGTTTCTATTACTCCAACAAAGAGATCTATGACTCCCACAAAGAGCGCTAGGACTCCAACAAAGAGTGCTAGGACTCCAACAAAGAGTTCTATTACTCCAAGAAAGCGATCTATGACTCCCACAAAGAGTTCTATTACTCCAACAAAGAGATCTATGACTCCCACAAAGAGTTCTATTACTCCAACAAAGAGATCTATGACTCCCACAAAGAGTTCTATTACTCCAACAAAGAGATCTATGACTCCCACAAAGAGTTCTATTACTCCAACAAAGAGATCTATGACTCCCACAAAGAGTTCTATTACTCCAACAAAGAGATCTATGACTCCCACAAAGAGTTCTATTACTCCAACAAAGAGATCTATGACTCCCACAAAGAGTTCTATTACTCCAACAAAGAGATCTATGACTCCCACAAAGAGTTCTATTACTCCAACAAAGAGATCTATGACTCCCACAAAGAGTTCTATTACTCCAACAAAGAGATCTATGACTCCCACAAAGAGTTCTATTACTCCAACAAAGAGATCTATGACTCCAACAAAGAGTTCTATTACTCCAACAAAGAGATCTATGACTCCCACAAAGAGCGCTAGGACTCCAACAAAGAGTGCTAGGACTCCAACAAAGAGTTCTATTACTCCAAGAAAGCGATCTATGACTCCCACAAAGAGTTCTATTACTCCAACAAAGAGATCTATGACTCCCACAAAGAGTTATATTACTCCAACAAAGAGATCTATGACTCCCACAAAGAGTTCTATTACTCCAACAAAGAGATCTATGACTCACACAAAGAGTTCTATTACTCCAAGAAAGAGATCTATGACTCCCACAAAGAGTTCTATTACTCCAACAAAGAGATCTATGACTCCCACAAAGAGTTCTATTACTCCAACAAAGAGTGCTATGACTCCAACAAAGAGTTCTGTTACTCCAACAAAGAGATCTATGACTCCCACAAAGAGTTCTATTACTCCAACAAAGAGATCTATGACTCCCACAAAGAGTTCTATTACTCCAACAAAGAGATCTATGACTCCCACAAAGAGCGCTAGGACTCCAACAAATAGTGCTAGGACTCCAACAAAGAGTTCTATTACTCCAAGAAAGAGATCTATGACTCCCACAAACAGTTCTATTACTCCAACAAAGAGATCTATGACTCCCACAAAGAGTTCTATTACTCCAACAAAGAGATCTATGACTCCCACAAAGAGTTCTATTACTCCAAGAAAGAGATCTATGACTCCCACAAAGAGTTCTATTACTCCAACAAAGAGATCTATGACTCCCACAAAGAGTTCTATTACTCCAACAAAGAGATCTATGACTCCAACAAAGAGTTCTATTACTCCAACAAAGAGATCTATGACTCCCACAAAGAGCGCTAGGACTCCAACAAAGAGATCTATGACTCCCACAAAGAGTTATATTACTCCAAGAAAGAGATCTATGACTCCCACAAAGAGTTCTATTACTCCAACAAAGAGATCTATGACTCCCACAAAGAGTTCTATTACTCCAACAAAGAGATCTATGACTCCCACAAAGAGTTCTATTACTCCAACAAAGAGATCTATGACTCCAACAAATTAAGAGTGCTATTACTCCAACAAAGAGATCTATGACTCCAACAAATTAAGAGTGCTATTACTCCAACAAAGAGATCTATGATTCCAACAAAGAGTGCTACTCCTCCAAGAAAGAGTGCTAGGACTCCAACAAAGAGTTATATTACTCCAACAAAGAGATCTATATCTCCAACAAAGAGTTATATTTCTCCAACAATGAGTGCTATGACTCCAACATAGAGTACTAGTACTCCTTATTGACTCTAACAAAGAGTCCATCGACTCCTCCAAGAGCCCTGACTCCTAGAAAGCGTTCAGAGAGACCACCAAAGTGTCCTTTTGACCCCAAATGACTTCTAGGGGTCAAAACGACTCTTTTGAATTTACAGTGCACTTAGTTATTATTCTCGCAGTTCTGTTTTGTAAGACCTGCAGTTTATCACTCAACGTTCTACCAAGAATCTGACGTAGGGCCTTCGCTCGAAAGTTAGACATCCTACATACTATATTTCGGCAGCACACCAACCTTTAAGGTGATTCCTCACTTTTGCATTGCGCACATTTACTGCGCACATCCAATAATCAGTGTTTTTATGGCCATTATGCAACACTTTCAAAAAATTCCGAACATTTTAAGGGCATTTAGTGCCAAATCTAACAATGCCCGCAGATGTACTGGTAGAGAAGAGTTATTAAGCGACCAAATCAAGTTTTTTTCGAGAACGGTTACACAAGTCTAGCTGTAAACTACTTGATAATACTGGTTTAAGGCCACAGTTCTTAAAGAAGGTCGGTGACCATAATTTTTTCCTTAATAATTATTTTCTTCTACTACTTTTACGTGTTATAACAGAAACTTAGAGAAAAATCATTTCGACAACTTACAATATTTGATGAATGTTTCTTCAAATAACATGTCAAAGAAAATGGGAAACGACCTTTCTTTATCATAATAAACCCTGTTAGCTGTTTGTTTTTCCCTAAAATACCATGTTTTCTTGTATAAAATTACTAGTTGCGAAAAATAAAAATAAATCTTTGTCAAAAGGTTCAAGAAAAAGTTGTGCAATGCGGTTTTTACTCAACTCGTAAATTGGTCACAATGACGTCACCATACTGAGTAAGGAACAAGGTTGGTGACCCCAACTTTTCTTTTTGGTTTTAATATAAGTATGTCAATAACTTTAAGACTGGGAAGTTTCAGCAAATTTTCATTTCGGAAAGAATTACTGAGCAATTACCTTAAGGCCCGTTTACACGTGCGAGTTTTCTGACCCTGTCGTATGCGATACAGTGCATGATTCACTAGTATTGAACGTCCAAATGGTTAATATGATGATCAAATAGATCCACACAAATGGTTCAATACATTCGTAAGACAATCCATTCGATCGCATGTGTTAAAAAGAGAAAAATCGCCACAAAAATCGCCTGTACGTAAACGGGCATTTAGAGTATTTGATTTGTTTAATAAAGTTATAAACATTTGTAAAACGGCATAAAAGGAAGATTTCAAGGAACATTTGCCTGGACATTGATTAGTTGAGTTCACAGTGAAATTCTTTTAACCAACATTTACATGAAAAAGATTGCGATACACAATGGACGAGTCTCTTTAACAGTATTGAATCTATTCAGTATTCAGTCAACTATGGCCTCGTCCTCGACTTCTTTATGTTCAATGTATTCTCTTTCAAAACGGCATTTAGTTCCTCGTGCGTCCATCCACTTTTTAAGGATTTCTTCTCCACTCTGTTCTGAAGCTACAACAGAAAAAAGGCAACGGATGGTCGTAAAATTGAATATATGAACGAATAAAATATTTTATTACATACTCTAGTTTTAGTTTAACAACTTTGTTCTGACAACATCACATATTTACAAAAAAAGCAACGAAGTAAGATAATAATAATAACAACAATAAATTATGGATAGTCCAAAAAGCAAGATACGAACGGGACCGAGTCCCATGCACGGTGTCCACAATACTAACTAAAATATCAAAAAATATTATCAAATTACAACATATATATGTCAAAAGATCAAGGATGACAAAAGCATTAACTGCATAGAGAAAATGTATATAATAGTTGAAAATACACAGATCTGATTTGAGACTTCAACTTATAGAAAGTTTGCTGCACAGGAAGATCCGGGATTAGTTTGACAACAGTGTTCCATAGTTTCACAATTAAAGGTTGATAATTTACAAAAAGGAGTCTTAAGAAAGAGTGAAGAAGAACCCGGTCGTGTCCGGCTTACCAATACAAGAAGTAGTGAAGAAAAAGAAGGGAGAAGTAGTGCATTTCGAGATATCCCAAGTTGCATTTACATTAAAGGAGAAAGTTAAATTACGTATAGCTCGCTTTCGTAATACATGGGAAGAACTAGTTTTACATGACAAAATCAATGCATTCTGATTGGTCAACTGCAATTATGTGGTGTGCCGGTCGATGTTGTGTTTTCAAACACAACTGACTTTTAAAAATACTTTTTAAGCAGAAGCGAAAAGCTGTCAAAGCAAATACGATCAACAGGATAAGGAAACCTAAACTCTAGGGGTGTTAGGATTACGGTTACGATTAGTTTCCCTTTTTCGCAACTGGTCCCGGTGTGACGCGAAATTTGTGACCCGCGAAATATGATTCCCATGTGGTTGTACTGTGCGTATGCGTAGTGTTATCTGATAAAATATATACAGATATATTGCGACTGCTGATTAAAAGATATACAGACATATTGAGACTGCTGATTTAGCAGTACATAACATGTCACACATTTACTGGAGATCAACTGCTGAGTTTGCGTTAAAGCTTGAGTAACAAGATTCGATTTTTACCAAGTTACTAGTATCGAACTGCGACACAGTCGAACTCTCCATTTCTTCACGAAATATCAGTGGAAAAGTAGCACAAATTACAGTCTAGAAGATATCAATTGAAATACGACTAGAACAACTGTATAATAGACGCTCTAACCACTGAGCTACCATAACTCAGATGACAGAGAGGCTACATTGTGTATTAGATTGTACAGTATGTGTGACATATTATGTACTGCTAAATTAGCAGCCTCAATATGTCTGTTTATTATATGGCTATCTAATTTCGCATGCCATGATTGGTCAATTTGCGGTCCGTAACTTACGGTACGGACCGCAACCGGCGGGAATTTTTATGTTGACAGTTAAATTATGTAAAATGTCTGAAGAGGCCACGGAAAAGTCACAGGAAGAAAAGGAAAAGTCACAGGAAGAAAAGGAAAAGTCACAGGAAGAAAAGGAGGATTCAAGTCAGGAGATTGAAAAGTTTATTGCAGCTGAGAAAGCCATAAACACTGTTAAAAAAACAAAGCTTGACTGGCAGAGGTTTCTCAATTTTTGTCAAGAGAAAACAAGCGGGCCATTCAACATAAAAGACATATCTGCACTGGAGCTCGACAAACTTCTTTCTCAATTTTTTAAAGATATCCGCAAGAAAAACGGCGGTGACTACGAGCCAGATACCGTCTCCAGTTTTCAAAAAAGCATCCAACGTCACATTAACGAGCAGAAACTTCCCATAAATATCCTTAAAGACAACGCTTTTTCCCGTTCGAGAGAAGTTTTGTCTGCCAGAAGAAAGAACTTGGTGAAGAAAGGCTTGGGAAATAAACCCAACGCAACTCGTGAGCTGAGCGACGAAGAAGAAGCAAGATTGTTTGAGTCAGGTGAATTTGGGCATCATAATCCGTCTGCTTTGCAACGGACATTATGGTGGTTCCTGTCTATTCACTTTGGCTTCAGAGCAAGGGATGAGAGTAGAAAGCTATGTTGGGGTGACATAAAACTAGACATTGATGTAGAAACCCAGCGTGAAGTATTGGTTTGGACAGCCGAGAGAGGAAGCAAGACTCGTCAGGGAATTGAAGGCGGTCATCGACGACAGTTCAATCCGAAAATATTTGCCACTGGAACTGATAAATGTCCAATCTTTTATTACAAAATTTTCAAGAGTCATCGTCCAGAGAAAGCTAGCAGCCCAGAGTCACCGTTCTATCTTGCTATAAATCACCAAGGTTGGTCTAAATCTACAATTTGGTATAAATGTTCACCACTTGGAAAGAACGAGATTGGGAAACTTATGGCAACCGCCGCTAGAAATACTGGTCTCTCTGCCCAAAATAAGAAGATATCCAACCACTCCGCTCGCAAGACCTCAATTTCCCGTCTCCTTGATGCTGGTGTACCTGAAAATTATGTAATGCAACTCAGTGGACACAAAAATCTTCAAAGTTTGAGCTCGTACAAATCAGCTTCACTTGCTCATCAACGATGCATGTCCGACACGCTAAGTCGCACTTCGCCTTCGGTTAATGAAAATGGCACATCAACGATTGTCCGTCACGAGTCGTCCTTTTACACTCAAAGTCAAACCTCGTCTGCTCTTCCTGGCAATCCAGTAGACGTCAGTCAAGGCCAAAGTCTATTTTTTGGTGCCAAAATTGGCTCAATTTCCAACTGCGTATTTAACATGGCTTTGTCAGCAACTTCACTTGAAAATACTGCAGCCGCAGCAGCTTCTCATTCAAACAAACGCCCGAGAATTGAGTAATTGAGTAAAAACTCTTGAAACAATTTACTTGTTTTTTTATTATATATATTTTGAGTGCTTTTGTATAGACTTGATAGTTCATTTATATTATTTTTATATAATATAAAACTTCGCTACAGCGCGAATCGTTCTTAACTTTGGAAGCCCTTCAAATACATGTTGTTTACATCAAAATTTCTTTTTCAGTTTTTGTCTCGAAATTAGATAGCCATATAATAAACATCTTACTAACCTCGTTTTCTCGGGCCGTACTGGAAGTTACGGATCCTCGTCTTTTTCCTTCGATTTATGGCCCTCGAGCTTCGCTCTCGGGCCATAAATCTAAGGGAAAAAACTCGGTCCGTAACTTCGCGTACGGCCCTCGAACTCGGTTAGTAAGAGGTATATATCTTTTATCAGATAACATTACACTGTAAATGTCACTTGCGGCTTGGTTATTTTAATATGGTAAATTGTTGCTATTCAAGTTTTAACGCAAACTCAGAAAAATGTTTTTGAGCCCCACAGACGGGAATTGAAGCCTTCTGATCTCCGGTTAGACGCTCTAACCGTTGAGCTACCAGAACTCAGATAGCAGAACGAAGGCTACGTTGAGTACTAGTTCGTACGTGCAGCCACACACCTTACTGTTAAATTACAGTATGTCTGTATATCTTTTAACAGATAATATTAAATGTGACTTGCAGCTTGGCTATTTCAATATGATCGCTCTACAGCAGATTGACTCTACAGCAGACGTGGCGCAGCTCAGCATACCCGGATGTGAGTTTGCTGTTAGGATTTCTGGATATAACTTCGGAGAAAAATGGTAACGTATCAGTGGTTTGGTGCAGTTGTGGGATCACCAGGAATAGATTACTTGCAGGATGGGTGATATATGTAGGATATATCACTGATTTGGTAATCAAGCTTTAATAATACCCCAATATTTAATAATGAACCAAACCATACAGTACTGCTAAGAAATAACCTATCAAAAATCGCGTCTGTTTTGCGTTCGTCTTGCGTTCGTCTAGCGTCCGTCTAGCGTCCGTCTAGCGTCCGTCTAGCGTCCGTCTAGCGTCCGTCTTGCGTCCGTCTTGCGTCCGTCTTGCGTTCGTCTTGCGTCCGTCTTGCGTCCGTCTTGCGTTCGTCTTGCGTCCGTCTAGCGTCCGTCTAGCGTCCGTCTTGCGTTCGTCTTGCGTCTCGCTGAAAGCTGTACTCGCTGGACGCAGAGCTCGCATCACGTTCGGTGATACGATTTCATTGCGAAGGTTATCCGAGTCGTTCTGTTCTGAATCTGATTGTTGATTGTTTCTCTCAATCTCTCCTGCTCTATCACTCGAATCTTGTGTTCACACAGATAAGAATGGGAAAGCTTTCTCAATTCGCCAGAAATCGAATTGTATCGTTAAAATCTTCTGGCGTTTCCATTACGAAAATCACAGAAATTTTGGAGAAAGAAGAAGGAATCAAGACATCGCGGTTTGCTGTAGGAAAGTTCATCGCTCGATACAATCGAACTGGTAGTACAGCCGATGCCCAACGCAGCGGAAGGAATCCCATTTTAAGTGTCAATGACCAAAACTTCATCGAGACGACGATAAAATAACTAATTACATGAGCTATCTGAGTTCACTTAATGCATGCAAAATAATGTGACAAGATGACAGATCTAATGATCTATTCTGATCTATTATTGTCTTTTCGTGGCTCGAGATCAACTTCATAGTTCATACGCAGAGGCTACAGTATTATCTCGAGGAGAACGGCAGAGATTATTGAAAGAACGCCATTCAATATACGTAATACGGCGTCTACGAGACGACGATAAAATTAATTATGCCGAATTACATATTGAGCTATCTGCGTACTAGCGCTGCCCATGCAAACAAATGTGACAAGATGACACATCTATTCCGATCTATTGTGCTCCTCACAAACATGTTTTTACGGCTCGAGATTAACTTCATATAAAGTACTGCCAGAAGCTACAGTAATCTCAAGGAGAACGGCAGAGATTATTAAAAGAACGCCGTTGACGAGACGACGATAAATTAATTATGTCGAATTACATCCTTAACGCTATACCACCTAAACATGCGATACAGCAACAGAATTGCAAAATATTAACGAGATTTTTTTGCGACATGAGAATATTGCGTGGCAAGTTGAAATCTTTCAACTTTGAAATCTTGAAATCTTTCGCCAAAATAAGTCCTATAATGATAGGCTGGATTTTCACTTGGCGATAGATGTCGCGCGAGCGACTTTTTTTCTAGTCTGTCTTATATTAGCTATCAACTGGGACTAATTAGTATCTAGGAATCTATTGAATTGTGCATATTTTTGTCGCATCGTGTAAACGCGTCTTCACTCACGTTGATTAATATGTGTAACGTGCCGCCAAGGCATTGTATAAGTTTTTGATACGGGATCAAAAACTTGCCACTCTTTATCAATACAATTATTATATCATGAATACAGAGAAGACGTTGGGTTATCACGAGTCCCGGCCTCCCTACATCCAAAATTCAGGACGATAGTGAAAAATATCCGATAACTCAATATATTAACATAGGCGGATGGCCCGATTTATCTTGCAACACTATTTAGTATTGCCACATAAATCGGCGTGTGTAAACCTTGGGTTATTACAAAGATAGATCTACGGTCATCCAGTACTAAATCTACTGCTAGTTTAGAATTAGTTTTTGTTTCTTTAACGTTGTTTTTGTTAGTTTTCATGTTCATAACTATCTATTTCCACACCGTTTTTTAAATAAAACTTCTGCCGAAGGAAACGTCACTATAAAGTTCCGTTTCGCTTGACTTCCTGGCGTCCTGCCACATTTAAATTTGGCGTTTCTTCGCAATCAACATTTTAACGGAATTCCTCGCACAATTTGCTGTATGTATTGAAAAGGTCTGTAGACATGTGTTCACATTTCAGTCACTCATCCACTGATACAATTATTGCTGTCTGCTTTTACGCAATATAAAACACTCCGACACTCAAATTTACTATACTCTATAGCTTCCTTTAGCTTTCGTCTAAAGAAAAACACATACGCTTTCAAACTGTAGAGGAATTATCTAAAAAACGTTCCAGTGACTTTTTAAAATGTTTTTATTCTTGCAAATAAGCTCCGCAGCAATTATGGATGTGAACGTGCGACGTTTATTTGAGAGCGGTGAGAGCGCGCGATTATTTGACATTAGCGCTAAAATCGAGTACTATTCGATAATTAAACGTGTACCGACGTTTCACGACAAGGAACTTCGGTTCTGCGTCTGTTACCCTCCCGGACGCAAGACGGACGCAAGACGGACGCTAGACGGACGCTAGACGAACGCAAGACGGACGCTAGACGAACGCAAGACGGACGCTAGACGAACGCAAGACGGACGCTAGACGAACGCAAGACGGACGCTAGACGAACGCAAGACGGACGCTAGACGGACGCTAGACGGACGCTAGACGAACGCAAGACGGACGCAGACGCAGTGAGAGGTTATTTCTTAGCAGTACTGTACATGACCATGGTGTGAGGTTATCTGCGCCCAATGGACAGTACCTACCGATATTTGGGCACAACCTAAAAATTGACTAATCTCCTTCGAACATTTCTGGCTTTCAAAGTTTTCTTTCTTGAAGCAGTTCATCATCCGTGACATTTCTTCTGTGCACGAGGCACCTAAAATGAACGACATTTTAACATCTATAAGGTGTTTACATGAGGCCAGTCCAAGCTTAGGTTAGACTGATTCCACATAATAACGAGTGTTCTAAATGTTGTAAGAATATTAACACGAATCTCAATATTAATATTGATATTAACGATTCGTTAATTATTGTTGATTGATTCAACGATATCGTTGATTCAACGACGGTCATGGCTCCGGCCCTGTCTGCACAAAAAACGCCGGAGCTCCGGCAGTGCTCCGGCGCACAGCACTATGGTCTCCAAGCATTTCTTATAGTACTACAAGTTGGGTACGAAGCTCTGACACCCAGAGTACTAGTTGGGAGAAGTTGTAAGTGTTATAGAAACAGGCCTATACAGGTTTCTTCAGTAAGTCATTATACAGTATGACATAGTGAGGGTGATTTACATATCAAAGTAATCTTAACATACATGTACCAAGATGAAAGAGTTGTAAACGCCAATCATTATAATTTCTATAGTTCTTTACACGTAGTTCTTTACATAAACACTTTAAAATGTCTGTTTACCTTTGGTGATCTCATTTCCAATGCTCATTACAGTCAGTGGTGAAGCTGGCCGTAGCAACTGGTCATGCTATGCTAATTTATAAACATCTGCGTATTTTGAAAACAATACATTTCTAAAGATCTGAATATGTAAATCGTTTCAAAATTTGCATTGCATAACCATTTGCTATGGCCAACAATTTGCTACTGATTACAGTACAACCTCTACAGTCTTGGTTAACCATTCATATTATTAGGAGAATTTACATAGGTGCTGTTCAGTCCTGGGTGATTTGGATGACATTTGGTAATCTCGACCATAGCTATAGGCCTCAATTCTAATTACATGTATTTGAATTGCATTTAATTGTTTTTTGACCAACCAATAGCATTAAGAATCGAAAAACAAAAACCATATTTATTATTGTATATGACAACCACCATACATTAGCTATTCTGCAATCTGATTGGTTCTTATTGACTAAAACAGTATGAAAAAATCAGTAAATCACAATAAAAAAAAGTTTGTTTTTCTAAAGTGAATGAACAAGAGGTCAGGTACACTCCACCGCACCATCCGCATCTCTGTCCTCTCCAGTCTATTATTCAGCTCCACAGTCATGGCCCACGTCTCACTTCCATACACCATAGCACTCCTCACACAGGCCACATACACCTTCCCCTTCAGCTTTAGCAACACTTCCTTCCTTGTTAGGATCCCAGAGAGCTCTTTAAACTTTCCCCATGCACAACGTACCCTTGCCACAGATGCTGAATTTGCTCCTCCACCCCCATTCAGCATATCCCCCAGGTAACAAAACTTTTTAACATTCTCTAAATGGACCCCATTGCCCAGATCCATGCTCTCATCTACGTCACTATCCTCTCCATCCTCTGCTCTTTCACACACCTTACAAACAAACGTATCCACAACTCTAGCCAGTGAGCCCTTCACGCCTGAGCACCGCTTGTGTACCCATCCACTACAGCCTGTGCATCGAATAGAATTATTTCCAACACCCTTCCCACATATACTACATGGCCACTTCCCTAACTTTTCAACATGACCACATGATCTTCCTTGACACCACACCTTAGTCTTACCAGTGTTCATCTTCAAACCCTTTGCCTCCATGCATTCTTTCCATCGCATCACTTTCTCCTTAAGCTCCTCAATGCTCTCAGCCATCAAAACCAGATCATCGGCATACAACAACTCCCATGGCATACCCTCTCTAACTTCTTGCGTCAGTGCCTCCATCACGCATGCAAACAGCAATGGACTCAGGACCGACCCCTGATGGACCCAACCTTCACCTCAAACTCTTCACTATTCCCATGCTTCGTTCTCACCACAGTTCTTGCTTTCTCATACATTGTCATCACTGCTTTCACCAACCATTCTTCAACCCCCAGCTTTCTCAACGCCCACCTAACCACCTCCCTGGGAATTCTGTCAAATCCTTACACATCACTCACTACTTATCTTTTGAAAATAAGAAAGGGAATAGTGTAGTCAATCACCTTGGAGCATTGGTATTAGACATACTACAGGTAGTGGTATTCACTAAATTTAATAGTACTGGTCCAACCCTAATTTTTCCCAGCATGTTTGGGGCCATCCTTTGGTATGTATGCAAAATTTAAATGGATGGCTCCAACAGAAGCACTTGATAATTTTATCACAACTTTAAAATCAGTAACATTGGCTCTCACTGGCTCATTACTCAAGTTAGTCAATCTTGCAGTATTGATCACAGTAACATGGTACCAAGTTAGTGTAACTGGCTTTTTAATACACCTCTCGATTCATGCTTTAATACACTAGTAGCTTTTCCTTCAATGTCATGAAGCAGAATTTCTTCTTAGTTCTTATATATTTTATTTGGGCAAACATTATGTGCAACCAAAATTAGGTTTTGTTCTGACAGTAATTTGCGGCCATGCAAGGAACCAAACAATATTTCTGGTTTGGCCTTAGGGTGAAGTTGGTGAACCTTCAGAATTGCATACTATTATGAAAACAACCCTGATGAATGCCAAGGGATGTCAATAGAAAGGAATTAGGTGTTAACTGATTAAGTTGAAGCCAATTCTCCTTATTGGTCATTTCTTATAGACCTCTTTCATGTACATGTAATGGCAGCCAAATTAAATATTATTTTTTATTCATATAAATTAGCCTAAAATGCTCTGACCTTGTTCGTGTGTCTGTAATTCCAAAGAACCTTTGCTTTGAAACAAGGCCGCCATTATGAGAGAGGTCTATAGTACTAGCTGGGAGAGCTTATTCTCATTACCTCTATATATACTTGGTTAAGCATTGATATTATTAGGAACGAGATAAGAAGTTATAGGTACTGGTCACCCCTGGCCCTGGGTTAGTGGGGTATAAATAAGAAATAGAAACATTTTCCTAATTCCATACAGTTATAGAAATATAAGGCCACACCAATTTGATACTTCGGGGCAAGGATTTTTTCCCACAATTTTAGGACCGGTCGGTCAGAAAAAAATTTTTTATTAAATTTTTAAATTATAAATTTAATTTGTCTATTGTGTGTTGTTTAGCGCGGCCATTAACTATGATAATATTAAGTAACAGAAAAATAACCAATTTTGATAGCCTAAGTGGAAGTTTGGGAGAATGAGAAATTGTAGTGGAAACACGAGCCTGAAGGGAGAGTCTTTCCACACAATTTTGAGTTCTCCTAAACTTCCACGAGTGTTTCTACATGTATAACATTGCTTTCAGCCAATCACAGCTTGCATATTGTTATTTCATCTTTAAATAAAATTATGGAAGTATCATACATGTATGGATGTACAGATAGCCCGGCCAACGCAATCAATGAAATTTGATGATCGGAAAGTCAATCGATAAATCAAAATCAATTAATATATATCCAATTATTAATGTTGATTGGCATTTGCTAATTGATGACCAATAAATAGTCACAAAAATATTTTTGTTTGTCAACTGCAATATACAGTAACTATCAATTGCTATTGTTGATTGTCATCAAATTTTGAGAGGTTGCTCTGTGCCGAGCCAACATCGATAGGACCAAAATACTAACCAATAATCAAAGGTCACAAAAACCTCCTTCATCGATTGTTTATCGATTATTAATATCAATCAATAATATATTGATTGATATCGATTTCATCGATTGCATAGACCAGATACTGCAGTACATTGAGAATACAAAGCGAAAACTCCAAAATAGTGTGTGTGAGGTCTAACATATCGAGCAAAGTCCCTTCGACAAATTCGCCAGAGATCGAGTAAAATCTATTTTACGTCGTTGTACTTACTTGTTAACGCCTGTCTTTTAAGGATAACATGAGATCGTAAAGATGATGGCACTTTACCCCGTTTAACGCCATATATGAGATGCGGAGGCCTACCAAAAACCACGGATGTTAAGATGACCATAATTACATTGTATTTGCAGTTGTAGCAAGACTTTCGTTTTCCTCGCATGCAATAACCGGAAGTAAATGAGTTTCAACACGCGCTCTGATTGGCTACTGGTCAGCCCAACGCTCGTACCAGGCGTTTTTTGCTTTGCGCGACTCGGGGATCGGATTTTGACTAGATTTTGTCGGTTTTGACACGAATTTTAAGTGGTTTTAAATACGAAAAGAAGTCAAGGAATACCTGGATAAAAGACTAATCAAGTTACTAACACAACAGAATGTTTTAACAGCAACCAAAGTGTATTTTTATCGCTAAAATCATCAACGTGTTTTACGAAGCCACGTGTGGCACTTAGATGGTGAGATGGTCCGAGACAGGTATTATCTGTAGTTTTCTTTGCTAATATTGACGATTTGAGGTAATTCCTCAGTAATTCTTTACGACATGAAAATTTGCTGAAACTTCCCAGTCTTAAAGTTATTGACATACTTACGTATATTAAAACCAAAAAAAAGTTGGGGTCACCGACCTTTTTTGGAAGATATTGCAGACCGGTCATTAATTAAAGGGGGGGGGTCAGAAAAATTTGTGCAAGCAAAATATAAAGGATGCCCCTTGATACAAATATATTATGGTAACAGGAATATAATCAAAGGGGCACATTCTAATACTTAGTGTACAATAAATTTTCAATAGCTATTAAAAACAAGAGATATTGATATATGGTAGAAATTAAAAAAAAAAACCACAAATTTGGGCTTCCATTGCATCCAAAAAACCCTGAAAATATATTAATATATATTAATCATACAAGTATGAATCATCATCTAAAATATATCTTGGTCATCATCATGATCGTGGTCATTGTCATCATCACAAAGGTCAGCACAAATTGTTTAGAGGCGGGAGGAGGGGGTGGTGGTGTGTGTGTGTGTATTTGGGGGGGGGGGGGGGGGGGGGGGGTCAGCTAAAAATAAGCTTTACATAAGGGGAGGGTCACGAAAAATTGAGCATGGACTATTTCATTTGCACCAGCCCCCCCCCCCCCCTTTAATTAATGACCGGTCCCTAACCTCTTACTCAGTATGGTGACGTCATTGTGACCAATTTACGAGTTGAGTAAAAACCGCATTGCACAACTCATGGATATCTCTCCCGCGCATGGGGAATGCGTTGAACGACGGCAGAAGAGGAAGGAACGAAAAGCAATTAGTGATATTACAAAACCAAATGTATTAGGTATATTCAAGTTGAATATACAGGCCTGACCATTGCTAATTCCCTCAATGAGAACAGTGGCGGATCCAGGGTTTTTGGAAAGGGGGGTGCACATGAAGAATAAGCACGTTGAGGTGTAGTCGTTCGAATAGAGGGGTCTTTCCCCCAGGAAAATGTTTAATTTTAGCGCCGCGCGCGCGCCCCTCCCTGGACCGCCACTGGAGAATCCGTTATAGTGTTATTAAGTTGCATTCAAATATTAGAATAATTTACGACAGGACCATTTTTGCCCGAATGACAAGACCATGTTTGCCCGAATAGAGCTAATTGTTCGGAAGAGTTGCACGATGCCACGAAGAGATACACGACGCCACGAAGAGATACACGGCGCCACGAAGAGATAGAGATGCACGACGCCACGAAGAGATGCATGACGCCATGAAGAGATGTACGACGCCACGAAGAGATACACGGCGCCACGAAGAGATGTACGACGCCACGAAGAGATACACGACGCCACGAAGAGATACACGACGCCACGAAGAGATACACGACGCCACGAAGAGATACACGACGCCACGAAGAGATGTACGACGCCACGAAGAGATGTACGACGCCACGAAGAGATGTACGACGCCACGAAGAGATATACGACGCCACGAAGAGATGTACGACGCCACGAAGAGATGTACGACGCCACGAAGAGAAATCTCGACTCGGCAATAGACGATAAGAAGTATGCCACGCATCAGGGTACGATCAATAGAGCCAAGCGACGCCACGAAAAAATAGTGTACGGCCACGTAGTTACGCCATGAAGAAGAGATGTGGTCATATTATGACGCCACGAAACAAATCATTACTGTACGCCACGAAGTATTGACGATTCACGCTGACTAGCAGATACCCACGCCACGAAGAGAGGGAGCTAATTTTGTCCCCAATATGACTTCATAGCTCAGTAACGTGTTCGTACGGTGGGCTGGTACGAGGGCAATATATTGGCTCATCAGGGCAACGTATATGCTCGTTTGGGCAATGTATGTGCTCTTCATATGGAACCTCCCACCTCGGTAAACGCGACGGAGGTGAGGTACAACGTGGATCGAGGGCCAATCCTTTGGGAGGACATCGACGGAACCTGTGATGCGCCGTTGAGAAGCTGGCCAAATGGAAGCCAAATGATGTCCCGTGTTTCACTTCCTCTTCTTGCTCTTATCTTGTATATAGTTAGTTAGTTAATGTAGTTTTTAGTTTAGTTTTTATACCTATAATTTCTACTTGTGTTATAGTATTTTTTGTGTGTGAACACGCCCCTCATGGAAATCAGCTATTGTTGTTGGGGCTAGCGTGTTATTTTTAAATAAAGATTTACCTACCTTCCTACCCCGGTTACGCTGCCATATAGTCGTCGAGGACTGGAACTGGGAGAAAGGTGAGGTGGAGGGGACTGGAAGTAGTAGTCAACCCAAAGTGGCCGCCACGAGAAAACCATTCTCTGGCAAGGAAAGGCCAAAGGGTCTCCGAGTAAGCCCCCACCGAGGAAGGAACGGTGGGTGATGACAAGGAAGGCACGGTGGATGAAGCCAAGTTAGGAGCGGAAGTGTCAGCCGAAATGGCGCGGTGCCAACACGCTGGGCAGCGTATTCGAACCGACGGACGAACCCAACGATTGACCGAAGTCCACGAGTGAAGAAGGTGGTAAACCACCGAATTATTGGGAGGAAGAATTATCCGAATTCAGTCCCCCAGCAACAACCAATCGAACTACGTTAACCGGAAAGGGCACCACAGCGTAAATGTACAAATAATTTGTGATGACAAAGGTTAGTTGAAAATTAATAGTTGAATAATAACTTTTGAATGGCCATATCATTATCCATTTTTGGGGTGTAGGGGTTACAGGTATTTATAGTTGTGCATTTCCCACCCAACATGTAAACAACTCCATTGCATAGGATATTTGAAATCAATATTGTATTATTGTAAATAGTATTTCTATACTAGGAGTTCTTATCAGAAGTGAAATGCTGCCTCTGGACTGACACAGGAGCAGTGTACGAGGTTGGAGCAGTGTTCAGATCAGGCATGCGGCCAGCAGAATGATGCTAGAAATGTTCTATACTTATAGCATAGAGGATCAAATAAATATAATGTTGAATCTGAACCACACATCAAGCTAAGGCGATCATATATCTAATATTAAAATAACATACGGTAATCATATGGCGCGTTTATAATATCAAAATTCAATATGACCATTTGATCGCCATACATCTAATTCGAACAACATTTACTCGAAGAGCAAGCCTCGCGAAGTTATAAATTTTTCATTCGAAATTTACCTTTGTAATATTTGCTGAATTGAACGACTTACAGTATCTGTCGACTGGCGGTCACATTTCAAATAATAATATCCGAAACTCAAATCTACGTCACAAAACGTCATAAAACTGGACACATCCATCCAGACATCCACTGTGCCGAGTCTATGTTCGCTTTACATAGTTCCGCGAAGAGGTCTGGACACGAAATCAAGATTAGTGTGCTGCCTCCCTGAGGGTCAGCAGCAATTATTTCAAATTTATTTCTGTTTTCACTGGAAACTAAAATAGATACTATCCTATATAGTAGATTAACCTAACCTAAGAAGGCATGAAAAGAGCCCTGTTGACAAAATCATATCTCCATTCAGTCCATTGGGTTAACATTTTAGTTAATTATTTATAAATAAATTTAAATTTTTTTTTTTGAAGATTGAAGGTAAATTAACAAATGTCATAGCCAGGTGGCCTGGGTCATGTCATGATTCATTTATTTTCCGACTTCGGCTCTTGGGAGAAGTCTGGAAGAAGGCCATTACTCTTTCGATGACGGAATTTTGTTGGGTGATCCGTCCATTCCTTATGACACCTTACCTTAATCCTGTCGGTCGAAGCCAAAGGCGGTTCAACACCTTTGGAAAATTTGAAAAAAATGTTTGAAAAAATGTTTGGAAAGGGCGACAGGGATTTGGAAAAGAAGATTCCATATTCCACATTCAGAGATAAGGTAGAATAGTGTAAATTGTTGCTTGTGAAACCTATTATTTCAAACATTTATTGAAAAAACTGATACAATGCTTCATTGCATGCACAGTGATATGATGAAGCAAAACACAAATAATTAATATAATAAATCAGAAACTCTCAAATATGGCTAATGTAAAATACAATATAGGCATGTAAAACTGGAGATCATCAATACAGTATATAACAATCTACTATATTTACATAATATCCACTACTGGCAGTAATATAATTTCATTTTTAACAATATAATTACTCAATTAACCCAGTACTGCTATGTAGAAAAAATGGCCAGACTACGCAGTGGGTTGATACCGTACTGGGAAAAGTTGCCCTTACTATTGAATGTATACTGAGACCGTCCTTGGCCTTTGCTTTGGTATCTCTGCAGTATTAACATGGATAGTCTAAACTTGAGCAACTTTTCCCAGTATGGACTGACTATGTTTGGTAAATAACATATAATATGTAACATATTTACATTTAGGATGAGCCCAGAACGGGTCTGTGCTATTACTGTAAAATGGCATGTGGAGTTTTGCACAACATCGCCATTGAAAGGCACGAACCAGAGCTACCACCTGTACTGGAAGAAAAGTAAGAGGAAGAATATGGTGAAGTGGAAGGTGATGGTGTAGCTGTGAGAGACTACAAAAGCACAACCGCACAAACCTTTTTTGCATAGATCTTCACTTATTTAATGTGATACACAGCCATTTGTTTTCATACTATAATAATTTTGAATTATTTATACAATATTATATTTTCACAATTTTTATGATGTTTTGTATTGCACGGATTGCACAACAATCCCGTTGAAGGTTTACGATTGATCCTGGTTTTACAACCTCATATACATGTGCGATGACAATTAACAAACTGAGGACGAATTGCACACCGACAGTGGTCGTTTATATCAGGAAACTCTTCTGACAATGATATAGACAACCGGTAACTGTCATCTGCTCGAAGGAAGTCGATGTCTGCAAACCTATATTTATTTTATTTATTTATTTATAGACAATATTTACACACGGTACAATTTCACCTAATAAATATAGATAAAAATAAAAAGGTGATCTTCCAACCGGCCGTGCTCACACAATTATAAAAATAAGAAATTAAAATATTTACAAAGGATGAAACAACTATATAACAATGAAGACAAAATTATGTATTACATTTATATGAACTCAACCCAACTGTCTTTTATTGGGATAAATGAAGTCTTTTATTGGGAATAATGATGTAAATCTCACCTTGCCAACTTGAGGAGACAAGCTCATACAGCGACAGATATGTGTTATGATTCCATATGCATGAATGCACAAAACAAAGTGTATATAAACTTCGATTTCTTCATAAGATATTCTAGTAGACTGTACATAAGGTTCATTCTTCCTCTTCGCTTCTTCTTTCAATATATATTACGATCAATCGCAGAGCTTTGACTGAAAACAAGCTGTAAGCTAACTATCTGTAAGGGCTTCAAAATCTTCTGGGTTATTAGTAAGAATGTATTATATATGCAAATGCTTACAAATGAACCCACAGTATATACTGTGACAACCATACCAACTATCAAGATCAAGTTGACATGACGATATTCAATTTAGTGAACTGTATACTTGTGCAAAGTTTCAAGCAATTTTATTCAATAGTTTTGAAGATATGCTTCATTTTCAGATTGGTCATAATGGTGGGTACAACTTGTGACGTCATAGGTCATATTACACAACCTTGATTAACTCAAGAACGAGATAAGATATGCAAGAACTGTAAAAATCCATTCTTTATCGTTTTATGAGTTCTTTCAAATAAATCAATAAAAAAGTCGTCTTAATTTTCGGATCATATGCCTTAAGATCATCTAAACGAAATTAATCATAGAGACGGAACATTCTTGGTTGCCGCTGTAAAACTCTGGAATTCATTACCAGAGCAAATTAGAAGCACTGAATGTTTAAGTGGTTTTAAGTCAGCACTTAAGACTTTTCTTTTTTAGAGTGTCTTTTCTTTTTTAGGAAATCAGAAGGTTATAGGTTTACAGAAGGTCTGTACCAGAAACATTTTCTGAGGATTGGAGCTTGATAATCGACCAGGTATCGTCTACAGTTCTCATAGTTTTATTAGTTATACATGTATCAGCTGTTTTGATTTTATAATGAAATGAAATTTAGTTTTATTAGTAACTTACAGGTAAGTAAGAATGCATTGTTGTAATTGCATTGAGACTATATTGTATAAAATTTCTTTATTATTATAATAATTATTATAATTATTATTATAATTATTATTATAATTATTATTATATTATATTTATCATTTATAGACCCGGAGCGAGGGGAATTCGTCGAAATATTATCCCGAGGGGATGATACCGAAGGGTAATATTTCGACGAATTCCCCGAGCGGAGGGTCTATAAATGATATATTATACCGAAACAATCTTGAATGCTGTCTTGAAACATCTAGAAACGTCTTGTTGTTCCTCCATTGTTTACAGGCTCGTCTTGGTTTACGCGCGAGTACTGGGTACGAGCGGGGTATTCGAAGTCGAATTACCCGCTGATGACGTCATCAGCGGGGAATTCGCGGTTAAAGTGGGGAATTCGAGTTTAAATTGACTGGTCACGTGGTACAAATCTAGCTCTTTGATTGGACAATTTATAGTTGAGGTATAATATTACCTATTATATACCCTCGCTTTATTTGAGCAGAGCATTGTATAGGACCAACTCCTTATAACGAAGTAACAAATCGTTTTTGGGTGATCCGTTTGAATCGGACAATATTTGGGCAATGGCCATTGGCGAGTGGTGATCTGACGAACTAAATAAAGAGGTTTTTACGAAGGGTATACACGTTTGCACAAGAATAAATCTGTTTTAGTTTTAGTTTAACTTTCATCTAGTGTGTATTTAAACCCGGTGTGTCACCCTACAAGAATGAAAACAACATTTCTACTCGGTTCTGTTCTCTGGTTGTCTAGTGCTAGTTTTGTAACTTGGACTTCAAACGTCATAGAATACACTCATGGCGGTGCAAGGCAAAGCTTAAACAGCATTAAAGCTACACTGAGAGAATTGAAGGTCCAACGCTAGTCGTTATCGATGACCAATTAGCACCTCAAACGACGAATCTCCCATCTCAACGACGAATCTCTCATCTCAACGAACGTGTCGATTCTCTCAGTGTATAAAAGACGCTATCAAATCTATAACAAATACAGCGGCTCACAGGTTAAATTGCCTCTTACCAGCAAAGCACGCACCCAAGTAATATGAAGTTCAGCTTGCCAACATTCAAAACAAATCGTTTTAAACAAACTTTTATTCCTTCTATGTGTAGCCTTTGAATGTTTACCATTTACATAGTTATCCTATTAATATAGTTTGTTATAATTTATTTATATGTTAGATTCTTATATTTTTAATTCCTATTATATTAGTATATTACAACATTGTAAATTACGCAATTCAGCCGTCTCCGGCTGCAAATCTATCTAAATGAATCGAACGACGAACTTTACTCGGCAGTGGAGGATGTCAACGAACAAGGGAAAGAGTTGCCCGACTGATTTAAAACCTGGCGTTAGACGCACAATTGAGGGAAGCAGACCTGCTTTTCAGAGCTAAGTTGCCGATGTCGGAGATAAACGAATCGACTGTAAACGAATGTGTATTAAAAATGACGAACGCGATCGATTACTTCACAAATAATTTTGGGACCATAAAAAGGTTAAATGCTTCGAATGAAGAACTTCACAACAGATATGCAAAGTACACCAAGCAAGAATTGAAGCGAAATACGGAAAGATAAAATTGGCAATATGGTAACTAACAAACTTAAAGCGATGTGGGAGGAGGCATTTTCAGGTTAACCTTAAACATTGACAATCGACTATTAACAGTTTGCCGAAAAATAACATGATCTTGTGGAAAAAAACAACAAAAAGTTTATGCAATGTAACACTGCAACGTGTAGTCTCCTCTTTGATCAGGGACGTTTTACTTGGCGCCATAATTCGATTCTGATATCACTGACAGAATACCTATCAAACACTAAGAAAAATTCCCTGATTTATGCTGACATTGAGGGGTTTGAGAACCCTTCAGTAATAACTGGTCTGGACGATCAACCCGATATAACAGTAAAGATAAAATTTGATTGAATAATAAAATATAATTTATTTCATTCACTTGAACACATTTGGTCTCGTAACTACATTTCTTTAATTTCACTCTTTTGAACTTGTTTTGTCTGGTAACTGGATTCTTGCATTTCATTCTCTTGACCTTGTTTGGGTCTTGAAGCAGTATTTCTTTGATTTTATTCCCTTGAAGTCGTTTGGACTTGAAACTTATTTCGTTCGGCATTTCAGCGTCTTGAACTTGTTTGGTATGGATGCTGCATTTCTTCCATTTTATTGTCTTGAACACATTTGGTCTTGAAGTTGGATTTCTTTCATTTGATTATCTTGAATACATTTGGTCTTGAAGTTGGATTTCTTTCATTTGATTATCTTCAACTTATTTTGTTTGGATGCTGGATTTCTCATTTCATCATCTTTCATTTGATTCTCTTGAACTTGTTTTGTTTGGATGCTAGATTTCTTTTATTTCATACTCTTGAACACATTTGGTCTTGAAGTTGGATTTCTTTGATTTAATCATCTTGAACTTGTTTGGTCTGAAAACTTGATATCTTTCATTTTATCATCTTTCCCTTGTTTGACTTCTTCTGGTTGATGTTTACTTTGAGTGGATTTCTTTTTGTTTCTGGTAGATAATGTTGTCATAGGTTGCTCAATTTCTTGATTCTTCAGTACAATATCGCTGTCATTGCTCATTTGCCACATGTTTTGTTTATTGTTTGCCGTAATTAGAAGTTAATTAGAAGTTAATCATAAATTCACTGTCTCATCAACGTTTGTTCCATCATTCATCAGGGCTATCGTTTCTTCTTTTTATTAGGAGGCTTAAATTCGTCTAGGTCTTCTTGACTTACGTGGTAGTCTGTGAAGAAAATAAACTTGTTTATTAATGTACTTTAAAAATTGATCATGCAGGTTTTGTGTAATTTTGAGAGAAACTCTCTTGGCGGTAACCGATGTTTATTGATTCATCAGTAGCTAGTCTGTCGATAGTAATCAGTAGCTATTCTGTTGTTTTTGGGCAAGAGTTCGAATCCTGTGCTCTTTTAAAAATCGTTCATCAGAATGTCCGAAGTCTAGTTGTTAAGATTGACGAACTACGTTTTGTATTTTGTCCATTCAACTTTGGGATTCATTTGATAACTTTATCGGTAACCTGGCTGAGCAATCACTGGTTTAGCAGTAACCTGGCCAAGATAATTATTTAAATCATACACAATTGGTTTCTTACACAGCTGTCTGTGACAAGTTAATTCTTTCTTAGTGACTGATGGTAGTAACACTAGTATATCTACTTCCTTACTGTTCTGTTCAGTACATAAACTTTGGGTTATTTAGTTTGATGTCTTATGAAACAATGGAATTCAGACAACACAAACTCTCAGAGATAGTGTCCATGGAAAATCCATTCAGATTGGCTAAAATAAATAAGCACTATGCTACGAAGGCTTCAATCACTAAGCTAGAGATGGGTTGTTGCGTGATTTATTGATTGATTGATACCTGTAGTAGCCCTCGAACTTCCACTTGTACTTGTACCTACGGCTAGACATGAAAGAAAATTGAATATTGTTAATTTTTTTTATATTTTAGAATTAAAATGCTTTTGCAGCGCAGAAAGCTACAATCAGTGACATAATAATCGGACCGATAAGTCTAAAACGTTAACATTTCCCCCTCCCCCCCTGTTCAATGTTGTAAATCTAACATTTACTTTCTATATTAAGTCATACAGCCTTTCACTGTGTTGTTGATAATTTTTTTGAAATAAAACAACATTGAAACGGGGGGAGGGGGTTTACATGTGAATTTTGGACAATTGTATGCAAAAACACACTTTATTCAAGTGTCCCATATCTCAATGTCACTGATTGTCTGAATATTTTTTACGGCTTACTGCTAGATATGCATGAGTTGGTGTTAATTTATTAGCTTTTAAACTTTTGTAAATTGTTAGTGCAGGATGGTTCTTTAACATAGTCGGTCACATGCAGATGAGATTGGTATGAGATTTTATCCTAAGATTACGTTTACTACAGATTTAACGTGCATATTGTATATATATACCGCACACTAAACGCGCGCGCTTTAATCACGCTATTTTTGCGGCTCTAATACACAAGTGATGCATGATCATAACGACTGTTGTTCTTAGCCATTGAAGGAGACAATTATTTCTGCTAGACAAAGCATTTCATTCACCAGTAATCGCAGACAATGAGGTCGGCGGAAGGCTTTCAGCTAGCTCTATAACATCGCCTTTCCACTTCAAATCTTAACTCGCTACCAGATCACATATACGGGTTTACAAACATAATAGTGATTGGTACGTTTATTTTCAATTGGTATATGGATCTATACTTGAAAGCTATAACACAAGTAGTTCTTCATCTGATTCAGAAATATGCGAGTTAGGTAGGAGGGATGTTCGAAAGGTGTATTTAATAACTTATAGCCAAGCCAACACCTTAAAATTCCCCTTGCGAAACTCCTTCGCAGAAGCAGTATTAAAAGCATTCCATGGTGGATCTGCCAAAGTTCTTCACTGGTGCTGCTCACAAGAATCCCACAAGAAGTCGGGCATACACTATCATATGAGCTTAAAGTTGGATAGAAATCAACGTTTTTGATCGTCACCAGTTGAATAATTCCTTCTTCGACAGCAGCGATGATCTCAGCTGTTTGAACTTTGTGAGGTGCAATGGCAAAATTTAGACCTTTTTCTAGACCGCTCCTTTCCAAGTCAGTTAACTTTTTATTAATAAGATTTAAGACCCACTTATCTTTCAAAGATGGTATTATAGAACCAGATACCATGTTTTTCAGAGAAACAACGCAATTTTTGGTTGTGCGTTGATCTGAGTTTTTGAGACCCCTTCTCTCACTAAAACAACAAAAATCTTCCACCAATTTGATATCAGATTCATTAATCAAAACAGAGAACTGGTTAAGAGCAAGATCATATATACTATTCGCTTCGCAAATTCGGTATAGAGTGATGACACTGACCTATACGCAATCTAAGGAAGGAGAAACCAGTATTTTCCATGAGCTTATACCCTTTCGCATTTCTCACAGGAGGTTTAAAGCTCATGGGAAATACCTTATTCTCCTTAGATCGATGATTCAAATGAAGATGGCAACGGTACTTAGCAACACGACTCTGATGTTAACGAGTCGACGGACCCTTGTGACAGAATTTTGACCATATTTTTACGTAAAGCCGGTTTTCCACTAGGCGATTTTGTTCGCTTTTTATTGTTCAAATTGAAAAGATTTCTAATTAGTTCCAGCCGAGAGCTTATAAGACAAAAGAAAAAGTCGCTTCGCGCAAAAAAATCCGCCTAGTGGAAAACCGGCTTAAGTCAACAAATAATTTCCCAAGGGCCAAGACATACCATCTAGTTCCGATTCAAGCGAAAGTGAGCGAAAACATGTATTCGACGCTTTAAAGGCAAATAACTATCCTAAAATACAAATAACTATTCTAAAATACTGTTTAAAACCTGCAGTTATACCACCACGTACAAACAATGAGAACGAAAATTCGGTCAGGGATGGGTTTTGCGGTTGTTCCATACATTCAAAGGATTACGGAACCAATTAAAAGAATCTTAAAAGTTGCTCAAAAACCTTTCTTGACGTTGGGTCATATTGTTGCAAAACCTAAGGATCGTATTGCGAAGGAACAGAGGAAAGACTCTAGTTATTCCATTCCGTGCAATGACTGTGATCAGGATTACATCGGTCATGCAGACTAAACGTCAGTTTCGTACGCGTTTAAAAGAACACCAAAAGGAAACGTACAGCGTTCGATTCGCCAGATTCAAGTGATCATTTCGATATAGAATTTATTTAAATCGGACAAAAACAACGTTTCATAATGATTAATATTACGGAGTTTCACGATAAATGTCAACACAGCATAATAATATTTTCCTGTCCTTCGCCCTTCCGTCTTCATGATTGATCTCTCATCCGTGCTTCTCTCATCTAGTCATCTTGGAGAGAATCTTTGCAATGGTTTGCCGGTTCACAATTCTTGGTAAACATTTTCAACTGCGATTCATTGCCAATAAAACGAAAGAAAGACGAATGACCAAGATCCGGCATTGGTCGCTGTCCAACAAGAAGATTTTTCTCGTTGATGTTTCGAACCGAAAACGGTTTTCTAAGCAGTTCACAAACAAGGACTGTTTGGACCGAATCAGAGCTTGTTGATGCCATGATAAATCAAGGATCTCCTACTGTGCAGTCAGGCCATAGTTGGTCAGGCGGAAAGCTAATATTTTGGGCTATCAGGCTATGGTCATGCTCATCCAAAATAGCATGACCAGCTTGTCTAAAATAGGCAAACTGAGCATGCGTCAAGTGCCGTCAACCAATAATATTTCGAGAATAAGCATGACTGTTCATATGGCTGGTCATGCTATTCACAAAGAGCATGACTTGGGCCGGGGCCAGGCTTGAACAAAAGAGCCTGAGAACAAAGACGGCGGATTTTAGACGCCCGATCAATCAGGGCCGGATAACGGAGAATATCCGCGTAATATGCGTGAACTATTATTACTTGTGCTTTTCGAAATCTACACGACTTCAAAGTTCAAAGGAGAGATTTCAAATAAAGTAAATAAAAGCAAACAAAACTATATATTTTCAGGAAATTTTTAGTCATGCTGAGCATGACTAGCATGACCGCTAGCTTCGCCATTAGCGCCCACGCCCCATTGAATAGCGATGACGGTGGTTTATTACCAGACGCTTATTTGCATCTTGTTAATAGGTAACGTCATCATCGGTTCTATGAGGGTATAAATAGGGATCCTAACCTTACAACGATCACCCCTGATGAAGATACTAGATTGGAGTGTCGAAACGTTGCGTCATGGACAGTAACTTTTAATAGTTACATTAAAAAAACTTGTTAAAGCCAGAGTAGCGTCAAACTATATCTGATTTATCACCTGGTTGCGTTGGGAAATTATCATATTAGGATATTCGATATAAAAGCATTTTTACGATTTTTATTAGTATTATTAGTACTTTGCATTATTTAGTATTACCCTTGTTAAATTATAATGTTTTTGATTGATTGATTGATACCTGTATTTGTACTTGTAGTAGCCCTCGAACTTCCACTTGTACTTGTACCTAAGTCTAAATATGAAAGGAAATTCAAAGTGAATATTGTTCAATTTTTTTTATATCTTTTACGGGCCAGTTAGCTATAATAAATATAATCGCGATAAAGAACGTTAAGAGAAGTTACTTGAATAACCAATACAAAATCCGAATGTTTTGCGACTCTTAAACGGCAAACAAACACCTGCATCTCTTTGTAAGAGACCAAAAAGGCAAAGAGACCAAAAAGGCAAGCACTGACCACGAGAATTACATATAACTTTTAAAGCCTTGCAATGTTTGGTGCCATTATCTGACGAAATTATTTAACGAGGCAGTAAGATCATTTCCACATTTTCGATTTTTTCTACTAAATGGTTAGTTTAGCTGACCTAGACAATGTACATTGGAATTTAACTCAATAACGAAAACCGAAGTCATTAAAATTTATCGAGTTTCGTTTGCTCCTCTAAGAAATTTACAGCCACCATAATTTAGCCGATAGACAAAAGGAAATTGAGACGAGTCGCTTGTGACGTCATCTACTCTACATATGAAGTTTGCTTTCGTATCAGAACTTGATTCAGAATTTGAATACATATACGAACCAAACTATGGGCAGGAAAACACTTCTACACTGCGAGAGAAGGTAAATTCAATAGCTTTGGTGTGTTTGTGTGGAGTAGATGACGTCACAGCGTGTAAACGGTGGTTAGATTTTGCAGCTCTGAGAATTTAATGACGGACCGATTGTTTCTTCAAATGCTATAACATATATATGCTATATATGATTATTTCTTTAAATGCTATATTTCTTCAAATTTTATAACAGATCTCACGCGAACAAAAAATAGGCATCCAATAGGTGCATGTGTCTATGGTGACAAGGATGGTAACTTATCGTTCGGATTACGGTAAACCGTTAACATTCGTCAAATTCGGACGCGAGACACTGTAGATTTTCCACACATTGAACATCTACGCTGAAGATGTTAA